>OZ010653.1:64866915-65334415 GCA_963932375.1 Phania funesta
AAGTATTTATTTTTTCATCAATATCCATTTTGTCCCCTGCAAACTAATCACTCTCAGATATACTGCAGTTATGCAAGCGCTTCTGAAACGCTCTTTTCGGTATGGCCATCAGCTCGTTCTTCGATTCTGCCTATCACATCAATTGTCGCAAAAGGCTTTGCTTTCATTGGTCTCTTTAGTTTTGGGAATAGGAAAATGTCACAGGGAGCCAAATTTGGCTTGATTATGGTGTTATTTTTTTTTTGCCAAAATATATTCCTAAATCCATTTTTTTCAAAAGTCAAAAATCGAAGAACACACAAACGTGACTAAACTTTTCAGTTAACAACAAACTACTGCTCCAAATTCACTGATAATGCCAACATATGAGTGTACCAACATAACAAAAAAAAAATGTCGATAATCGAATGTACACGGCCCGCAAAATTTGCAAATTCACCTTTCCTTTTGAACAAACTACATATGTATGTACATTGCAAAAAGCGCATCAAATATTTATTATAATAAACCTAAGTTAAATCTATGACGTACGTCATATCAAACGCATAAAAATATATATATTTTTTAAGAATTCAATTGAACAGTGAACAGTTAGTAATAACAAAGAAATAAATAACAACAAAATATTATATTGTGTGCAAAACCAAACAACTGCATATAGTGCATGGTTAAACCAGTTTGAACAATTGATAGTGAGTGTATGAGCGCACCAAATATTAATGAAAAAAATATAAAAGGTAATAACAGCAATGCTTATTACACTTTTACTTACACAATTGCTAATAATGCAATGAAAAATACAAATAATAATAAAAAATTACAGTGCTTTTTTACCCGTCAGGCCAATTGACCGAACGCGCTCTATCTCCAGAAATATAAACTTATCTTCGCAAGTAATAACACCAGAAGAAATTACAATTCAACCAAAAAACACTTCAGGTAAAATATCAAAAATAGTATAACAAACCAACGAAACAGGTAATATAAAAAATCCCGTAAAAAGAGTGCAAACATGTATGGATCGTTATAAAACCATAACTAGAAGGATGGCCAGTCCTAAGTCTTCGCAGCAAGAGTGCGCTGCTGAACAATACAAAAGCCCCCAAAGTGCTGTAATGCCGGTAAGCGAAAACAGATTCTCTGTATTTGCTACAGCGGATGATGAAGCTGAAGCAACTGTCAGGGAACAAAAACCTCCCCCGATTTACTTGCGCGAGCAAACATCTAATGAAATTGTTAACATGGTGTCTCAGCTTGTAGGTAAGGAAAGATTTTACGTAGCTTCTATACGAAGAGGTCAAATTCAAGAAACAAAGATCCTAGCCCACACTGAGAAGAATTATCGCCTAATCGCAAGTCGCCTCGATGAGATAATAAGAGCTAGTATACGTATCAACTCAAAAGTGCTAAAGGTTTGATTGTCATCGTAAAGGGCATTGACAGTTCTGTTCCCACTGAGGAAATAAAAAGTGGAAGGTTACGTCGTAAGGTCAGAGCACAATATTCTAAATAAGAATAAAGTTTAAATTAAAATTTAACGCATCTCAGCTTAAATAAAAAAACAAGAATCATCCTATATACAATTTGCGCTACCTTTTGCACCGAAGAATAACGGTATAAGAGCCTCTAAAACGTAATGGTCCCTGTCAGTGTACTAATTGCCAGGAATTCGGACACACGAAAACCTACTGCAAGCTACCATCCGTATGCGTTGTTTGCGGTGATGCGCACCGGACTTTGGAATGGACTTCTTCCAAAACAGACCCCAAGGTAAAAAAATGCAGCAACTGTGATGAAAACCACACAGTAAATTACAGGGGCTGCAAAGGCTTTTAACAAGTAAAAAATAATGCGAAAGTCGTACGTAAACCTGAATATGAGCAATATAAAGCTTCCCAATTTCCTGGGCTTCATGCTGGTTCTGTTGCTAGTACACAAGCTACACAGCCACACACTAAGCCAAACTTTTCATATGCCCAAACATTGAGAAATGATTTACCTAATGCGAATGCCAAAAGTTCTAATGCGCATAAACATTCATATGCCCACATCTTAAAAGAGGGTGCTCAGACACCCCTCACTACCAATTCGAGCTCAATCGATAACTTAATACAAACAATGAATAATTTCATGACAACTATGCAGGGTATGTTTCAGGAAATGATGCGAACCCAAAACATGCTTCTGCAAGTTCTGCTTAGTAAAAAATAAACCACTTAAAAATGTGCTTCTGGAATGCTAACGGGCTATCCCAACATAAATATCCAGTAGAACACTTTCTGCTAGCACATGATATAGACATTCTATTAGTTTCTCAAACACACTTCACTATAAAAAACTGCTGTAGAATTGATGGGTTTTATATATATGACACAAAACACCCAAGCGAAAGGGCATGTGGTGGGACTGCCATTATAGTCCGAAAAAACATAAGGCATTTTCCATTGCCTGAATTCAGGGAAGACTTTTTGCAAGCCACGACTATAAATCTTACTGATTTTAAAATTGTAGGCTCGTCAGTGTATTGCCCGCCTAGGCATAAAATCAAACACCATGAATATCCCAGGTTCTTTGCTACGCTAGGACAAAAATGTATTGCCGCTGGTGATTACAATGCAAAGCACATATATTGGGGATCCAGACTCCTTAGGCCTAGTGGTTGGCAGTTGTATTATACAGTTCAAGCACAAAAGCTGGACGTCGTATCTGCCGGTAAACTCACCTATTGGCCCATAGTCTTTAATAAGTTGCCAGACCTTATTGATTTTGCTATAGTGAAAAATATCAAACGCGACCAACTGTTAGTTAGTTCATCCTATAACCTATCGTCTGATCATTCACCTACAATCGTTATTTTAGACGACAGTTTTGTCACTGCACCTGAAACCCTTAGTTTCTACCCGAACAGAAACACGAATTGGTTAAAATATAAAATGTATGTGAGCTCTCACTTATCTTTGAACATCCCACGGAGAAATCCAGATGATATTCAGGCAGCTGTAGATCATTTTACAGACATCGTGACTACCGCAGCCATAGTAACAACGCCAACAAAGCCATCAACTAAAATAAAAACTTACCAGGCAACAGCAGATATACAGATGCTCCTTATTGAGGAAGAAGACTAAGAAGACAATGGCAAAATAGTCGTTGTCCACACATAAAAATGCAAATGAACTTATGCCAAAAAAAACTTACGGAGTGTCATAGTATTGAATCATCTGGCAACACCTCAGAGAGAGACGACGAACGGCGAACAACCCAGAACAAAATAGAAGAACACGTTTTTTCTCATATATATATTTGACTTGTACAAGCTTTTTATATATTGAAGTATAGTGATTCTGTACAGTTAATATCAATAAAAACAGACTTTTAGATTTACTTCTACAGGTGTTAATACATGGTGTCAAGTGTGGGGTTAGGGGAAAGAAATCCTATAAAACAACACATCAGCCAACATGAGTGAAGTAAAGGAATTGAGGAAGCAAATTGCGGCGTTACGTGCCGAAATGAATGTCGCAGCACCATCGAACAAAGTAACGCCACAAAGTGTACTACCTCAAATCTCACTCCCTGAACCCCCAAACATAAAGGACGGTGACATAAGCGAAAATTTTAGAAATTTTAAACAGCAATGGGAAAACTATCTTACGGCAACCGGATTAACTCACCAGCACGAAGATACGAAAAAAGCTATATTGTTGACAACGCTAGGAGATGACATACTCAAAAGGTACGCAAATATGCCCATAACAGCAGATGCCACAACAACAGCAAGCTCACTATTAGCCGAAATTGAGAAACAACTCACGTCATCAATCAACAAACGCTATATAAGAGCCATATTTAACACCGCCAAACAAAATCACAACGAACCATACCACGAATATTTTAATAGGCTGAGAGGCCTCATCAAAAACGCGCAATATGGTCAGCTGGAAAACGATCTCCTACTGGGTTCATCTGTTCGATAAAAGATCATAGCTTAAGAGAGAAATTATGGCTGGATAACAACATTACCTTGGAAAAAGCCATCGAGATATGCAGATCGAAGGAAACAACAGAAAAACAAATGAAAAGTATCGAAACACGCCGGCGGAAATAAACAAAGTTCAAACAACGAAAAAAGGTAAGAACGAATACAGAAAATTCAAACTGCCCGAACGTGCGGTCTGCAGGTTCTGCGGTATGGATTACCATGAGAATCTGCAACAATGCTGAGCAAGAAATTCAATATGTAGATTATGCAACAAGAAGGGCCATTGGGCCAAGATTTGTTTATCACAAACCAAAGACCAAAATAGAAACAGAAGAACGGTGAAAGTAACAACGATAAACACCGATGATATATCTGAGTCAGAAGACGAGGAATTCGTACTTCATACATCCAAACAAAATAACACCGAAAAAGGTCTATACGTAGATCTAAATATTATCAACAACAACAAGAAAGTACACTTAACAAAATGCCAACTGGATACAGGTGCAACCTGCAATCTGATTGGCATAGAGAATCTAAACAGAATAGAAACAACATCACTAGTAACAGGAACAAAAACAGAATTGAAAATGGTAGAAGGACCACGGGTAATACCCATAGGAAAAACTAAATTAACAATCAGACACAACGATTCCAAACACAGATTATATTTTTATGTTATAAAAAGTTACCACTGCCCACTTCTGTCACAACAAACATGCCAGATGTTAAAACTAATGGAGATATGCAAAACCGTCGAAAAAAAACAACTAAATCCAGGGCACACCAAATCATTGAAGAATACGAAGACGTATTTAAAGGACTAGGAAAACTAAAAGGGAAAATTTCTCTCGAAATCGACAAAGCAATTACCCCTAGAAATGAACCACCGAGAAGAATCCCGGTAGCTTTACGTGAACAACTAAAGTCAACACTAGAAGAGATGGAAAACATGGACGTCATCACAAAGGAACCAGATTTTACCGATTGGACCAGCAACCTCGTCTTAGTAAAGAAACATAACAAAATGAGAATATGCATTGATCCGAAAAAACTAAACCTAGCATTAAAGAACGTAAAATATCAACTGCCGACCGTAGAAGAAGTTGTGGCAGAACTTACAGATGCGAAATTTTTTTTTAGTATTGGATGCTAAACATGGATTCTGGCAACTGGAGCTAGACGAAAAGAGTAGCAAACTAACGTCTTTTTGGACACCATTTGGCAAATACCTGCAATGGAAATATTTAAAATGCGTCAAAACCAGGTAATATCCGGGTTAAAAGGCGTAGTTTGCATTGCTGACGATATTTTAGTTTTCGGAAAGGGCGACAACAAAGAGACCACGACAATAACTTAGAACAGTTAGTGAAACGCCTCCGACAAGAAAACTTGAAAATAAAAATTTCAAATAAAATTTGTCGGCCACATACTCACGAGCGAAGGCATAAAACCAGACAGTGACAAAATTAGAGCGGTAAGAAATATGCCGATCCCCAAAAATAAAAAAGACGCACCCAGATTCCTAGGACTCATAACATACCTGAGCAAATTTATAAACAACTTATCCGAGGTAACAGAACCTATACGAAGGGTGACACACGTAAAGGCTAATTTCAAGTGGGAAGAAGAACAGAACGCAGCATATATAAAACTAAAAAATATAGTAACAGAAACTCCAGTTTTGAAATATTATAATGCGAACAAGCCGATTGTGATACACACCGATGCATCTTCGTTCGCGCTAGGCAGTGCATTATTACAAGACGGACATCCAATAACATATGCATCGAAAACATTAACACAGACACAACAAAACTACGCACAAATTGAGAAAGAGATGCTAGCTGTGTTATTTGCATGCAAACGATTTCACCAGTACATCAGTGGAAGAAAGAACATAACAATTGAAACTGATCACTCTCCAATAATCAACATATTTAAGAAATCATTACTGAAGACACCAAAAAGGCTGCAACAAATGATCCTTGAATTACAAAAATACAATTTTAACATCAAATACAAAAAAGGAGTTGAAATGTACCTAGCAGACACACTGTCCAGGGCCCCAGTAGATACAAATTCACAAAATCTAATTGAAGTATTCAAAATCGAAAAAGAGTTAAAAAAATTTGATACAATCAACGACATCGAAGACAAACCAATCAGCACAGAAACAACAAAAAAGCTACAACCAGCCACAGCAGAAGACAAGGCAATGCAGGTTTAAAAAAAAACAATAAAAGAGTGAAAATAAGTCAAAAGTTGACGATTGCATCAAACAATATTGGAAAATCAGAGATGAGCTGGTCATAAACAACAATTTAGAGTTCAAAGGCAATCGTCTAGTAGTACCACAACAAATGAAATGCGAGATATTAAAAAACCTTCACTAACAACACGTGGGCATCCAATCACCACTAAAACTGGCAAGAGAATGTGTATACTGGATACCGAAGATATCAAACGAATGATCCAATCGTGCGAAATATGCAACTCTTATGCAAGACAGCAACAACGAGAACAACTAATAATTCCTGAAATCCTACATACTCCGTTTGAAATTATTTCAATGGATGTTTTCGAATTACAAATAAAAAACAGAAGTAAATATTTTCTCATCACTGTGGATCACTACTCAGACTTTTTCGAAATCGATGAACTGGAAAATTTGTCAGCCAATGCTACCATAAATATATGTCGAAAGAATTTCAGTAGACATGGTATACCCACAAAAGTTATCACGCATAACGGTACAAATTTTTCTAGCTCAGAATTTAAAAAATTTATAGACCAATGGGAATTCAATCATCAAACGTCAAGCCCCCACCATCAACAAGCCAACGGAAAAGCGGAAGCAGCAGTAAAAATCGCAAAACATTTGTTAAAAAAAGTTATTTCATCCAACACAGACTTTTACAAGGCATTGCTGATTTGGAGGAATACGCCAAACAAGGTCGGTTCCAGCCCAGCCAAACGTTTATTCTGCAGATGGCTTAACTGCGGCATCCCAACAAAAAATCTAAACCAAGAAATAGTAACAAATGTGCCAAATCAGATAGAACAACAACTTGCGTACAACAAAAAATATTTTGACAGAGGAACACAAAAGGAGAAAAATTTCAATACAGGAGACGAAGTATATATAAAACAGAGCCCAAAAGACAAGTGGATAAAAGGGGAAATCGAAAAAAAAGTAGCGAACCGATCATTCCTTATAAATTCGGGTGACAAACTATATAGACGAAATACGATCCACATAATGAAACCGAAAATAACACAACAAAAAGCTCAAGAAACCCAATCTCACGTACATACGACAAATGGTCACCAACCGAATGAAGCAACCCAACAACCCGAGACGCCGACCCAACTATCGTCACAAACGGATCAATCGAACGAAGCACAAGTGAACCAAGGCCAATACACGCAAATTCCACAGACAGAAGGAACTACCCAGAACAAAACCCAGAATCAAAAAGCCGACTACGAAAGAGACCAACAAAGCAATCTACCGGCATCGAGACCACCAAGGGAACGGAAACTTCCGAGGAGACTAATCGACTACGAAATGCACTAAACTTCAAAATAAAGGGGATGTCATAATATTGAATCATCTGGCAACACCTCAGAGAGAGTCGACGAACAACCCAGAACAAAATAGAAGAACACGTCTTTTCTCATATACATATTTGACTTGTACAAGCTTTTTATATATTGAAGTATAGTGATTCTGTACAGTTAATATCAATAAAAACAGACTTTAAGATTTACTCCTACAGGTGTTAATATACGCAGTAAATTGAGACAGAAACACGAATTCGCTATCGACAACTTTTTAAAAAACTTGGATCCAATGAAAAACACGGATTATAGTCTGTGGAAAGCTGTAAAGCACATACAATGTCCTATTGCTTACGAAAAAAAAACTCAAGTGAAAAGGCAAATGCGTTCGCAAAGCACTTAGAGAAGGTTTTCGCACCACATATTACAAGTAATTCCACTATTCCCATTATTAGTAACAACGTGAATGATAGGAAATTTCGGTTGTCTTCTTTAAAATCGACAATTAAAAATACGGATATGAAGAAATCACCTGGACCCGATCGTATAACGGGATCAATCATAAAAAACTTGCATAATTCAGCTGTAAGAAATTTGCTTTACATGTTAATTGCCATGTTGCGCGTCGGCTTCTTTCCATGCTCTTGGAAAATGTCTGATATTGTCATGATCCCGAAACCAGGAAAGGACTCAACCCAGATTACGTCCTACAGGCCAATTAGCCTACTGTTAGTTTTGTCAAAGATATTTGAAAAATTATTCGTCTCGAGTGTAAATCCTTTTCTAAATGAACAAAACGTTATCCCAGATCATCAGTTTGGTTTTCGAGCAAGGCATAGTATGATTGAACAAGTCCATAGAATCGTTACCATTATTAGATCGGCTTTTAAAAGCTTTATTTATAGACATTTCCCAAGCATTTGATAAAGTCTGCCATGATGGGCTACTTACTAAAATAGCTCGGGTTCTTCCTGAAAACACCCAAAAGCTTATAAAAAGCTATTTGTCAGATAGAACTTTTAAAGTAAGGTCAAAGGATCAGCTTTCAACAAATTAAAAAATCAGTGCAGGAGTACCTCAAGGTACTGTGCTAGGGGCCGCTATTATATATCATCTATACTGCGGATATGCCGACAAGCCCACATACATATACATCAACCTTTGCAGACGACACTGCAATTATAAGTGTCAGTAATGATCCAAAGGATGCATCTGAAAAACTGCAGTCCCATAGTCGTAAGCTAGAAGACTGGCTAAAACAGTGGAGAATAAAGGTAAATCCATCGAAATGTGCTCATGTGACGTTTTCCCTTAGAAGGCAAAATTGTCCACCAATTACAATAACTAATACATTACAGCGGAAACGCACGTTAAATATTTAGGTATCCACCTAGATCGGCGCCTAACTTGGTCCCGTCACATTGAGGCAATAATAACGTCCTTAAAACTTCGAACAAATCAACTATATCATCTAATAATTCTAACTCAACTTTGGCTTTGGAATATAAAGTCCTTTTATGCAAATCCGTTATAAAGCCAATATGGTCATATGGCATTCAGCTGTGGGGTACTGCCTGTGCATCAAACATGCAGAAGTTACAGAGAAGACAGTCTAAGATTTTACGTCTTATCGTATGCGCCCCCTGGTACATAAGAAATGAAAATATACATAGGGATCTCAAAGTTCCCATTATCCACGAAGAAGTTAAAACGTACACGTTCAAATACGTAAACAAAATAGTCACACATCCCAACGCTCTTACATGCAGTCCGAAGAAGAAAGAAAGTATCAGTCATTTTGTTAATCATTTGGCCGAAAAAAAATAATAATAATAATTTAATAACCAAAAAAAAAAAAAATTTTCAAGTCGGGACGCCTTGATTTTAAAGGCGGCAGTAGTTAATATCATATCTGATCTTATTTGACTTTACTGAGTAATGATTGTATTATAACGGTTTCAAAAATATTGATTGATACTTCTTTTATTCTTCGATGAGAAAAGACAAAGGTCGATGGATAATAGTGCAAGACAATACATCTTCATAGAAGATTAGCCTAGTCGAGAGTAAGCTCATTAACTATTTTACAAATAAAGAACATTTAAAATAATTGAGAAGGTGTTTTATTAACTTACATACGTTCTATTTAAATACTTATTGTAAATTTCTTTTAGTAGAAAGATTCAATAAAATGAAATATAAGTATAAAAAAAATAAAGCTAGGGACAAACATCGGGATCTGGTTCTACAAACCGCTATCGTGTTCTCTATAATTTTTCTTGCAAACGAGTAAATTTTATTAAATTTGTGTTCTGTTGAACCTGCACAAAGAAATTTGTATGGAGTAATTACAAATCGTTCAAACGCGTAACCGGTATCGGCCAGAAACCAACAATATTTTCCTATTTTCATGTCTACCGTTACAAAATCTCTTGCAATAGTTAGATTTCAATTAAAAGAGTCGTGGCTTAACCCTTGCCGCTTTGCATCCGCGCCTACAATATCCATGTAAAAGTCACAAATATAAAAAAAAATTTCGTGTGCTTTTTAGAATTTTTTGTTGAAATGAATTCTTTATTATAACCTGGTAAATAATTTCACGGCATTTTGTAGATATTATTTTCGGCATATGTCCGCCGCTTTCACGAGGTACAAGATACTTTCCAATAGTATAATTTTTGAATACTTTTTCCTATAAATCTGGTCGTGCGTCAATGGTGGCTTATATATTGGCTTGCAATGCTTCAAAGAGTTGCTGGCTTGTCGCTTATGTGTAACTGATAAATTTTTGATACCAAAAATTTAGTCAGCATTGCTCGATACCGCTCGTTATTCATCGTAACGGCAGCTCCTACCTCATCCCCAAAGAAATAAGGACCGATGATGTTATCAGCGTGTAAACCGCACCAAACAGTCAATTTGAATGGATGTAACGGTGATTCGGTAACGGTTTGATCGTTTTTGTCAAAGACATTTGAAACATTATTCGTCTCGAGTGTAACTCCTTTTCTAAATGTACAAAACTCTATTCCATATCATTAGATCGGCTTTTGAAAGAAAGCAATACTGTTCAGCTTTATTTATAGACATTTCCTGAGCATTTGATAAAGTCTGACATTATGAGCTGCTCACTAAAATAGCTCAGGTTCTTCCTGAAAACACCCACAAGCTTGTAAAAAGCTATTAGAACGCTATATATAGAACGTTTAAAGTAAGTTCAAATGATCATTTTTCAAGAATTGGGAAATACTTCAAGGTAGTGTACTTGGGCCGCTATTATATATCATCTATACAGCAGATATGCCGACATACATACACATCAACGTTTGTAGAAGACCCCGCAAATATATGTGTTAATAAAGATGCGACGGTAGCATCTGAATAACTTCAGTCCCATATTCAAGAGCTAGAAAACTGGCTTAAACTGTGCTCATGTACGTTTTCCCTAAGAAGGGAAAATTGTCCGCCAATAACAACTACCACGGTTCCAGCGGAAACGCACGTTAAATATTTAGGTATCCACCTAGATCGATTCCTAACTTGGTCCCTTCACATTGAGCCAAAATAACGTTCATAAAGCTTCGACACATAAACTACATTGGCTAATAAGTCCTAACTAAACCTTGCCTTTAGAATAGAAAGTCCTTTTATACAAATCCGTTATAAAGCCAACATAATCATATGGCATGCACCTGTGGCGTACTCATTGTGCATCACACACCAGAAGTTACAAAGAAGACAGTCTAGGATAATATGTCTTATCGTGTGTGCCCCTTGGTATATAACAAATGGAAACAGGAATCAAAAAGTTCCCACTATCCATGAAGAAGTTAAAACATACACGTTAAAATACACAAACAAATTAGTCGTACATCCCAATACTCTTATGTGGAATTTATTTCTATTTAACTGGCACCAGATACTAAAAACAACTGAATGACATTGAGCCTGGTGAGGCGGCTCTCTCTACACAATATTATATAGTTTATTAAGATTTGAATACGAAAAAATGGTTATTAGATTGGTAATAACTAGTAAATTTAGAAATACGATTTTAATACTTATTGTAAATTTCTTTTAGCAGAAAGGTTCAAATAAATCTCAACATTGAAATGTATAAAACGTCTAGGAATGCCCAGAGTAATCATTAATATTACCCAACACCTTTACAACAATAGTTTGCAACAATAGGAAGAGCAGATATCTGTCTACTATATCTAAGTGCGAACATCATTCAGTAGCAACAGGTATCTTATGTCCAACAAGTGAACAAGAAAATAAGGATCCACATTGATTTTTTCATATCTATATTTTTACTTTAATAGAGATAGCCGAAATTTTATAGGATTAACGGCAGTGTTACTGAATATTTGGAATAGCGAAACTAATTATAATGTGGTATGAAATCCTTTTCTAACTGATTTGCGAAGGAATTTACCTTCTCTATTCACTTTTTAGCCCATGTGCGGTTATCAAGACTTAGTAGACAAAAGGACATTTTAAGTGCCTTACGGCTTTCCACAGGCTATAGTCCGTGTTTTAGTAGGATCCAATTTTTTTTAATATATCTTTATAGCGGAGTCGTGTTTCTGTCTCAGTTTAATGCGTAACGTTCTTTCACATATTTGGAACTTGATGTCAGGAGAAGGACTACGTCGCCATTGCATTCTGAGCCTTCTCTTTTCTCTGACAAGAGTTTGTATATTAAGCGATGATTCGTATGCATTTATATTTTCTGATTGGTGCTGCATTTATGACTGCTACCGTCACGGTGTCAGTCAGGTGTGGGCGTGCTAAGCAAAACTTGGAGCAGCATGTTTTGGGTGCGCATGTTTGTCATAAAGTTGTGCATTGATTGTATAAGGTTTTCGATTGAACTTGAATTGTTTGTAAACGACATCTGTGGAATCTCTTTTAAGATGTTGGTGAAAGTGTTTTTGCGCGTCCTGACTTTTCACATCACGATTAGCATTAACTAAGTGTGCATCATTTTTCAGAGCTTGCATTAAATATAATCTCAATTTTATACTTGTTTAGGAGATTGTGCACTCACCTTCGTCTTCTCTGGCACTTTTTTATTTTCCCAGTGGGAACGGAACTGTCAATGTCCTTTACAACAATATTCAAACCCTAAGTACATTTTAATTGATACGTATAATAGCTTTTATTTGCTAATTCAAGTCGGCTTACGATGAGGCGATACATTTTTTCCGTATGTGCTTGGATGTTCGTTTCTTGGATTTGTCCCCGCCGAATGGAGGCGACGTAGAAATTTTCCTTTCCTACGAGTTGTTTCAATGGCATTGGACGTTTACTCGCGCAAGTAAATCGGAGGAGGTTTTTGTTCCCTGAAAGCGTATTGGGCATACTCATCATTAGGGGTAGCAAGTATCGAGAATCTATTTTCACTTATCGGCTTTGCAGTTACTTCAGAACTTTTATATTGCTTCATTGTGCGATTCTGTAGGACTGGCCTTCCTTTTAGTTATGGTTATACACCGATCCTTTCCTGTTTGCACTTTTTGTACATCAATTTCTGATAATGATGTAGTGACTGCTCAAATTACTGATGTGGATATGAATATTATAAAAAGTTTGCCGTTATATTTAATGTACTAAACTGTAAAGAAAATATCAATGGATCATAATTTCAAGAATACGCAACAAAAACTGAACAACTTTTAATCCAAATCTATCTCAAAAAAAAACTTTATACAAAATTTTGCCTAATGGGATATATATTATTGAATATTAGTGCTTACCAATTGGAGAACTTGCAGAAGAAGGCCACGAGCGCAGAAATAGAGATTATAATAAATTTAGATGCACAAACACTTGCAAGATTTCACGCATTAGAGAGAATGAAGATCTTCTCAACATAGTGCTTTCATCATCAGATCAGATTTTTCAATAATATGAATCGTTAACGCAAATATTTTTGGAATTTCTATGCAATTTTCGGAGCACCGTGTAGTTGTTGAAACACATACGATACACACTTTCAAAGCAGAAAATGATTTCTTTTAACATCCTTTTGAACTTTTAAAATATATTAATTACTTAAAAAGTAATGATTTTCGCAACGGAAAAAGTTAAAACGAGCCACTGTGCATCGGTGAATAGAGTAGTGAGTTGTCCCCTACCGCATCGGCTCACGGAGGTGGGAATATTATATGCATGGCAACCCACCAATGACTGTTAAATTGGGAGACTTTATATGTACTGTATCGATTTATTTTTATGAAAATATATTCCAACGTGCCTTTAAAATGTGAATCGCTCGTTTAATGGTACACTTTGAATAAACCTTATCACGATGCGGGAGTTACCTACGGTCACCAATCAAACCAACATCAGCAGCAACAACTACACCCACAGTAATAACTACACGTTCTCGACAACAACAACAACAATAACTAAAACTACAGTCATCAACCTACTTCAACAAATTGGGTCAGACATAAATAAACTGAAGTAAGCATTTTATTATTTTATTGCATATATTTCCTGAAGTTTTTCTTGGATTTAATAAATAAATATAAGTAATCATTTTATTGTTATTAATTAGTTCATTTCTCTAAATCATTCTTGGAATTAGTAAAATTAAGTAAATTGCAATTAAATGCTATAAATAGTTGAAGTAAATAAAATTGTGATTATTATTATTCAACCAACAAAAGTATTCGTTTCATTCCCATACTATATCTCGGGCTTTTTGAAAACGTCATTAATTATTTGTATGTAGTGTCACCAAAATGTTGTATACGATTTACTAAGATCGTGTACACAGCATCGACGATGTCTTTATGGCTGAACCAACACTCTTGTATACCGCCAGGAATGTTGTATTTTACCATAAAATAATCTTTACAGACATCACTATTTCTAGGATTGAACTATATAAATTGGCCACAAAGCTTATGCTCCATCTCGTCTTCCTTGGTAAGTCTAAAACGTTTTTTAAATTTATAAAACAAATACTAGTAGTTTTATTTAAACAAATATTCTCTTACACATACTCATTGATTGGCACGCTTGAGGGATCCATATAGTCACTTTTTCATTATAATACTCAGATTAGAATTTATCGTTTCATCAGAAAAACAATTTTATAAGCTTTAAATTTATTTTATTGAATCTTCCTATAACAAATTTACAATAAGTATTAAAATCTTGTCTTTAAAATATTATTTATTAGTTATTACCAACGTAATACGAGTAATAAAAAACAAAACTAGATCCATTATTACCTTTAATTTATATTGTTTAGTAAAATTTTACATTTGTAACTTTTTCTGTTGTACAAACATACGTTTTTTGTTTATATTGTATTAAAATATATTTTTATATAACAGTTATATGTACAATAAATGATAACAGTTTAAAAGCGCATATATTTTTAATTCTAAGTTCAGACTAAGCAACACTTACAAATTAAAAACCAAAATAATAACATAAAACTTTAAATTTAAAATATTCAGATTTTCATGCATATGTAATTATTCAAAATCAGCTGATTTCTCAAAAAATTCAAGTCGTCGATGACAATTTTAATGTTTCAACTGAAGGAAACTTGATAAAGATTTTCTGAAAGCAAATAAATGAAGTATTAAGTACAACAATATTTTTATTTCCATTTGGCATAACAGCAAACATTTAAAAATTCTCACTGAATATGGCACCGGGAATGACAATTAAATAATTCCACCAAGAAGTGAAGTTTTTAGAATCAATTTTTTAAGATTCACAGGAGATCTAAGAGGGAGAGAGTAAAGTAAGTCTACGACACTCGAAGAAACTAATCTTGAGAATAATAAAAGTCACAATTAAATTTAGGATAGGTTGGGTTAGGAGCTCGCATACAGCAAGTTTACTCGGAGGCCATTAGGTCCATTGAGATTCTTCGGAGACTATATATATACCCACACAGTTCCCTATAGACTTTCAAGATCTCCAGTCGGTAAGAACCAAAATGGTGGTTCTCGAAAACTTGTCAGGCTCGTCAGTTTCGCGTTTCTAATGCAGTCCAGGTCCTGAAATAATCGTTTGCCCAAATATTTGAACCTGCGTTCTAGCAGAGTCGGAAAGTCGCAGAGAAAGTGTTAAATAGAATCTTCTTCTTCCTAATCCAGACAGTTTCTGCAGCTCGCAACACAAGGGATTTCCGTACGCTCCGACATTCATCTAGTAGTGCCTTTATCCTTTCCTTACCAATTGATGACCAAAGATTTTTGGGCAAACTGTAAGTGGTCGTTTCTTATACCGAACGATGTTTAAAATTTCGGCCAGGGTGGTATTGGTATGTTTTTATCACGTCCAGCTTCGTCACGTAGAGCCAGAGATTGAATACACGTCAGTACATATCTCGACTGCAACACTGGCTGTCAACAAAAATATCAATAGTCGTCGCCTCCATTATAAGTTCCCTCATTGTTCTTGCCACTACCAATATAGCATATATTTCCGCCTGGAATTTGTATCCTTAGTGAGAGTAAAAAATCTAGATCCTTAAAGCATGATTACATTCTTTCAAGCTCAACACATTTAATTTCTTTAAAGGCATGAACTTTACATAAATAAAGAATTTCGAATTTCACTAAATACAAACATGCCAAACAAACAATAAAATGTTTTTATCAATGAACATTGTTGTAGCGTAAAATAATTAAGCCAAACTTATGCTATCTCGGCTATAATGACCGCAAGCACAAATATGATGACTCTGCTCTAGCTATTACGTAATCATACATGCCCGGTGTTGTTGAACTTTTAAATGTACTCTTTGCTCACTACACTTACACACTAACTTTTATACAAACTACTTTGTAAGTACATTGTAGGTATACATACTGTTTGTTACATTTAGTTAAGAATTGAATAATCCTAAATCAGAATAATTTTTGTATAAAATAAGGAACCATTTTTCTCTAGTAAGAAATACCAAATTTGCTTTTGGTCGAAATTAATATAAACGAAATTTAAATAAAAACAAATACTACATCCTCAGAGAAGAGGCCAGATCTAGTCCCCGAGGCTGCCTTGGAGACACCCGTAAAGACTGAAACCATGTTGTTTCGAATTACGGAGTTCTTCCAATTATCCTTGTTCGGTATTTTAACAAAGGATTTTCCGAAGTCCATAACAGGTATAAAACAATCACTTTACTCTCCTAAGATATTTCCATCTACCTTACGTAGAATGGTGCCATGCCATGAGGTATACTTCTGTATCCCACTTTCCAGTAGACAAGTGCTCCATAGGTGGGAATAGGCATATTCACCGCCATGTACATCCAGTGTGCCATGTAGGGATTGAGTCCCTCTCCTTCCAAAGGTCCTTTTACAGGCATATACTACACATAGGGCCTTCCTCACGCTATTTTTAGCACTACGTTTCCGATAGCTTTGAGTCCAGGTTAACCCAAGATATTTGGTCTCTTCCCCTAATTTCAGTGTAACGCTGCTCATTTTTGGCAGCCTACACTACAGAATTATGTATCTTCTGGTAAAGAGAACCAGTTCGATCTTCTCAAAATGTACTCCGAGACCGTTCTTTTTAGCCCTTGTGGGTGGAAATTCCCCCCTGATAAGGATTACAACGTCATCTGCATATGCGACTCCCTTTATACCTTTGTTGCATAGCCTCAAGAGAATTTTATTTACGACAAGTTTTCATAGAAGGGGGGATATGACTCCATCCTGCAATATGCCCCTTATCACGAACTACCTCGTCGTGTTCAAGCATAGACTAGACACTATGCTTCTACGTCGGCATATTACGTTATTAACCCTCATCCTACTCTCAAAAAAACTTACGTTGTCTACCTTCGTGTGTGATATTCCACACATGCGGTATATTTATGTGTTTTTTGCTGCAAACATGATTTATTTTTTTATCAAAAACATGATTTAGCAACAATAATATATTTGTTTTTATATTTTTGTTATTTATTACATCAAATTAATTTATCTTGATACATTTCACACACACATTTCATTATTCGTAAGCTTACATACACCTTTTTGACAGAAACAGCACATCGTTTGATATACGTAGTTCTTTATTTTCTATTTCTCGCCGTAACAAATGTGACATATAGATTTTTGCACGATATTTGGAGGAACACTTTTAAATCTACTTGGAGAAATGTCGAACAATCGTTAGAAGCTCTCCGAAATTCAGAAGGTTCATGGAACAGAGTAGGTGAATGCGTCTTTGAGCTAGTAGGCTGTCCCACTAATACGTTTGGCGCATTGTTGCTTATAGCAGAAAGCAAAGACGCGGATGATTCGGTTCGATGCACGCCTTTCTTAATTGTCATGTAGGGTTTAGCAAAAGATATTCTAAGCTCACGCAAGAAAACTCGTCGCATTGTTTTTTTGCCAATTTGGATTCACATCTTTGAACAAAATTAGCGCGTTTAGATCTCATATGTCGATCATATTTACGAGAACCGCCAATGCGCATCTATTCGTCTTCCTTTTAGAATTATAACAACACAACATATTGTCAACAGTATTCACGCTTCCTGTAAGATAATATATTCACTAGTTGGTAACTAATAAAATAAGAAATGCACTGTGATTTGCAATACTACGGTAATGGCCTTTTCTGCCTACGTATGTGTTTTCGGTGAATGCAAAAAATGGAACTTTTTTGCATTCCAAAAAATTGGAGGGATGCTTTTTTTGTTTTTTTTCGCACATTACCGACCATTGTTAGCCTCTGGGAGAACAACTTATGACAAAGTTCCTAAGATGAGAGAAGGTTGTCCATTGTTATAATATGAGCCTTAAATCGACGAACCATATCCAAAATGTCACGCTCTATATTATACCCTCTTTTGAGGCAAAGAGTGGATTCACTGGTCTAGCTACGACGTCATCATTTTGATCTACTACATTAAATTCCGAATCAATTCCATTTTCTCCAGCTTCATCATTCTCTTCCGCCAAGTAATTTTCATCAATCTTGGAAAGGCTTCATCATCAGAAACATTTAAAATATTTTCAAACTCTTCCTTTGTAAGATATTTTGGCTTACTCATAATTTCTACGACAAATAATCACTTTATAAACCGCTAACCAATTTCTGCACTCTCTTCGAGTAATTGTATAATTACAAGAATCTTCCAAAGCAAACATCGCACTGACTTTTAAATTTTTTAGAGCCCCACTATAACGTTTTTATTATTGCTCCCAAATTAAAAAAAAAAAAACATCGACCTGTTCAGTGCGTTTTCTTTCATAATATGTGTTGTATGCAGTATATACCTGTCTGTTAAAAAAAGGAGTAAGCAAATAAAAAGATAATAGTTAGTTAATTGGCAATCGTTTCAAGACTCTTCTGCCAAAAATATTGGCATATCGCAGAAAACGAATTAAGGCGATTAATATCGGCTCAACGTAGACCGGAATAGTCGCCGCCATAAAATAGATTCCCCAGTTGTACTTAACTCCCGTGATTGGAATACGACATTAAGGACGAATAATTTAATCGTCCGCTTCGATCGCGGAAGTGTCTTCTACGATGAATGAATATGCCAGCTGAGAAGTGGAAAAACATAAGTACACATGGACGTTATCTCGATTTTTCAATACCCGTTATTTTCTCTCGTTTCCTAATAAAACTCCACGTTGAATTAAGTTTTGATTAATTACTTGAGATAATTGCATTAAAATTTCAATCTGCAAAATTTATTATTTTTTATATTAAGTAAGTTACTTTGTTACAAAACCATCTTATTTTAAGTTATAATTTCAATATAATATGTAAAAAATATATATACAGGGTGTCCGCCGGGAAGGTATACTACTTTGTTTGTTTATAATTTTTAAATGAAAGAGAATGGATCGTATATTGTTAATTGTTTTATTTAATGTCGGCAATTATATCAGATTAATGTCCGCCTCTGTTAGCCTCACAAATGCGAGCCTTTTTAAACTCATTTTTCCTTACATTCTGACACATTTCACGCGGTATTTCATTAATTTTATCACGAATATTTTCTTTGAGTTGCTCCAGAGTTTCTGGTTTGTTTGCATAAACCTTGAAACCACATGTTAGTCAACCCCAAAGCACGCAGTTGTGGCGTTAAAAAGATTTCAATCATATCACGATATCGGTCCCCATTGACAGTTACCGTTTTAAAGAAGTAAGGTCCAATGATTCCTCCTGACCAAATTGCACACCAGACTGTCACTTTTAATGGATGCAAAGGTGACTGACGAATAATTTGAGGGTTTTGCATTGCCCAAAACCGACTATTTTATTTATTCACATATCCATTCAAATGAGAATGTGCCTCGTCACTCATTATGATTTTTTCATGAAAATCGGGGTTGTCATGGGCGAGCTGTAGCATCCTATTGGCATATGTACGGCGGCGTAAATGCTCTTCTGGAAGAAGAAATGCAAATCCTGGTGCAAAATTGTGGCCAAAGTTGTTCTTTGAAGACCAAGCTCCTGAGCACGGTGTCGAATTGAGGTGGATGGATTGTTTTGAACACTTTCTTGAACAGCAGTAATGTTTTCAGCCAATCTTGCAGTACGTTGTGGTCCATGCTTGGACCTATCAGCTGCAGTCCCTCTTTCTTCGAAATCATTCACTACACGATAAATAGTGCGTCTTGTTGGCACGTTGTTTCTCCCAACAATTTCAATACCTTCCCGTTGGACACCCTGTATTAGATTTTCAATATAAAATTTCTTGTAATATTGAACTTTTAAAATTTTTCCAGAAATAAAAATTTTTCTGCATTTCAATATTACAACTTTTTGTTTACATTTTGGTATTATATGTTGGTTTTGGTAATGTATAGTTTTTGTCTTTTTCTTAATTTTTTTTGAGGATGCCATGCTTTATTTTCTTTCTTTGTCAAAAATTGGGGTTAACTACACATGATATAATGCTTTAACAAACGTCAAAGTTGCCATATCTGATAATATCTGTGTCTTGAAGAGGTACTAAGAAATTTAAACGCTTTAACTGGTAAGCTACCAGTGATAAAATTGAAAATATTGCCACTAGGTTGCTTAGGTATTTGGACGACCAAGTATTTTTTCATTTCTTATATACCAGAGGACGCAAAATGCTAGAGATTCTTGTTTGTAACTTCTGGATGTTTGATGAAAAGGCAGTACCCCTCAGCTGAATGCCGTTATTTTTGCATCAATGTGACGGGATCAAGTTATGCGTCGATCTAAGTAGATACCCAAATATTTAATGTGCGCTTCCGCTGAAACGATGGTATTTTTTATTGTCATTGGTGGACGATTTTGCCTTCAAAGGGAAAACGTTACGTAAGCACATTTCGATGGGCTTACCTATATTCCCCATTTTTTCAACTAGTCCTCTAGCTCATAAATGTGCAACTGAAGTTGTTGAGATGTTACTTTCTGATCATTATTAATAATTATAAATGCAGTGTCATC
Source organism: Phania funesta (assembly GCA_963932375.1). Classification (NCBI taxonomy): domain Eukaryota; kingdom Metazoa; phylum Arthropoda; class Insecta; order Diptera; family Tachinidae; genus Phania; species Phania funesta. The sequence continues at coordinate 64,887,896 of OZ010653.1, forward strand.
TGCAAATGTTGACGTATATGTATTTTGGGATGCGATATAATAGCGGCCCTATTATACTACCTTGAGAGACGCCTGCGAAAATTTCCCCTTTTTTAGAAAATTTATTCTTTGACCTTATCTTAAAATTTTTTTTTTTTAATTAATCTTCAAATTGTTTGGAAGTTTCCACGTAGAACTCGAGTTATTTTCGTAAGTAGGCCATTATGCCAGACTTTATCAAACGCCTCGGAAATATCAAAAAACAAATCTGATCAATATTGCTTATTTTCAAATGTAGATCTAATAACAGTGACAATTCTATTGACATGCTCAATTGTTCAATTATTGCTGGAAAACCACACGTATAATGTTTCAAACAATTGATATATAGTTGACAGCAAGCTAATGGGTCATTACAATTTCAGACATCTTCCAAGAACATTGGAAGAAGCTAATTCGTAACATTGTATTAAATACGAACAGTAAAATTCTCACAGCATAATTAGGTAAATACCTTATTATTGCTCTGGTAATATGATTAGGTCCAGCCCATGTTTTCATATCTGTTAATTATTAGGCTTAAATTGGTTTTTTATTTTTTCTGTTAAGAAACAAAATTTTGTTTGATATGATAGCTTTGAGTACAATAAAAGTTATAATTTTTATTAGACAACTATCTGAATGGCTTGCGTTTTCTATGCCGCTACTAACTTTATGAACATTCTGTGTGTCTTTCACAATTTGGAAATTCCAAACTATAGTACAAAATTTAAAAAATGCAAAATTAACAAAATTTTCCAAAAAAACCGAAATTTACAAAAAAAAAAAGAAAAGTAAAACCCAAATTGCAAAATTTTACAGTCACCAAAGCAAAAAATACCATAAATCGAAAAACTTTACTAAATTTGCTTCAAAATCAATATTTAATAAAAAATCGAAATTTATCAAAAAAAAAAAAACACAAAAACTAAAATTCACAAAATTTTGGAATGTCAGTACAAAAACTTAAACTTAACCAACATTTTTTAAATTCCCCAAGAAGCCGAAAATTAAAAAAAAAGATTTATGATAACTTCAAAACTGAATAATTATTATTGAATAACAAAAAAAGTTAGAGTGTTGTAAAACTTCATTCTCAACCAAAGAAAAAAGACTATAATATGAAAAATTCAAAAATTGAGAAATAACTCATTCTCGTATTCCATTTGTCTTAAATGTTGGTATAAATAGAAGTTGTTTAGACACACAATTTGTAGACGAGACACGAAGACTGTTGACAACGTGTGTAGCGGCATAGAAAATGCATTCCCTTCAGCTAGATGTCTAATAGAATTAAAACTTTTGCTGTTTTCAAGGTTGTCCATATTATATAAATAATTCTCTTTCTGAACACAAAGAAAAAAACGAACTCATGCCTAAAAATTAAAATTACTTAACCAACATTTTTTAAATTCCCCAAAAAGCCGAAAATTAAAAAAAAATGATATGATAACTTCAAAATTGAATAAATTACAAAATTATATAAATTTCTAATTTCATAACAAATCGGGAAGTCTCAAGAAAACTTAAAAATTCACCAAACATTTTAAAACCATAAAAAAATTTAAATTTCAATATAATTTAGGAATTTACTAAAATTTAAAAATTCTTCACAATTACCAAAATAATATCTTTTAAAAAGCTAACTTTAAACAAAACCGTAGTTGCACCAAAAAATAACGAATAGTCAAAAATTCGGCAGCATTTTATATTCGCCAAAACTTCGGCAATTCGCCATAAAAACGAAAAACTGGAATAAAACAAAATAATTCCAAAAATAACCCAATAACCAAAATTCACCAAAATTCGGCAGCATTTTATATTCGCCAAAACTTCGGCAATTCGCCATAAAACCGAAAAACTGGAATAAAACAAAATAATTCCAAAAATAACCCAATAACCAAAATTCACCAAATTTTAAAATTACAAACTAAATTTCAATTTCACCAGAAGTTTGCAGTTTTACCAAAAATGTTCAAAAAAAATCAATATTTTATGAAAAACGTAGCAATTCTAACAAAACCTATATTACACAAGTTCCAAAAGATCTATTTATAACAAAAAACCTAACTTTCACACACAAGTAATCAAAAAAACTCAACGATCGAAAATTCTTATAATAACTCTATAGGAGAGTTTAAATGTAAAACAGGACGACTAAAACCGAAGGCCTAAATTAAATATCTCAAACAAAACTTTGCACCTGGAAAAAGTATGGGTATTTGATGCGCAAGCAGTTGGCTTTGTGATGTATTTGTATAAAACCACTTTGTATTCCAAAGCCAGCATTAAGATACGATTTTGCCTCAATATGGCGAGACCAAGTTAGGCATCTGTCTAGTGTGGTAATTTTATTTGAAAATAATTAAAAAAAAGAGGTTTGAGTATTTCTAAGCACTCCTGCCGTTTATACGCCGATTTATTTTGAGAATTAAAAGAAAGATTTTCAATGCTTGTCAAATTAATTCTAGTTATATTGAGTTCAATTCTTCGCTTATATACTAAAGTTATGCCTATTCAGCATTGTATACGTACGAAATACCCCTAGTGTATGTTCAATCTTACATTTAGTAATTTGACTTTTTCCTTTGTATTCTAATTTCTGGCGATTAGTTTTTCGTTTATATAAACTCACTTTTTTCTCTCTCGCTAATTGTATCATTCTTGTGCTACCCCCCGAACCCGAACGTAAGTTATTTTACGAAAAATAAAGTTTTTTTGAACAAGAAAATAACCCCCTTTTTATTTAACTTTTAAATATTTTTTGAGAAAAATATTACAACATTTTATGGTCCTTCGAGCCGGATCACCCCAAATCCCACGGAAATATTTTTCTTAAAAAATATTTTATATTTACAGAATTCACCCCGAGCAAACCCGAGAACACACACAATTGTGTATTACATATTTTTAGTCTATACCCTTCCTATCCCTGGTGAAACAAAAGGTAAGTCATTTGCAATTGAACAAGTGTTACAATATAAAAAGAAATTATTTTTTACATCTTGTTTTACATGCTTGTTCAACTACGGTTTTATTAGTTGTAACGTCACATAAAACCACCAAATTTACTCGTTGCTATATTAAACAAAACAGACGGACGGCCGTGTTGTAAAATATTAATTTTGTTTTTTTTTTAAATTAGTGAAGTGCTCTACACAATTTATAAAAAACACAAAAACAAAAAAAAAGAGAAATAACAATTCCGCTACGTTGTGTATACACATACATACCTACACACATATCTCTCGCTGGTATTGTTTTTTTTTTGCTTGTGCATTTTTATTTTGTAACACACATTACATTAGTGGGGCTCCGTTTTAAGTGAACGGATAATACGAGTATTTAGTTATTGTGTTATATATATTTTTTTTAATGGTTACTCAGACATAATACATCGGGTAAAATATTATATTATATGCGTGCTAAAATAATTTTACGTATAGTTTTCCCGTATTTTATGGAAAAAAAGTTTTTACTCTCAATTATAATTTACACGAATTAAGTACTCGTGTTTTTTATCGTCCTACACTTTTGTAATTAATTTTTTATAACCCTTTGTCTCAACAATCGTTTTTACACTGTTAGAAATTGACAAAATTTTTGTTCTTTAGTGAATATTTTGTCGAATTTTTAATTTTCACTCGGTCCTTTTAAATTTTAAATCGGTCTTGATTGAAATTCAACCCAACAGTGTAAATTAATTTAAAAATTTTCCTAATATACCATTCTGCTTGTATTTTGTGCAAGATAAATACTTATCTATAGATACTTTTATACAATAATGTTGTTAAGTACAATTTATCCCCGTTTTCTTTCTTCAGTTTACCCTTTTTTTCGATTATCACTCGAAGGTTTTTGAATTTTTTCTCTCTTATCGTTATTCTAATTCCATATGCACAAACCAATTCACAAGATGTCAACGGTCAATGATTTGATTAGAAATTGCAATCGTTTGGCTGATTTTGAGGCATTTGTTGGTATTATACCGCAAGCAGAACATAGCATTGCGTCTTTAGGTACTCATGAAAAGGAATTACATCGTTTATGGGAAGTAGTTAGGAAATCATATGACTCACTTTTAGTTTTGGCTGAAAGTGATCCTGATATTAAGATCATTGAGGTGAAGCAAAAGTACATGAGTTCCTTTACTACTTATGTTCGCGACGCATCCCTCATTTCGGATCACTTAGAGCGTTTAAACCAAGTTTTAAAAGATGAGAAGGCGCAGGAGCTTAACTTCATCCCATATGCCCATATACCGCCGTGTGAAATAGATCCCTTTTACGGAGATTATTTAAAGTGGCCTTCATTTCGCGAATCATTTAAAAGTATGGTGGCAGATAACCCTAGAATAGATCGCGCTTCAAAGATGTATTATCTTCTACAGTATACTAAAGGGGAGCCACATAAAATGATCCGTACCTGCCCATTGACGAGAGATGGTTTTCCTATTGCATGGAAAAATCTCATGGACAGATGTGAGAATAAACGTGTTCCCATTAATGCTCAGCTAAAAATTCTTTTTAACATCACCCCTATCAGCAGAGAAACTGGTCCCAATATTAAAGAACTGCAGAGAACTATAAACGATTGTATCACTAATCTCTCCTTGCTTAATGTGAAGACTGATAGTTGGGACGTAATTTTTGTCTACATTGCCTCCACAAAACTTCCCGACACCACGTTAAATCTATGGGAACAGTCCGAAAACGCGATGCAGACATGCCATTATGGGATGAATTGGACAATTTCTAACATCTCGTTATAAGACTCTGCAATCGGTTTATGATATTAAAGGATCTCATCCAAACCCGCCTCAGAACCCCGTTAAAAGTTATAACTCTAACCACTCGAAAAAACCATCTAATGATTCCAGAGAGGTTTGTAAATAAGACTAACCAGGGTCAGAATTCAAGTCAGTGCGTTTTATGTCCAGAGAAACATCCTCTTAGACTCTGTCCGATATTTTTAGGGCAGAGTGTTGATGAACGCTTGTTAACTGTACAAAGGCGAAAGTTTTGTACTAATTGTCTGGCGTCATCCCACGAGTATAGAATGTGCAAAAGCGTTCATGTTTGTTTCATTTGTAGACAAAAACACCACTCTCTTTTGCACAAAAACCCCAGTCAAACCCCAGATCGCATAAAGAATTCCTCTGTACAACATAACTCTTCCCGCTTGAATTCTATTGGTTTTCACCTTGGTGAAAATTTTACCGGAAATCCTAAAATACATAGTTCGAATTACAGTCCACCCCAAACCAACCCTAATCAGGAACCCGCAACTTCTAGCGAAACTCGATCGTTTCAAACATATACCTCACACGTTAATTTAAATCCCCATTCTACGGTATTGCTAGGAACAGCAACTTGCGAAGTTCTTGTCGGCAATATTCAGTACGTGACACGAGCACTGATCGATCCTGCTTCTCAGGCAACTTTTATTTCCCAAAGGTTGCAACGGAAACTTTGTTTGCCTACACTTTCGTCCATGGCAAATATTACTGGCCTTAACGGCAGTTTAACGGCCAAAACATCTAAAATATGCTTTATTACGATTGGTTCTAAAACAAACCCTAATTTTAGAATTCAATGTGAAGCTTATGTAGTGGAGAAGTTAACCGGCCGGTTGCCAACATGCTCAGTTGCCAACATCAACTCATCCGATTTCCCTCAGATTGAGAAGTCTGATATTAAATTTACCCGTATGGATCTACTTTTAGGAGGAGACATCTACCCTAAGATATTACTCCCCGAAGTCAGAAAGCACCCACATGGCAACCTTATTGCTCAAAACACAATGTTCGGTTGGATTGTAACAGGTAAAGTGTTTCACGATAACCCCTTGATCTCGATTGAATGCTATTTTAACCACATTGATTTAAACCATCAACTTTCTCGGTTTTGGGAACTTGAAGAAGTTCCGAAGGTTACCCCCCATACTGATGCTGAGAAATTTTGTGAACAATATTACCAGTCGAGAACCTATAGAAACCCCGAAGGTCGTTACGTAGTTTCCTTACCCTTTAAACAGGAGTTTCCGGAAAACCTATCTTTAGGACACTCACGCGACAATGCGTTGTCTCAATTTAAGAGAAATGAAGCTCGCCTTTTACGAAACCCGGAATTAAAATCATAGTATGATAAAGTAATTGGCGAGTATATTGAGTTGGGTCATATTCGCGAAGTCGACTCCGATAGCATGGAAACGACTTCATATTATTTACCTCATCATGCTGTGTTTAAACCCGATAGCACGACTACCAAACTTCGTGTTGTATTTAATGCGTCCAGCGCCTCTTCAAATAGCGTGAGCTTAAATGATGTTTTATATCCCGGACCTGTACTACAGGCTGACGATTTTAGTACTCCGTTGGAGGCTATATCGTTATGTATTTAATGCTGATATTGAAAAAATGTATCGGCAAATTCTGGTCCATCCCAAGCATACCCCTTTTCAACGGATATTATTCCGAGAAAGTCCCGAAGTCGCAGTCAAGGATTTTGAGCTCAATACGGTTACGTTTGAAGTGAACTGTGCACCGTATCTCGCCATACGAACATTGATTCATTTATCAAACGAATGTGAAGCTCAAAATCCAGCGGTGTCCGAAATATTGCGAACCCAAATGTACGTCGATGATGTTCTCGCTGGTTCTCATGAACTAGAGTAGGCAATCACTCGGCGAAATGATCTGACAAACGTTCTTGGTTCTGCTGGTTTTGTTCTCCGAAGATGGACTGCGAACCATAAACGTTTGATAATTCTTTATGGTGGCATAGACCGCAATGGTTAAGTCAACCGTGAGAAAATTGGCCCAATACTAAAATAACTTATCACTTAAATCTCGCAGCAAAAAATATTATCACTAATTTTACTCTGAAACATAATCAAGATGATTTACTCAAACGGTTTTCAAATCTACCACGAGCTATGAGAGCGGTAGCATATATTTTCCGATTTTATAATAGGTTGCGGAAACGTTCCGTAATTTTTGACTCAGCGCAGTTGGCAAGATCGGAGATCGTGTTTGTAAAAACTCGTTTAACTATGCTATCCCAGCAGCTCTATTTACCCGTATACTTTTGCCTTCTAAGAAATGAGAGTTTTCCCCGCGGGAGTAAGTTAATCTCTTTGAACCCTTTTCTCGATTCTTACGGAATTATGAGAGTGAATGGACATCTTGCTCAAGCCATGGGTTTAAGATATGATGAACGTTTCCCGAAGATACTACCCTATTGTGCTCCGTTTACCCGATTGTATATAGAATCTCTTCACCAGTACTCATTACATGGTGGAAGCTCATTGCTTATGCGTTTAGTAAGGATTGACTTTTGGGTCCCCAAACTCCGAAATTTGGTTCGAATGATAGTAAACAATTGTAAAGAATGTGTTATTCACCGAAAACAAACCAGTCGACAAATGATGGCTGCCCTACCACCCGAAAGAACTTCCGTGGCCCAACCATTCGAACATACTGGGGTCGATTTCGCCGGGCCGTTCGACATTAAGTCTTATAGCGGACGAGGTTGTCGAATTTCGAAAGGCTATGTCGTAGTGTTTGTTTGCTTTGGGACAAAGGCAATTCACTTAGAAGTCACCGAAGATATGACGTCAGAAGCATTTTTAGCAGCATTTTCCCGCTTCATATCCCGACGCTCATTACCACGGCATATGTACTCCGATAATGGAACAGGTTTCGTAGGAGCTGCAAAATTACTTGCTACCGACCACAAGAAACTTCTTCAAGAAGTAAGAGATAAGGTTCTTGCGTTAGATTACCAAAGGTCTTTGGAGTGGCACTTTATTCCCCCCGGTGCCCCTCATATGGGGGGCTTGTGGGAAGCTGGTGTAAAGAGTTTTAAGACCCTTTTAAAAAGAGTTTCCAGTTTACGTACCCTGAATTCGAAACCATGCTAACCCGAATTGAAGCATGTTTAAACTCTAGGCCCCTATGTGCAATGAGTGATAATCCTACCGATTTAGTCCCTTTAACCCCCGATCATTTTTTGGTCGGACGGCCGTTACTACGACGTGCCGAACCAGACCATTCGGAAATGTCCATTAGTCTTGCCAACAGATGGCAAAAACTTAAAATTCTTCACCACCAGCTTGCCCTAAGGTGGAAAGAGGAATATTTGAAAGAACTTCACAAACGTATGAAGTGGAAATTTCCTGAAAGGGACTTTGTCGCAGGCGATTTGGTGGTCGTTCGCCAGGACAATTTGCCTCCGAATCTATGGAGAATCGGCCGAGTAGAAAAAGTTTACTATGGCCTGGATTCGAAAGTTAGAGTCGCTAATGTGAGAACTACTTCGGGCAATATTACCCGGCCAATTGTGAAGCTTGTTCTCCTTCCTAATTCGGACCCAAATTAATATAGTTTTTCTCCCTTGTTTGTTTTTTTTTTACCCCACAGGTTGTAAGAATGTCTATAGAAGTGGCTCGTTTCGAGGTTCACCGACCTACCAAAGCGGCGGAAGAGGGCAAGCAAGAGGACAAACCCAGATGAGAGGAGAGCTTACGCGATTGTCGTTTGTGCAAAAGCGAGCATGCCATTCGGAAAATGTCAGTAGGAGAACGATGGAAGGCAGTAACGGAATACCGTTACTGTTGTCACTGTCTTGCACATTCTCACATGCAGGACAAATGCGTAAGCAGGGAAAGATGCAAAAAAATGCGCGGCTCAACACTATACCCTGCTTCACCGATTTAAGGAAAGTAAGGCCCGGGCAGCACATAAAACGCAGATACCCGACAAGCAGATCTCAAAACGGAAAAATAAGAAACAGAGCGACAACAAAAAGCGTCCAAAAAACAACACAGAAGCACAACAGCTTCAACAACAAATCAAACACTTAAAACAGCAAGTACAACAGCTACAACAACAATCCAAACAAATGCAACAACCCTCACAACAACCCCAACAATTGTCACACAATTCGAGACACAAAGATGCTTCGACTATAATAATAAACGTCAACAGCGGACGCCCAATGTAAAAAAATGATTTTTAATTTAATATAATTTTAACTATATTGAATTGTATTGAATTTAATTATTTAATGAATTTATTATATATATTTTATTTAACTAGAATGAATTGAAATACTGTTTTAATACCTATCCCTTTTTCTTCTTGCTACTCATCCTTCCTTGTTGCACTCGTGCAAGAGGGGCGGGATGTTTACGTACGAAATACCCCTAGTGTATGTTCAATCTTACATTTAGTAATTTGACTTTTTCCTTTGTATTCTAATTTCTGGCGCCTAGTTTTTCGTTTATATAAACTCACTTTTTTTCTCTCTCGCTAATTGTATCATTCTTGTGCTACCCCCCGAACCCGAACGTAAGTTATTTTACGAAAAATAAAGTTTATTTTAACAAGAAACTAACCCCCTTTTTATTTAACCTTTTAAATATTTTTTGAGAAAAATATTACAACATTTTGTTTAAACGATATAGGGCTATAAAACTAAACAGAAAACACAAACCATCACTTCAGCTTTACATCTGTACATACACATTGCACTTAATACAGTATAGTATATTTTTACGCTTGTTCTTGTATGTATGTCCAATGGGTTGGAAACATCTCTTAATGAATGCTTTTTAATGCATTCTTTTCTGGAATAATGTTTGTTAAAGCTAATATGCTGAACAAAATTGCTGCTGGCATTTTTAATCTATTTCTTACAGCGTTTGTTTATATTTTGTACTAATATAACATATATTTATTTTTCGAATACAATTTCGAAAAATGGCAATTCACAAGTAAAACGTGCGCGTTTTCAGCATGTGATGGCTGAAAAAAGTTTGGCGATTTGCAACTCATATGAGATTTGACAATTGCGTGAGTGTCATCACATGCCTGATAGAATTGTTATAGATTACAGAAAATGAAATAAGTTTACAGTAGACCATTATTTTCCTATTCCAAACCTAAATCCTCTATTAGAAAAACTAGGTAGAGGGCAGTATTTCACAACTTTGGATTTGGCTAAAGGGTTCTACCAAATTCCAGTCCGAGAGGAAGATAGAAAAAAACTGCATTTTCAACACCATTTGGTCATTACGAATTTATCCGTATGCCTTTCGGCCAAAAAAATGCTCCAACAACCTTTCAGAGGCTGATGAACAAAATTCTTCACGAATATATTAATAAAAATCTGTGTCGTTTACATGGACGACATAGTGGTCTTTGGTACTAGCTTGGAAAATCACTTAGTGAAATAGACGGAGATATTAAACATATATTTAATTATAATAATATTACATATAAATATAAGGAATATTCATTTATTAACGAATGTAAGCCAACTAAACATACAGATAAATAGAAAATAGAAAAAACATGTAAATTAGTAGCTAATGATAACACTGAAATTGTAAATATCAATGATAATACAATTGTGGTTGCTCATTAAGAATTGCAAACCAATATTTTTCAAATAAGAATAAAATATATTTAGACAAAAATTTCAAAATTTTACATTCAACACAACGCTTACAATGGAAGAAGCAAAGTTAACAACTATTCAGAATTTAAAATAAATAGAAGAAATTAAATATAACAACAAAATTGTATATTATATTATACCACCAATTGTAGAAGTTCCTTTCATAATAATATTAATGATTGTACTCTACGATAAATGTAAGGCATCAAATAAATGAATTCAGAAGAATCCCTTATCCAGGGGGGAGGGAGGATTTATGTATGTACTTCCACAACCACCACTCGTAGACATTGATTCAATAATAGCCAAATACAATAAACAAACTATGGGCTAAGTCAATGACACTTTCTAATATACTTACTAAATTTCTTGTTTATTTCTGCTTTGCAGCTGAAAATATAAATAAATAGGTCATTTAATTTAATGTACTTATATTTTTTTTAAAGAAAAGTTCAACAATTGAAATACAAAATTGTTGAATCAACAAACATAAACAATAGTCGTTGAACAGAAAATATTACAAAAACTAAATGACCAAACAAAATCGATATTAAAAAATTTTATGATGGATTTTGTTTGCTGAACATATTGTTCATAGAAATAAGTTTTAGACTAAGAAAAGAAATTATAGAAAAAAAGAGAAATGTATTAATAAAATTCAGTTTCATTTGAACACTCTAAAGAGGACAATTTTTAAACTCATAATTCGCGCACTCTTGCCGCAAAAAACCAAGATAAATGATAAACAACGCGTGCATGTTATTTTTTTTTTCTTATACCTCAGGTACTAAAGAGTAAAAAGTATCCGTATTTTAAAATTTAATAGCCTTTAAGACCGTGTTTTCTTTTGTAATTTTAATCAAATCTGGGTGTTTTTCAATTTGTTTCATAGGCTTTTTGTTCGGTTTGGTTTCTACTCTAGAAAACTCTTTTCTTGCCACACTCAGTAAAATTCTTTATATTGTTACGTTTATTACCACAATAAACGTTATTTTGAAAGGTTCGTTTAATTGCAGGAAATAAAATACACACTCCTTTATGATCTTATCAGTACACAACTTTATTCGGCACTTAACAATCTTATATGCAACTCTTTAGTAATAATTGACACTGTACACTTAACACTTCTTTTGTACACAAGATGTTCACTCTATGAAATTTCAAAGTCAACTAACTCTTCTGCGGTGGACGGCGCCTTTATGTACAGATCATGGCCGCTTCTTGAAACGTCCCGAACATACGCGAAATTGCGCATCAGTTATTTCAGTTGCTGGCTTAGTAGTCTTGTATATGTGTTTGTGTGTGCATCTTTAGTTACTTTTTGCTTGCTGTAAAAATTTTTATTGAATCGCGGTTCATAGAATTTCTGCTGCGCAATTTGTTTTTGCTTTGTGTTTATGATATTGCGTCTTTGTACATTTGTACAATAGGTCCTTTCACACACCTTTGACTATTACTTTGTAACACTGCCGACCACTTAAGCCTTTTCGTCCCGAACAGGCTCAACATCACCCTTTCCATATTTGGCTACTCGTTCAAGGTGAACCACCTTCATTTTGGACCTCGGGCTATGACACTTCTGATTCGGTAAACTACGTCATTTAGCCTCTTAACCACCTTGTATGGTCCCTCCCAGTGGGTTTGCAATTTAGGGGATAATCCTTTCCTGCGCTGTGGGTTAAACAGTAGAACCATTTGTCCTTCGGTAAATCCCTCCGTGTTTGCTGCTCTATCATATCTGGCTTTCATCTTATCACTGGACATTTTAATGTGGTTACGGACAAACTCATGAAGCGCGTGAAGATCTTCTTGTGCCTTCCATTGTCTTCGCACACAGGTTTAGGTTTAACACCGAACTCTAAATCCGCTGGCAGCTTCAGTTCCGTTCCAAACAGGTTTTCGCTGGACTACGTGAGGTGGAATCGTGAACAGCTGACCGGTAAGCCAGTAACAGCTTAGGTATATGATCATCCCAATCCTTTTGGTGTGTACTAACCACATTTCTGAGATATTCCTCCAGCGTACGGTTAAATTTTTCTACCATGCCATCAGACTGTGGATGTAGCGGTGTCGTTCTTGTCTTTTTGATGCCATATAAGTCGCACATTTCTTTAAATATGGCGGATTCAAAATTTCGTCCCTGGTCAGAATGCAATTCTATCGGAACGCCGTATCGACACACTCAATTGTTGACAAATGCGTCTACCACCGTTTTAGATTCTTGCTTTGGAATGGCATACACCTCGGGCCATTTGCTGAAATAATCTATTACCACTAGTACATACCGGTTACCAGCGTCACTGACATGGAATGGACCTGCTACATCGATAGCTATCCGCTCAAAAAGGGCACCCACATTGTATTGCTGAAGCTTGCCACGACTTCTTCTTGTTGCGACCCTTGGCCGCAATACACTGTTCGCAATTAGCTATCCAGTCGGCTACAGACGGTTGGCATCCAACCCAGTAAAATCGCTGTTTTATCTTTTCCAAAGTTTTTGCAATGCCCAGGTGGCCGCCGCTAGGACCGTTATGGAACTGCTTCATTACATTACTTATCTTGGAAGTGGGCACGACAATTAATTCCGTTGTAAATTTGCCATCTGTACTTTCCCAAGATCGATATAAGCAGCCATCTACTAAGTTTAGGCTATTCCACTGGGCCCAGTACGCTTTTGCTAATGGGCTTTCTGTCGATATTTCATTGCGAGTCGGTCTTTTGTTATACTGCTTAGCCAACATAATCTTTGCCAAAATGGGGTCGTCATTCTGTTGCTTAAACCAGTCTTCCCCTGAGCTAATTTGTGTCAGCCGCACGTCAATGACACATTCCTTTTTCTTGACTTTTGTGCAGTGCTTACACTCTACGCTGCATGGCCGTCTTGAAAGGTCATCAGCATTATTGTGTTTTCCGCCTTTTCTGTGCTCGATACTAAAATCATAGCTTTGCAGACGTTCAATCCAGCGTGCGAGCTGCCCTTCGGGGTTCTTAAATTGCAATGTTTGACACACTCCAGCACTGCCAAAAGCTCCCTTCGTGTAACACAGTAATTTCGTTCGGGCTTGGACAATACTCTGCTGTAGTAGCCAATGACTTTTTCCACCCCATTAACCACCTGGGAAAGGACTCCCCCTATTCCATAGCCGCTCGCGTCCGTGTCCAATATGAATTTCTGCCCAGCGATTGGATAGGCGAGGACTGGTGCTGTACACAAAAGTACCTTAAGCCTCTGGAACGCTTCTTCTGCTGCCTCACTCCAGTGGTATGGTCGCGACTTTCTGGTCAACTCATGCAAACTAGCAGCAACTTGAGCAAAGTTCGGCACAAATCACCTGTAGTAAGTGCAAAGTCCCAGAAAACTACGAAGCTCATGAAGATTTCGTGGGCGAGGCCAGTCTTTTACAGCCAGTATTCTGTCCTCATCAGTGGATATACCCTCTGATGTTACACGATGCCCCAAATACTTAACCTCCTTTTGAAACAAAGCGCATTTCTTAACGCTTAGCTTTAATCCTGCTGCTGTTATACGCTTAAACACTTCATCCAGGTTTTTTAGGTGTTCGTCAAAAGTCTTCCCCATCACAATTATGTCATCCAGATATACCAAGCACGTCTTCCAATTGAGACCTTTAAGCACACGTTCCATTAACCGCTCAAAAGTAGCTTGAGCGTTGCAGAGCCCAAATGGCAGTTTTCTCCTTGTCCTTAGCGGCTATCTCTACCTGCTAATAGCCGCTCTGCATGTCCAAGGTAGAGAACCACTTCGCTCCGGCCAACGTGTCTAAGGTATCGTCAATTCTGGGCAACGGATAACTGTCTTTCTTTGTGACGTCATTGAGTTTCCGGTAATCGACACAAAACCTGGTGCTGCCGTCTTTTTTCTTCATCAAAACTATTGGCGAGCTCCACGGACTAGAAGATGGCTCAATGACTCCATTCCGCTCCATTTCGTTGACCAGTTCTTTGACCTCGTTTCGCTTTGCTAGGGGAATACTCCTGGGTGCTTGTTTTATAGGCCTCGCTTCGCCGGTGTTCATTTCGTGTTTCATAACTGCGGTTCTACCTCGGTTTTTATTACTCAGGGCAAAGAAAGAGGCATGTTTTCTAAGCAACTGCTTAGCTTTGTTTCTGTCAGGAGATGTCAGGCCGGCTGCCCATTTTTTCACTTGTTCTGCCACTAAATCTCGTTCCTTGGTTGTTGTTTTGGGGCATACTGAATTCGCCGCACAATTAATTATGGCTCCTGCCGGCTCACATTGACCGATTTCAAAATTTGTGTCAATGGTCTTTTCGCTGTTGGACAGATTAAGTACTCTTACAGGAACTCGTCCGTCGTCGCAGGCTTTCACAAGGGCTCTAGCTGTTATGATTTCGACTTTTATTTCTTTTGGTTCTACAACCCACAACCGGTTATCCACACAATCTTCCTCCACACGTGCCCATACTATAGTTTCTGCCTGAGGTGGTAATTTCTGCCGTTCAACGGCAAACAGCTTCCTTACTGTGGTCCTGCTCTCATATACAACATCCAGGGGTATCTCGAAATTGCGCCATACCATTATTTGATGTCCCATGCGCAGATCAATCCCGAGGGCTATCATAAAGTCTGCACCAATAATAACTTCATCCAATATGTCGGCGACAACAAACACATGGTCGACGCTGATGTTTGCGATAGTCAATCTTGCCCTGGCTCTTCCATAACCGGTTGCTGAATCCCCTGTAGCAGTGCGTAGTCTTATATTATTTAGCTGTTCTACTGCTTCTTTTACCAAATCGGGCCTTATTATAGACTAAGACGCTCCTGTGTCTATGGTGAGAACCTGTTTTCTTCCGTTGATAAGACCGCAAGCAGTAAGGTTGCTGTTCTTTTGCCGCATGATGGAAATGGAGATTAAGGGGCCATTGGTTGTAGGAGCTAGCTCTTGCCCCTCAGCGCTAGCCCGATCTAGTTTAACGGTGACGAATGCGTTTTGGTGTTATCCGCCCGTTTGCTGTCCCTCGGTGGCGAAGCAGATCTTGATCTTGTCTTTGCTGATCTGCAGTTGCGCTGGAAGTGGCCGACCTTACCGCAATTAAAGCATTTTGCGCGAGATTTGCCTCTTTCATGTAGTATTTGCTTGACCACCTCTTCTATCTCGCTCCTTTTGTCTCCGCAAGTTAGCGTATCAGCCTCAAGTCGCCGCACATTGTAAACTTGTGGCTTCGATATAACTTTTGCGGTCTCCTGGGCCAGCGCGTACGAAATAGTTTCCGCAAAGGACGACTTCTGCATCGCGCAAACTGCATATCTAACATCTGGATCCCGTATGCCATTTACAAATTCTTCTATCTTGAACTGGTCCAGGAATGGATGGTTCTCGCCTGGGTAAGTCAGCTGCACCAAACGTTCAATTTCCATCACGAAATCTTGCAGCGTTTCATTCGGCTTCTGCACTCTGCCCCGTAGTTCCATCCTGTACAGATCTCTCTTATGTTCGCCACCGTAATTACGTTGTAAGGCCACCATTATGTCGTCGTAGCTATTTCTGCAGCCAACTGGTAAGCTTTCAAAGATTGCTGCTGCTGTTCCCTTTAAAGCAAGAATTAGTTCTATAGCTTTTTCTTCACTGCCCCATTCATTTTTGCTAGCCACCGTTTCGAATTGGAACTTGAAGACATTAAAAGGTGCGCTACCATCAAAGCTCGGGGCCGTTACCTTGCTGGCGTGCTCAGGGATTATTCCTTCTCGAATTTGCAGATCGCACATCTTGTTCTTTAACTCATGAAGTTCTGCGTCCACATTGCTCTTTATGCCGTAGAGTTTTTCGTCAAAACTTCTCGATATGCCGGAGAGTTTTTCCTCAACATTTCCCGTTATACCAGAGAATTTTTCATCAAGCTCACTGACTTTCAGTTCTATAGCTTCAACTCGTTTGCCTATCACTTCTGAAATTTCCTGAAGTGTCTCGTTGTTGGGTCTAACCGCAGCTGAAAGTCTTTCGCTGGTCTTAGAAACTTCTTGAAATTTTTCTTCTACCTCAGCTAAGAGTCTTTCGCTGTTAACCTTAGAAGCTTCTTGAAACTTTTCTTCTTCTTCACCTCTTGTCTTTCGTTGTTGGCTCTGACCTCAGCTAAGAGTCTTTCGCTATTCTTAGATGCTTCTTGAAATTTCTCCATCATAGCGGCCAACATTACGTTGAAGCCCATATTAGTGTTTGTGACAGGGGTACATATCTCGAGCTGTTCTTTTTCCTCGAATTCATGTAGACCGATGTCAATACCACGTCGCTTGAATTCCTCTATCAGCCTCTTTTGCAGTTCTGCCTTATTGCCATTCGTTAGCAGGTCAAACTTGCTCAGCTCTTTTTTTATCTGATCTACTTTCAGCTCGTCAAACTTCATTTTGTTTTACTTACTTTTTATTTTCAATGTTTTTTTTTCGCAATCCCACTTCTGACACCAGTTGTTACGTTTATTACCACAATAAACGTTATTTGGAAGGTTCGTTTAATTGCAAGAAATAAAATACACACTCCTTTATGATCTTATCAGTACACAACTTTATTCGGCACTTAACAATCTTATATGCAACTCTTTAGTAATAATTGACACTGTACACTTAACACTTCTTTTGTACACAAGATGTTCACTCTATGAAATCTCAAAGTCAACTAACTGTTCTGCGGTGGCCGGCGCCTTTATGTACAGATCACAGCCGCTTCTTGAAATGTCCCGAACATACGCGAAATTGCGCATTTGTTATTTCAGTTGCTGGCTTAGTAGTCTTGTATATGTGTTTGTGTGTGTGTGTATCTTTTGTTTACTTTTTGCTTGCTGTAGAAATTGTTTTTTTGAAACGTGGTTTATGGAATTTCTGCTGCACAATTTGTTTTGCTTTTTTGCGTATATGTACATTTGTACAATAGGTCGTTTCACACACCTTTGACTATTACTTTGTAACAATATATTGAAAAAAGGTCAGTTTTTTATTACAATTGTGTTTGATTTAATATAATTATTTTTACTTAATTCTATAATTACTAGTGCTTAAGATTTTATGTGTTTCTTTTGGTATTTTTATTCATATAAAACCAATAAAGATTTTGATTTTTCCACATTTAATTGCACCACACTGCTGCCGCTTGCAATTACTTGCCTTGTCCATTCGCCAACTAAAAAGAAAAAGCCTGCTTTTCTTCATCATCTTTCCCTTGAAGACTCCATCTTTTCTTCTTTTCAGCAATGTTTTATTTTTTTGTATTGCTCCGTGTAAAAGCATTGTTGTCCTCCGCTTATTCCTCATTGCATTCACATTCTTAATATCGTTCTCCTACATTACCAACCTTATCAGGGACGTACACACGATAGTACTATTGTAAATAAAGACAAAATAAAAAAGCAAAACATCATAAAAAAAACCAGCGATCCTCATGAGTCAAAATACTTTTGTGACCCTTAAATTGCGCAGTTGTTAAAAAGCAACAAAACCATAAGCAAGTTGTGGGTCTTTTGGTTAGTAATTGTCGTCCAATAGTGTGTGATTTATGTATAGAGAAAAATTGTACCTGAATATGTAATACTTTATATATTATTAGCCATAAAAAATGAAGTTCATTCTAAAATAATGTCAGCAAAATATTTTGTATGCAATGGGGTTTGCATTTTAATTTGAACACATTAATCGCGAACTGGTTTCTGGCAAGACGGTTTGGTTGTTATTAATTAAAATTATCACAAACAGGATATATGTACTTAATTAAAAAAATTAATAAAATATTTGTAGAGTATTTTATTAAAAAAATTGTTATAAATGTTATTGAATCAAGTCCCAGCTCGTGCGCCAAAATGAAAACCTTAATAGTTTTTAAGGCAAGAGTTATAAAATTCAAGTAATTTATGAATTTTATGATACTTTAAAAACTTTATCACCAATGGAAATAAAACACGTCTTGTAAGTATCTATTCAACAACTGTAACTATTTATTGTTAATTCTTTTTTTTAATGTAATTCTTTTCAGCCCAACAGTTATATTTAACATTTTATTTTTTTAACCAAAATGAAGCTTACAGAATAAATTAAATAATTGAAAGATCGCCGCGAATAACATTGCAAATGACAAACTAATAATTTTTCAGCAGGGCAAAAAGACGTATTTAAAAGGTTTGATTTCTCTTTATTTTATTTTAGTTCATCAAAAATAATAAAAATAAAATAAATTCCGTGCGTAGCATTTTGTTTATAACTTAAAATTTTCTTCCACTGACTAATTGCGTTTAGACAGTGATAAAATGCATAATTTTGATGTTTGAACAAATAAAAGAGAGTAATTTTAACGGTAATCTCCAAAAAAACAGGTTTTGCAAAATTTGTCTTTTACAACGTTATTCGCGGCTTTGCTTCAATTGTACAACATGTTAAATTTTTACAGTAGTAATTCGATTTATTTGTAATTTAATTAAGTATAGTAAATAAGTTTGAGATATTAAACAATTCCTTCAATAAATAAAATGCACATAAAAAATACAACTAACAAATTTTTGTTATTGCAAATAGATGGAAAAATTAAGTATTAAGAAAACCAGTTGTATTGAAAAAACCTTCATTGGCGTAAGAACTCCATGCTCCAACATTCCGACCCCATTGAAGGACCGTAGGTTTTTTTTGAAATTTAGGTTTTTGGAAGAATTCGGTTTTCTTTGAGCTGAAACTTTGCTGTTTTTTTTTTTAATTTTTAATTTGGTCCAACATTTAGGTCCGAAGGTTATCTGGGAGCCTTGGGAATGATAATTTTTTTGGTAATTATTTTTATTTATTATTTAAATTTACTTTTTAGGTTAAGACTTTATAAAAATCTAAAGAAATTGGAAATTATCTGGTACTATATAAGCACCAAACAAACCGTGGGATTTGACACATCAACATACACAATTTCCCGCGTGGCAAACACTTAGAAATCATTAAAAATATTACCGAAATTCACTCAGTACTCTGAGCGTTAGTACACTTTTTTGCACTTTAGGACACGGCCACCTACCGATGAAAATAATTATTATAAAATGTCAAAGTGGCATCACAATGGCATCATTAAGTTGACCTATTTTTAAATAAATAATATATAATTAATATTATATAATAATATATAACAAAATGTATTGCTGTGTCTTTTTTAAGGAAAATTGGCGCAAAAGTTAGGAAATTTATATTTTAGCCGCTGAAATAGTATTTTATTATTTGCAGGTTATTTTTTACAAAAATGCAACATTCTGCAGAACCGATACATATTTAAACCATGTTCAAATTAAACAGAAGAGTACTCTTTAATAGTACCGTAAAGGACATTCGACAACACTTAGGGGGTCATTTTAGTTTTGCAAAGGATTCGACAAGGTAAATAAATTAGAATTTCTTTAGTTATTTAAACGCGGGACATTTTTAGATGTGTTTTTTTTTGCTGAAATAAGTTCTGTTAAAAATAAAACGCTTTAATTCAAATATAACCATCATGTTCCAACTGGTAGAAATAACATATCCAATTGGAATTATTGTGTGAAATCCATAAATAACAACAATCTGTAAAATTTGTTATTTTATTAAAACAAATTATTATGTATATATACGTTATTTATAAAACTTATTAAAATATGTTATGCTTAATAATTATGTGTTACTTTTCTTTTCAGGCAGTTAGTCCTGGAGTATAAGCAGCTTTCAGTTTATTTTTTCAAGTATTTGGTCTTCCCATGTGGCCTTTTGTCACATATCATTGCCTGTAACGAAACAAAAATGTTCATTTTTATTCTTCTTTTGCTTTTCTTTTCAGATATGTCACTATACTTACAGTTGGTTCAGAAGCAGATGCAGCTTTCAATCATATTCTCTCTTTGTTACACTTGTCACGTCATTTTCTGTAACGAAACAAAAATTTTTTATAAAATTTAATAATTCCTTTTTTAATTGCATTTTCAGTTTTTTTCATTATGACACCTTGTTACTCGTCATTGCCTGCAACAAAACACAGAATTCTTTAATTATGTTGCTTTTATTTTTAGGTTTCTCACTATACAGTTGGTGCAGGAGTACACAGTGCTTTTAACTCCATTTTTACGGGTTAGGTATTATCCAGTGTTCCTTATGTGCTAGGACACAAATTTATTGCTGCTGGTGATTACAATGCAAAGCAAACATATTGGGGATCCAGACTCCTTAGTCCTAGAGGTAGGCAGTTGTATTATACAGTTCAAGCAAACAAGCTGGATGACGTATCTGCCGGTAAGCCCAGCTATTGGCTCACAGACTTTAATAAGTTGCCAGACCTTATTGATTTTGCTATAGTAAAAAACATCAAACGCGACCAATTGTTAGTTAGTTCATCCTATGACGTATCTTCCGATCATTTACCTACAATTGTTATTTTACACGCCAGTTTTGTCACTGCACCCAAAACCCTTAGTTTCTACCCAAACAGAAACACGAATTGGTTAAAATATAAAATGTATGTGAGCTCTCACTTATCTTTGAACATCTCACTGAGAAATCCAGTTGATATTCAAGCAGCTGTAGATCATTTTACAGATGTCGTGACTGCCGCAGCCATAGCTGCAACGCCAACAATGCCATCAACTAAAATAATATCGTACCAGGCAACAGCAGATATTTATATGCTCGTCATTGAGAAAAGAAGACTAAGAAGACAATGGCAAAATAGTCATTCCCCACACAAAAAAATGCAAATAAACTTTTACCAAAAAAAACTTACGCAGTAAATTGAGACAGAAACACGAATTCGCTATAGACAACTTTTTAAAAAACTTGGATCCAATGAAAAACACGGATTATAGTCTGTGGAAAGCTGTAAAGCACTTACAATGTCCTATTGCTTACGAAAAAAAAACTCAAGTGAAAAGGCAAATGCGTTCGAAAAACACTTAGAGCAGGTTTTCGCACCGCATGATATAAGTAATTCCACTATTCCAATTATTAGTGACACCGTGAATGATCCTAGGAAATTTCGGTTATATTCTTTAAAATCGACAATTACGGATATGAGGAAATCACTCTGACCTGATCGTATTATAGGATCAATTATAAAAAACTAACCTAATTCAGCTGTGCGAATTTTACTTTATATATTTAATGCCATGTTGCGCGTCGGCTTCTTCTAATGCTCTTGAAAGATGTCTGAGATTGTTATGATTCCGAAACCAGGAAAGAGCTCAAGCCAGATTACATCCTACAGCCCCATTAGCCTACTCTCAGTTTCGTCAAAGATATTTGAAAAATTATTCGTCTCGAGTGTAACTCCTTTCATAAGTAAACAAAACGTTATCCCAGATCATCAGCTGAGTTTTCGAGCAAGGCATAGTACGATTGAACAAGTCCATTGAATCGTTACCATCATTAGATTGGCTTTTGAAAGAAAGCAATACCGTTTAGCTTTATTTACAGACATTTCCAAAGCACTTGATAAAGTCTGCCATGATGGGCTACTTACTAAAAAAGCTTCTTTCTGAAAACACCCACAAGCTTATAAAAAGCTATTTGTCAGATAGAACTTTTAAAGTAAGGTCAAAGGATCAGCTTTCAAGAAATAGGAAAATCAGTGCAAGAGTACCTCAAGGTAGTGTGCTAAGGCCGCTATTATATATCATCTATACAGCGGATATCCCGACAATCCCACATACGTATACATCAACCTTTGCAGACGACACTGCAATTACAAGTGACAGTAATGATCCAAAAGATGCATCTGAAAAACTGCAGTCCCATATTCATAAGCTTGCAAACTGGTTAAAACAGTGGAGAATAAAGGTAAATGCATCGAAGGCAAAATTGTCCACCAATCACAATAACTAATGCCACGGTTCCTGCAGAAACGCACGTTAAATATTTAGGTGTCCACCTATATCGGCGCCTAACTTGGTCCTGTCACATTGAGGCAAAAATAACGTCCATAAAGCTTCGAACAATTCCTGTGCATCAAACATCCGGAAGTTACAGAGAAGACAATCTAGGATTTTACGTCATATCGTATGCGCCTCCTTGTACATAAGAAATGAAAACATACAAAGGGATCTCAAAGTTACCACTATCCACGAAGAAGTTAAAAGGTACACGTCCAAATACGTAAACAAACTAGTAGCACATCCCAACACTCTAGCACGCAATTTATTGCAATTTTGCGGCCACCATACTAAAAAGAACTGACACATTGAGCCTGGCGGCTCTCTCCACACAATAGAAGATAATTTAATAAGATTTGAATACGAAAAATTAGTTATTACATTAGTAATAACTAGTAAATAACAATTTAGAAATAAGATTTGAACACTTATTGTAAATTTCTTTTAGAAGAAAGATTCAATAAAAATAAGAAAGAAAAAAAATTGCCTGCAACGAGACACAAAATTTGTATTAGTTTTAATAATTCCTAATTAATTTTTGTTTTCATGATTTTCACTATACTTACAGCTGGACCAGGCATAAGTGTCATAAAAAAAGTTAAGACAACGTATTCTCTTAGCATCCAGTATCGACATTTTCAATCGGCGTCGATCAGATGAATTGGGCATTGCCAGAGTTAATCCGATTTATGTTGAGGTTGGATTCCAGTCTACATCTTTATTAGATAGTGCTGGGGCAGGTATTAGATCCAGATGAGATCGAGGTTGGCTTTTGGCCAACAAATTAGCGCAACATTGCAGCCTTGCTTCAAAATAAAGCCAAAATTAAGTATGTATCTTACGCCGTTGTTATTTGATTTAAATTTATTTTTCTATCGTTTTTAGCTGATGACCCTATGGTTAGTAGTTATTCTAGTGCCTACTGTCATTTTAAAGTGTTTTTTTTTTGCTTAGGTGTTCTTGTCATAAAAATGAAATTTCGCCAATGTCAAATAAATGGAAAAGCCATTAAAATCTTTTTTGTAACTTCTGGATGTTTGATGCACAAGCAGTACCCCACTCCTGTATGCCATATGGCATTATAACTGGTTTAAAGGGCTTTCTATTCCAAAACCATGGTTGAATTATGTCTTATTATTTATTTATGTATTTACATTTCATCTACAGAATTATATTCTTACAGATTACTAAAATAATTAATTGTAATATTTATATAGCAAAAGCTTCAACATATTAAAAGTAACATTAACATTTAAGGGAGGAGTGAAACTATTACATATATGTAAGCATCTTGCAATTGGTTCATTCTTTGCATAGTTAGTTCTAAGAACGCTCTCTTCAAACATACGATTATATCTAAGATCTCTAGGAGATCAATATAAGGCAAAATAATTTTTTATTTCTGGGCAGTCAATGTTATCAGATAAAACGTTATAGACCAATAATAATGAAGAACAAGTTTTACGGTCGGCTAACGATTGAAGGCCTAATAACTTTCTTCTTGATTCATAAGAAGATAGTTCATAGGGCCAATTTAACTTTACAGCAGTCTTAGTAAAGATTTTTTGAATGCGTTCAATGCGTTGAGATGGTCCCAAATGATAGGGATTCCAGACGATAGAACAATACTCCAAAATACTGCGAACCAATGATATGTATAAAGATTTAAGCGTATAAACATCCTTGAAGAGTTTAGAATTTCTTCTAATGAACCCGAGCATGATATAGAAACGATATAATCTATATGATTGGAAAAACTGAATTTTGAGTCAAAGATTTTACCTAAATCTTTTACTTCAGCTACACACTTAAGCGGAAGGCCACCGATGGAGTAATTAAACTTAATTGGAGCTACAATTTGAGTATATGATACTACACAACATTTTGAAATATTAAGGTGTATGTCATTATTAGAACACCACGCGAACAATTTGTGTAGTTCGGCTTGTCATTTCTGACAGTCATTAAGATTTGTGCGTTCCCTGTGGAATACCAGAATAGGAGTCTATTAAAGACAAGGATGAAGTATTTCCAATTTTTACTTTAAGTTTTCTTTCTGTTAAGAAACTCTTAAAGAATAACAATAATTTATTTGAGAGGCCAAGTAAAGAAAGCTTTCGCAATAAATAATAATGGCTAACTGTATCAAAAGCTTTAGCAAAATCAGTGTATATAACATCACATTGACCCTTACGCTCCACAGTATTTATAATGTCACGGGTTATCACTAGCAGATTCGTAGATGCAAAATAAAACTTGTCAAAAAGTTTATCTTTTAAAATGTTATCGAAAATTTTTGCAATTGGACTCTGTTTAACTACAGGACTATAATTAGTTATTAGGCTACGATCTCCTGATTTAAAAATTGGTACAATACAACAGAGTTTCCAGCAATCTAAAAATGTACCATGCTTGAGACCCATATTAAAAAGTTTTGTAATAACTTTAACAATATTAATGTAACATTATTTAAAAAATATGGATGGTTAAGTACCAACTGAACATTTAGTATCATTGCTTAAGGAATTTATAGCTTCAGTTACCTCATCTACTGTTATAACAAAATTAATTTCATTCATATTAGCGGAAATCACTCTTCGTTGCATATCTGCAATTTTTGCACACTTGGTATGATTTTCTGCCCCAAAGCGTAAATGTCTTTTTTAAGAGTTTGGCAAATTTATTACACAGTTGCATAAATTAACTTTGCCGTATGCAATAAGCTAAGCCGTAGTCAGTATATAAACGCTAACGCCGCCTCTAAAATGTTTACCCAAAAAAGTATTTTGTGTGTGCATAAACTTCCTAAAAACTTTTATCAATTAATAGAGTTTTGTTTGATATTTTAATTCTTACTATTTTAGCAAACAAATTTTAACAGTCTTAGCTTTAATTTTAAGTCTTCACAGGCAGTTGTTGAGACGGTTCTACCGCCATGAAACTTTGTAAGCACAAGTGTCTAGTTACTTTATTTTAAAAATAAATTGATATACACAGCTGTCTTAGCATTACAAATTACCAATTTGCAACGATTTTTGCCTCAAGTGCAGCAAACCTTAGTTTCATATATTTTGTTGTTATGGTTTTGCAAAATGTAGCATATTTGCTAGACTTGCTACATTTGCAAGGTTTGCAAGGGTTGTTTACAACCAAGTGTGAGTTCCCCTATTGTTTTTAAACATATGAGAACTTAAAATATTACGAACAGGTCTAATAAAAGTGCACTGAAAATAGTTAGAAAAAAGTACGCACGTATGTAAAGTATTATCAGATTGTAAGGTATTGTAATACATATGCTTTGGTAAGCACTTGTTTTCTTTTTTGCTACTTATAAAATGCCAGAAAGCCGAAGAGTCAGACTTAATTTTGTTTATAAAGGAGATTTCTGTAGAAATTGTATTCTTTACGAGCCAAAAGAAATTGCGTGCGAAATAAGTCATTTTTTGAATTTCTGAACTTTATGTATGACTTATTCTTATCATTTTTCAAGCGGCATAATCTTGCATTAAACCATGGAGGCTTATTGAAAGATTTAGGTTCGAGCTTAGGTACGTGAAGGATTTATAGCCATATCAAAATTTTCTTTATTAAAATTATAATCTAAAGTGGGATTAGAAGTGTCCATTTCGAAAGAAAAAAACTCGAAACTAAACTCTAAAGCTTTATGATGTACCGTGTTTTTCGAAACCGGAGAGCTAGCTAAATTGCAGGATGCTTTAATGAAATCGTTAGCATAGATTAGGTGCTGAATCCTACCGATATCATTTTTGAAATAATTACGTTGTAAGGGACAAAAAAATTATTTGCCATATTCCCATTGATGTTTGGTAAATTGAAATCTCCAAATACTAAAACATACTGGTTTATATTCAAGCCATCAATTAGGTTTTGAATGTTTTCCAAATGATAACGATACGTTTCAAGTGTACTAATTGGTGGAATATAATAATTTACAATACAGTTGGTGTAATTATTTGCAAAGAATAGTTTAACGCATAATTGCTCAATAACATTAGTAAAATTAAGAGAAATAAATTCTGACTTTAAATCAGCTCTCACAGCTATTAAAACGCCACCACCTTTATTTTTCTCAGCTAATGAAGGCAACGGTCATGCCGATAGACAGTATAATAGTTATCAAAATACTCTTCACAATTTATTTTATCATTAAGCCATATTTCAGTTAAAATAATAATGTCATATTCGCGCGCTGACATAAATAAACAAGTCTTAGTTCTAATACCACCAACATATTGATAATAAACATTGTACTCAGAATGTACATTTTTAGAAAAAGTTTGTTTTGCTGTAAAATCGTTGTTTGAAGAATGCTGAGATAAAGTGGATAAGAGGTGAGAATTATTCAGTTTTTTAAACATATCCCTCTCTTTGCGGAAATACACCAGTAGGATTACGTCTATCATATATAAATTCACGAACAAGAGTGTTAACAGGCCAAAAGCCAGGATCCATTAAATTTTCAAAAAGTTCGCACGGAACAGTCAACTTAAACGACGAAATAGCCCTTGGTTGAGAAAATTTAAACTTATGTATCAGCGTTATGATTAGTCTTAGATTTCAGATAGTAGTCCACATCTTCAGGAGTTGTACCACTTGCCAAGCGAGAAACAAAAATAAATTTTTCAGGCGGAATAGCTTTTAGCGGCTTAATACGAGGTTGATGATCTGAAGTTAAATTTTCTGATGTTTGAGTTAATGGAGGTATTGATGGTGATTTTGCATTAGAGAAGTTGTTTTCGGTGGTTATTGATGAGGAATGAATGGTTTGGGAAGATGTTTTGTTAGATGATGTAGATGGATAGATAAAAACATCATTTACAATGGCAGAATTAGGGGAATATCCAGCAAAGAATTTGGCAATCCAGGAGTTGGCAGAGATATGTTTGACGTTTTCTTGTAAGTGGAAGTAGAGTTATCAGTGTCAACAAATTGATCTCACGTTTGAAATTTGGTAAATAGTTCCCCAAAACTTTCGAAAGTTTTAGAATTTTAAGGGCCATTATTACAACTTGCCGATAGTTAAAGGTAGGATGCTATCGGACAGATAATTAGTTTTTCGTTATTATGAGTGTACTTTAAGACAAATCTGTTAGATAAGCTATAGGGAAGATCATTCTACCTTTAACTTTTAACGTGAGGTTTATGTATTTGAAGTTGCCATATTTTGAACGAAAACAAAAACAATTTTAATTAAAATTTGCAAATAAAAATAGGAAGACCGCGCTTGTTTTATATTAACTAGCTAGAAAATATTTCTGAAAACAGCTTTTCCAAAATTAGAGCACCACAAAAATTTTTTGAACTAGTGGACTATGTTCAATATTACGAAGAAACAGAATTTGTGCAAAGGTTTCGAATATCAAACCATACATTTCAGTATATTTTAGAACAAATTTCCGATCTTTAGAGCCTAAAAGCCAATGGTTTGTGTCGATGTTTATGTATATGAATTATGCAACGAATAATATATATTTTTACAAGCATTATTCCATATCACACAGAACTAAATTATTAATAGCGCTAAGGTTTTACGCAAGTGGCAGTTTCTTAATAACAGTAAGTGACTTTTGTGGTGTTAGCGTCCCTACCGCAAACCGCATAGTTAACGAAACATCATCAGCTTTGACTAGTTTGTCCAAAGAATATATTAAATTCCCTTCCGATGCAAGAGGAATTCAGGAAGCAGCGGCAAAATTCTTTGCAATTGCAAAGTTTCCAAGAGTTATCGGAGCGGTTGATTGCACCCTTATTCGTATTCAGTCGCCAGGAGGAAATACTGGGAAAATTTTCGCAACAGAAAGGGTTATTTTTCTTTCAACGTTCAGACAGTATCTAATGCTAAATTGATGTTCCAAGATTTGGTTGCTCTGTGGCCTGGATCAGCACACGACAGCAATATATTTAAAAACAGTCGCTTAAAATTTCGTATGGAGGAGGGTAACTTTAAAAACTACGTTATTTTAGGTGATTCTGGATACAAGCAATGTAGCTGTATGATGACCCCTTTACAGAATCCCCGTACAAGTGAAGAAAATCTTTATAATGAATCTCAAATTCGTACTCGCAACACAATTGAAAGCTGTTTTGGAGTTTGGAAGAGACGTTTCCCAGTATTATCAACTGGTTTACAATTGACTAACGATACTAAAATGGCTGTCATTGTGGCATGTGGTGTTCTTCACAATACTATTGCAAAAGACCCACTTCCCTCTTCGGAAGAAATATTAACACCAGAATCTCCATCTGAATGTGTCCCTGATAACCCTATGAGCCCAAGCCACATTATAAGCAATACAGACTCAATGGATAGAACTATTTTAATACAAAACTACTTTGCAGAGTAAGTTTATAACTTTTTATTTGGAAATTAATTATTTTATATACATATTTTCATATTTTACTTTCAGTCTTTCACGAAATTCATAAGGTGACTAGAAAAAATACTTTTCGATAAAATAAAACTAAAAATATAATTAAAACTATTAACAAATCACATTACAAGTTCAAATAAAATAAACAATTATTAAAAACATAAAAAACACATTTAAATTTAAAATATTTTAGTAAGAAAATTAAAAATAAAATTAGAATAGTTTTAACCACAACTAACTTCGAATGAAAATCTGAATTAGGGTACTAAAGTGGTTGTTAAGAAAACTGAAACACATTTCATTATAAGAAACGGCTTTAGAGTTAATGATCATTTACGATAAAACCGAGGGGAAGGGCATGGGGTGGCACCGCCACAAAAACGTAAAGCACTTTCCAATGCAAGAATTAAGCGAAGATTTTATGCTACGTCTACAAAGCTTAACAAGTTTATTATTGCACCATCAGTTTTCCACGTTCTTTGCTACACTAGAACAAAAGTTTATTGCTGGCGACTACAATGCAAATCACACTTTTTGGGCTTCAGACTTCATACCCCAAGAGGGAGACAGATATGTTTAGATTTACATGAGTACCTGCCAGCGATGGCTCAACCTCACGGTGGTCCAACCACGGGTGTGAAATTAAGCGGCCACACTAGCCCTATGCAATCCGAATGAGCTAGAGATATATTTAATAAATTTGGATCCAAGAAAAAACACGGGCTTATAGAAAGTGGGAAGATGTAGGGCTGCTAATATGTCCCATTGCCTACGAATTTTCTTTGAGACTTGAAACCCGTCCATGGGCTAAGAGCTGAACTGAAAAGGTAAATGCCTTCGCAAACCACTTAAATAAGGTTTTCACACCACATAACATAAGGAGTTATACTATTCAAAATATCGGTGACAATGTGATTGATCTATGAAAATTCGGTTTTATTTATTAAAATCGACAATTATAACTCTACATATGAGAAATGTGGCTGCCCCTGATCGTATTACCAGTGATATGGTATTTATCTAATTATTATTTTTTTTTGGTTTCAAAACGCAAAAGTTTTTGTTTTTTTGTGCTTACTTTTAATTTATTGAATCTTTCTACTAAAAGAAATTTACAAAACGTATTTAAATCTTATTTCTAAATTATTATTTACTAGTTATTACCAATGTAATAACCAATTTTTCGTATTCAAATCTTAATAAACTATCTACTATTTTGTAGAGAGAGCTGCCTCGCCAGTCTCAATGTGTCAGTACTTTTTAGTCTCTGGTGCCCGTAAAATTGCAAAAAATTGCGTGCAAGAGTGTTGGAATGTGCTACTAGTTTGTTTAAGTATTTGGACGTGTATGCTTTAACTTCTTTGTGGATAGTGGTAACTTTGAGATCATTATGTATGTTTTCATTTCTTATGTACCAGGGGGCGCATACGATAAGATGTAAAATCCTAGACTGTATTCTATGTAACTTTTGGATGTGTGTTGTACAGGCGGCACCCCACAGCTGAATCCCATATGACCAAATTGGCTTTATAACGGATTTGTATAAAAGGACTTTATATTCCAAAGCCAAGGTTAAGTAAGGACTTATTAGCCAATGCCGTTGATATGTTCGAAGCTTTATGGACGTTATTTTTGCCTCAATGTGACGGGACGAAGTTAGGCGTCGATCTAGGTGGATACCTAAATATCTAACGTGCGTTTCCGCTGAAACCGTGGTATTAGTTATTGTAATTGGTGGACAAAGTTGCCTTCTAAGGAAAAACGTTACATGAGCATATTTCGATGGATTAACCTTTATTATCTACTGTTTTAGCCAGTCTTCCAGCTCATAAATATGGGACTGAAGTTTTGCAGATGCTACGGTCGGATCTTTATTAACACTTAAAATTGCAGTGTCGTCTGCAAACGTTGATGTATATGTATGTGGGCTTGTCGGCATATCTTCTGTGTAGATAATATATAAAGCGGCCTTAGTACACTACCTTGAGGTACTCCTACACTGATTTTCCGATTTCTTAAAACCTGATCATTTGACCTTGCTTTAAACGTTCTATTTGTCAAAAAGCTTTTTAGAAGCTTGTGTGTTTTTTGGAGAAGAACCCGAGCTATTTTATTGAGTAACCCATCATGGCAGACTTTATGGAATGCTTGGGAAATGTCTAGAAATAAAGATGAACAGTATTGCTTTCATTCAAAAGCCGACCTAATAATGATAACAATTCTATAGACTTATTCAATAGTACTATACCTTGCTCGAAAACGAAACTGATGATCTGGGATAAAGTTTTACATATAATAAATAGAATTAGTAGTTCACGTAGAGGTTTAGATATACGCTCAAAAATACTTATAACTTTTTCGAACATGCTTGTATTATTTAGTATTAAAAAATGTGACGGTACACGTATAATTAAACTGAGTTTTTTTCTAAGAGCTCGCTTTCCAGATTTTTAATTGTAATCCGATATATGAGATATATTGAACTTGAAATAATTTAACTAATTAACTTCATTGCACATGTATCATTTGAGTATGGTATCAAAAATAAGAACTTCTGGTCGGATATAATGCCGTCTGAAACGGATCATTTAGTCCTTTCTGGGGTGCCTCATGAATTTTTTATATTGTTTCCTTTAACCTTTTTAACCGTGTTTAATTTTTTGCACAGTTTCTGTTAGTTATAGTTATAAATGGCAGAATTTTATTTTACACACTGTTACTTTACTTATTACTTAAAACGGTTACTTTGTTATCACAATACTCGCAATTTAAAGTTTCACTCAATACTACCTTTTAGCTTGACCACCCAAGTTTTTTTTTATAGTAGTCATCTATTTTCTCGAAATTTGTAGAATACTCAAAAATATCTTGTTTTGTATTTTTTGTATCATGATGTTTGATTTTTAACTACTGCTTTGTAACTTATGGGTTAAGTTGTTGTAGTTTCCCCACTGTACTCAATTTATTGAGTTCGTCTGTACATGTTGATATTATATCGTTTTTGTTGTTCTGTGTGTGTTCAATTTCGTGGTCACTTGTATGAGCTTATGGGTGTTTGTTTATTCTTGTTCAGCACAACTCTTTCTTTACAGTGAGTGGCACAAGTATTCGTGCCATTCAAGTCTTCTTATCGATATGATAATTTTAAAAATACTGACAAAGTTATTAGACATTAACAGAACGGAATGCGCATTTTCTGTGCCGCTGTGTACGTAATCAGCATACTCTGTGGTTTTACTACTGAGTTAGTGTGTGGTGTTGTTTAATTCGAGAAGTCTTCTCAATATTACATATTTTTTGTTGGATTAGAACGAAGTCTACCAACTGTAACTTCACTTGGTTAAAGACAGTTTTTGGTTAAGAATTATTTTTGGTTTTTAACAAAAAATTGTTTGTAAAACAGGCAAAATTTGTTTATATACTCCACAATTTTTTTTTACTTCAACGTCCACTACTGCTAGTAAACAGAAGAGATATAATTTGTTTTATTATATATATATATTGATATATATGTATATAGTATATATATATATATATATATATATATATATATATATATATATGTGAATATGACCTTACTAAATAAGAGTTTATTTGGTGCCCCTAAATAAGTTTTTTGTACAGAATTAGCTACAGACCTTAAAAATAAATGATTTAAAATTAAAACAGTCTTCGACTAACCTTCGCGTTGTACGGTTGACTTTATCGATCTTGTTGAGGGTATTTTTTTTCTTTAATACAGTGAACCTAAAAAGTATTCGCCCGATAGTGTTTTTATACAAAAATCGGTATCGCGTAGTGGATATGTCCGGTCCGCCCAATTTGGGGGACAACCGCTTTTCGTTATTAGCGGATGCCCCCCGTGCTAAAAAGAAACGCACAAATCAAAACATTCTTGAAACATTCCCTGAACTCCCAATCATTCAAAAACCTGATCCAAAGTACATAATTATTTCTGCCGCATCTGGTGACAAAACTTTACAACAATATTCCTGTTTCTCGGTACACCGTTCCTTAAAACTAATATCTCCAGATATATTATCAGTATCAGAATTAAGAGATGGAAACCTTTTACTTCTTGTTGGTAACAAATCAAATGCAGATAAGTTCATTGCTACTAAAACTCTACATGGAATTTGCAGTATCAGTTGTAAATATCATACTAATTTGAATTCCGCTAAAGGCACTATTTACGCTCCGTATTTAAATGACGTCCCAGATACTGAAATTATCAAAGAATTAAGCTCGCAAGGCGTAACTGATGTTTATAAATATCAAAAGAAAAATTCGGATGGCGTACTGAAACCATGTGGTGTTATACTACTAACCTTCGAGCGTTATTCCACTCCCGAAAAATTGGATATCTCTTGGCATAAAGTTAAAGTTAGACAGTATTTCCCCAACCCCATGCGTTGTAAAAATTTGCCAACTACTCGGACATTAAACAAAATGGTGCAAAAATTCAGAAGTATGTGAGAATTGTGCTTTACCTCCTCATAAACCTAATGTATGTACACGAACTTTTTGTGTTAACTGTTCTGATGAACACCCCTCCACCTCTAAAGATTGTAAAATATTTAAACAACAAAAGGAAATATTAAATATCAAAACTAAAGAGAAATGTTCTTTAAAAGCTGCAAAAGAAAAATATCAAACACAACAATTAGCAGAACCTTTAATCAAGTCATATTCTGATGTCACAAACAACAATAATATTAACAAACCAACTTACAACAACAAAGCCTCTAATAACACTCAAACTGAAAAAAACAACACTGCTGAAAAAAAAAATCCAATCAATGTTACGAAAACTACAACAACACAAATTAACAAACCAGAATTAACTAATAATGCAAGTGACAATTCTACTGTTACACAAAAAACCCCAACAACAAATATTAACCCTAAAACAATATCTCCATAAAGACACGGTCTATGACCAAACTTCAAACAAGCAAATCTGCAACAACAACAAATTTAAATAAAACAAAAGAAACTCTAAATTTAACACAAAATCAAAATCTGGCTTTACCTAAGCCTACAATAACAACACCCCACAACAATAATTATAATGAACAAGAAGAAATAATGTTTGTAGACGAAGAGTAATTCGTTTACTATTTTTCAATATGGATTTTAAAATCATCCAGTGGAATATAAAAGGTCTAATTAACAATTACCACGAATTACAACTAATAATAAAAGACCATAATCCAGATATTATTTCAATTCAAGAAACACACATCCCTTATAATAACAACAACATAATATATCCAAAACAATATAATGGGTTTTTTCATAACCTAGCCAGCAACATTACAGCTAAGCAAGGAGTTGCCATCCTTGTGAAAAAAACAATTCCACATAAACTAATATATTCAGATACTAACACAGCTTCTATCGCTATTGAAATTGACTTCGGTATTAAATTCACTTTTGTTAATACATATTTTACCCCACATCAACCCATTACTGAAAGCAATTTAAAAAATTTACTTAATAACATAAATTCACCTCTTTTTTTGACCGGGGATTTTAACTCATGGAGCACCCTCTGGGGCTCCGTCAAGTCCAACTCCCGTGGAAAAGTTATTGAAAATTTTATCTTAAATGAAGACCTTATTATACTTAATAATGACAAACCCACACACTTCTCTACACACAACACATTTACACATATTGATGTATCCTTGTGCTCATCACAGATCGCACCTTTCTGTTCATGGAATACCCTTAATGACCTACATGGTAGCGACCATTACCCTATTTTAATAAATATAGAAAAAAACGTTAACACTTCTACAACAAAACGAAAACCAAAATATAAAACCGAAGCTGCCAACTGGATACTATATCAAAAACAATGCGATGATAAGCTATCTAAAATTAAAACATCTACTAACGTTAACCAACAAGCTGCATCAATTACAAAATGTATTAGGTCAGCAGCAAATTTAAGCATTCCTGAAACAAGGAGTGCGTCATACAGAACCAATTGTGTGTGGTGGAACAATAATCGGGAACTTTTAAGGAAGCAAAAGCAAAATTTTTGGCACAATTTTAAGAGAACAAGATCCGATACAAACCTGGTTTTATACAAAAAACACAATGCTATGTTTAGAAGGGCCGTCAAAGTAAGTAAAGCTACATGTATGCAAAAATTTACGTCCAACATTAACCCTGCCTCCTCATCAAAACGTATATGGAATGATATAATACTTCTAACTGGTGGGAAATGTTCAACAACAATTAAATACCTTAAATCTGAATCGAATATGCTGTCATCTTTAGTTGACATCGCCAATTGCCTAGCTAAATACTGGTCTAATTTATCAGACGATACAAATTTTTCTCCCAGTTTCCAGCAAAATAAATCAAACACCATAGATCAGATCTACAATCCGCGATCCTTTAATACTCATGCCAAAAAAGTTGAAACTCCTATAACTATGATAGAACTTGAAGACGCTTTACATTCAGCTAAGGGTAAAACTCCAGGGGACGATCGTATATCGTATCCGATGCTTAAAAATCTTACATTATCTACAAAACAACACATTCTTAATATTTACAACAACACTTTTTCATCCAACGTTTATCCCCAAGCTTAGAAAATAGCAACCATTGTTCCGATCCCTAAACCAAATAAAGACCATTCTTCCGTCTCCGGATACAGGCCAATATCCCTACTACCGTGTATCAGCAAAACACTCGAAAAAATTATATCGAGAAGACTAATGTGGTTTTTAAAAGCTAATAACTTCATTTCTATAAATCAAGTAGCTTTTATGAAAAAGCAAAGCACCAACGACGTCCTTATATACCTTCAGCACTTCTTTTCAAGGGCGTTATCGAGTAAAAACCACATAAACATTTTATCTACCAATTTTGAAAGAGCCTTTGACCGAATTGGAATTCATATAATTCTTCAACAACTAACGGAATGGAAAATTGGTAAAAAAATTTATTCAATCATTAAAAGCTTCCTTAGCAACCGCAAATTCAAAGTAAGAGTAAACTTCCAACAATCCAAAACGTTTCCTCTGTGTAATGGTATCCCGCAAGGATCACCTTTATCCGTGGTTCTATTTATTATCGCCTTTAATCAGTTTAGCAAAATCATATCCTCACATAAGCACATCGAACATGCTATTTACGCTGATGACGCCGCAATATTTCCAAAAATAAAAGATAACAACAAGGTCAAAGAAATTTTCTCAAAAATTATTGAAGATATTGAAAATTGGAGCTTGATAGCAGGTGCCAAACTTTCTATAGAAAAATGCAGTCTACTACACATTTGCAATAAGAAAAACTGTAACACTTTTGACGTTGAATATAAAAACATAAAAATAAAACAAGTAAATCATCTACGTATGCTTGGTGTTATTTTTGACAAAAGTTTCACTTTCAGAGAACATTGCTTACAGCTCAGGAAAAATTTAAACTCAAGACTAAACATTATAAAATATCTTACATCCAAAAACTTCAGAATACATATTACGACAATGGTTAACATAACACGCTTAATTGTGCTATCAAAAATCGATTACGCTCTTCCAATCTACGGTTGGTGCGCAGCCACTTACATCAAATTAATCAAAGAACCATACCATGCTGCAATTCGTCGTAGTGTAGGTGCCTTCCACACAAGCCCAATCTCAAATATATTAGCTGAAGCTGGATTACCCTCAATTGAGGACCGAACATCACTTTTAACACACAAGCTTATACCAAAACTCTTCATCTGTTGCAATAAATTATTATTTGAAGAAGTGTCAAAAGCGATTAAACACAAACGAGTACCGAGGCTCGAGTCCGTGATAAGTAGGTGCATAACCTTATCGCGTAAACTAAATATTCAAATTAGTCCCATTCATTTTAAACAAACATCGGAACCACCCTGGTCCCTCGAAAATTCGTCATTTGTCGTGAGTATGATTGATTTTCCAAAATCCAGTACTCCGCCTACAGTCTATAAACAAACATTTTATAACATAGCTGATGAATTTATAAAAGATAATTGGAAGCTCTTATTTACTGACGGCTCCAAGTCACATGACTCCACAACTTTTGCAATAGTTCCACAAGATGGTCAGCTTATCAACTCCGGTTATATTAATAGCTACTGTTCAAACTTTACCGCTGAAGCTTTGGCGATATTTACCGCTGCGGAATTTGCTGCCCAAAACCAAGCAAAATACGTCATATGCACAGATAGTCTTTCTTCTGTCTACGCCACACAAAATTCATTATACGACTCTCCATTAATAAATGAGATCAGAAATATTTTCATCAAACACTCAAATAAAATTAAACTAATGTGGGTTCCATCGCACGCTGGTATTCCCGGCAACGAGCACGCCGACTCAGCTGCTACAGAAGCCAAATGCAGACCTCTACTAAAATTCACAACTTGGGAAAACCGTGATATAGTAAACGTTATATTTTCCCATCTTAAGACCATATATGATCAAAGATGGGCAAACTATCAACATGCATACAAAAATTTTAATTCTGTTGGGAATAAAACTATTTATCCTCTAACCAGTTCCAGAAATGAAACTACAACTGTTGTACTACTAAGGATCGGACACTGCAAATTCTCCCACAAACACCTATTGGAAAAAAAACCTGCCCCCCGATGTACCACCTGCAATACACCACTTAATGTGACTCACATCCTAGATGAGTGCTAAAAAACAACACGTCCCGAATCAACATCTTTGGATCAAATGTTCCTACTGACTTACTTAAAAAAAACTCTGATACAAATATAAAATGAATATATAAATTCATATTAGAAAATAGTTTACTAAATCTTATCTAAATTCATTTTTAAATCTCGGAGTCGAAAGCCTATGTAGCTAGTACTCCATTTTTCCCAAATTAGTTACAAAAATTGTATTTATGTAATTAATTATAAATAAATAAAAAAAAAATAAAACAGTGTGTACAGAGGCGACGCAAGAAGGGGCATACGGAGTTTTCATATGCGTTTGTTTTTACCACAGTACTTCAGTCCGTTTTGGTTATTACAATAATTGCAGTGAAATTAAATCAAACGTATTAATCAGATAAGTGTAATTGTGGAAATATTGTTAACTTTTCGAGTTAATAGTTAATAAAAAATCACAAGCACTTCAATTAAGGTGTGCTAAAATTCGTCTTTATTGTTTGACTGCACAAGTTTTGTTTTAATATAATAATTTGTCATATACTTTACTTTAAAAGAACAGTTAGATGTATTATGTACTATTATAATATACGTGTTTAAATTTCACACAAATATATAGCTATATATGAATTATTCTCTTGTGTATTAGTTTTTAATAACTTTTAAGAAAAGGATGCCAGACCACGGCATGTAGTTTGACGATATTAAACATTCGGCCATCCTCATCCAATACATAGTCTTCTAGATGCTTAGGGCCCTCTTGCTTCGGATTGGCATTTTGGGTTCAGGACCATCTACATCCGTTGTCGAATCATCCATTATTGCATCAGGAGGAGGTGCTACAAGCTTCATATCTTCGGCAGCTACGACACCTTCATAAAAACGTTGACTTCGCTGAGTGTCAGGGAAATCGGCTACACGGTAACGGTCACTAGGCAATACTTCGGTTACCACGTATGGTCCTTTGTACAAGGGTAGAAGTTTTGTGGATTTTCCAGTACTACTAGGGTAGCGACGAATTATGACCGAATTACCAGGTACATAGCGTTCAGCAGCACATCTCCTCTTATTAAATTGTGTTCGGTGTTTTATCTTCATTATCCCTTAAACGTTTAATCGCTTCACAACGTATATCACACATGTTTTGATCTTCAATATTGGCAATTTAATCATCTAACTTATTTGGTATTAATCTTATCGGACTATAGCTGAATAATACTTTAAACGGGGTCGATTTCAAAACGTGGTGTTGTTTACGCTCCATTGCACAAGATCTATATGCTGGTCCCAATTGCTGCCATTTGCTACGGATTAATCCTTCACATTGGCCATTAGCTCTCGGGGTTGCGGTGGCATTTAACACGTGCACGACATTTTTATCGAAAAAAAATTTCTAAATTCTAGTAAACGCGGTGTCTCTGTCAGATATTATTCGGCTTGGATCTCCAAATATAGAAATGACGTCGTTAAGGGCACGGACGGTAGTCTCGCTTCGGACATTACGAACAGGCTTAAGTACGCAAAATTTTGTAACGTCATCGATCAGAACTAAAATATACAAATTTCCGTATTTACCTTTAACGAAGGTACCTAGGTGGTCAACGTGAATGGTGTGAAAGGGTACTCCAATTTGATCGATCGGGTGTAAAAATCCTTGTTTTCTGCCAGCAGGCTGTTTATGGCAAAGGCATTCGATACATGCGCCCACAAATCGTTTGACATAATTTCTAAGCCGTGGAAACCAATACTTCTCGCTGATTTTCGATACGACTTTGTCAACTCCAATGTGGCCCAACTCATCATGGCAAGATAGTACAATCCTGTATCTAGCCGAGTCCAGTATATATAAGAGTCTTCTGTCGCCTTCTGATTTAAAAACGCGGCCATTTTCAACTTCGGATTGCCTCTGGATTCTTGTCATCCTTAGACAGCTCAATTTTCTTTTGCAAAACTTCTTTAATGTATTTAATTTTTGGATCAGCTTCTTGTAATATTTTTACCCAATCTGACACTTCCAAAGTCGTATGAAGGGCACAAACGTCTGCTACAGGATTAGTAATTTCAGGTGGACTGGTCGGACTTCGACTCAATGCATCAGCGTGTCTGTCTTCGACTCCCGGAGTGTGTTGTATTTCAAAGTTATATTCTGACAGCTTCAACCACCATACTCCGATTCTAGGGAGAATGTCCCTTTTCGTCATTGCGCTTCTCACAGCATTACAATCGGTCTTAATAGTAAA
This sequence comes from Phania funesta, assembly GCA_963932375.1. Classification (NCBI taxonomy): domain Eukaryota; kingdom Metazoa; phylum Arthropoda; class Insecta; order Diptera; family Tachinidae; genus Phania; species Phania funesta. Next base: position 64,927,569 of record OZ010653.1, read on the forward strand.
TGAAATTCCGGTCAGATATACTCGAAAACGTTCTAAAACCCATACAACTGCCAACGCCTCGAGCTCGGTAGAAAGGTATCGCGATTCTTCAGTTGTAGTTTGACGACTGACATAGGCAATTGGATGGAATTTACCATCGACTTGTCTCTGCAGGAGGACACCTGCTAGGCCGCTTTTACAAGCGTCAGTGTGAACTTCTGTTTCGGCATCTTTACAATATATTGACAATACGGGTTTTCCAGTTAACTGTTTCTTTAAATTCGAATATGCATCTTCCTCTAGACTGGTCCATTTCCAAACAACTTCTTTTTTTTTTTTGTTAAACGAGTTAGTGGCTTTGCAAGAATCGCATAATTTTTTATAAAATTGCGAAAATAACTAGTAAAACTCATAAATTGTCGTAGTTTATGTACGTTAGTTGGACACTTGAAATTTTCAACCGCGCTCGTTTTTAATCGTCTTGGAGCAACAGCGCCATCACAGATTTCATATCCCAGATACTCAATCTTGGTAATTAAAAATTTACATTTTCTTATATTTAATTTTAATTTCGCTCCTCTCAAAGCTTCCAAAACAGTTTTTAAATTTTCTATACATTCATCAATAGTTCTTGCCGATATCAATATATCGTCGAAATAGCTCATGGCAATACTAAAACGTAACGGTCCCAGGGCCGAATTCACCAATTCTTGAAACACTGCAAGACCGTTTGCAACTCCAAACGGCATTCTCAAAAATTCATGATGCCCATCTGGCGTCACAAAGGCGGTTACATGATGTGAACCTTCAGCCACCTTCACCTGGTAATAGCCACTACGCATAGCAAGAACTGTAAAATATTTCATTCCATGTAAACGATTGATTTGGTCAGCAATGACTGGCAGAGGATACTTCATTTTATTTGTGACACGATTTAAGGCTCGATAGTCGACACATATTCTCTTGTCACCATGTTTCTTACGGACTATTAGTATAGGGCTAGCGTAATCAGATTCTGAATCAGCAACAATTACATTCAAAGAGTTTTCTTCAATACAATCGGAGTTTACGTCTTCACTCTTAAGTTCGTCAAATATACACAATTCTGCTTTTATTACACGTTCACCTTCATTAAAAACTAGATCTGTTGTCGAGAAATTTAAAATAGGTACAGCTAACCCATCAGAATTACCGTTGATAACACAAGCGGGAATGATGGACCTATTTCTATTAGTAGCTGAATTTATAAAAATATCTTGTTGCTCGTCCAAAGAGTCACCAGTAGTAACTGCAACAAATCCAATATAATTTGGAGGCAACACTGTAGCTTATTTTACCCATAAACTCAAAGCCAAACTCAATTGCTGTTGACTTTCTCATCATCACACATTGACTGCCAAAACCAACATACGATTTTATTAAATTTCCATTAATATGAGCGTCGAAGAAATATTTTTCATTCATTAAAACAGATTCTTTGTGGCTTTTGGCTATAGCACAATTTTTATGCTGATTACTCATTTGAATTCTTACTTACTATCACTGTCATTTCTCTTAATGTGTCCAGGCCTATTACATTTCTGGCAAATAATTGGAGATGTGCAATTTTTCGTTTTTCATGTTGCAACGAAAACAAACTACATCGAACAAATCTTTTATTTTTGATGTTGTCGTCGCCTCTTTCAAGTTGTTTTCTTGTTTAATTTGTTTAGTTAGACCCACTGTGCGTTCTTTAGATGGCATACCCATAGTACGATTAAATTCTCGAACGTCGGCCAACAACGCATTTGAATTCAAGTGAGTTTTACATAACAAAAACGTTTTTAGTTCCCGGTCATACAGGCCTTGCATTATTTCGGATTTCGGTCCCACAAATTATAACTTAAGATTATCACACAATCTCTGCTTGGCAAAATAATAATCAAATACGTCTTCAGTTTTACATTGCTTGTAATTCAATAGAGTCGACCACTGTTCGGCGACCTTTGAACGTATTTTCGAATTGGATTGCAAATTGCTGCCAAGTCGTAATTTTTAAAGAATAAAAGCAGTCAGACGCTCCATCTATTAAATTTGAACGAACTAATTCTAGGCGAAAGGAGTCAGACCAACCGTGCAAATCACTCATGGCCTTTATTGACTCAAACCATGAAGCAGCCTCACCTTCGCTTTCTTTGCCACTGAACTTCTTTACAGATCGGTGCAAATCTGGGACCACATTAAAGCTTGTATTAGAATTATTAAGACCACTTGCCGCATTCATCGTAAGTGTTTTGATGAGTTCAGCATTTTGTGCTAACAGTTGCGCTAACATGTCGCAGGGCACAATTTGATTTTCTGGATTGCTCATTTTATCCACCGTAACACTATTAATATTCTTTTTTTTTCTACAATAAAATCAAATTTCTTACCACCACTAAACGAACCAATTTACGGCTTTATCACGTATTCCTTCAAATACAGCTGAGACACAGAAACTAACCACGCACGTGCCACAGTACCACAAACCGCCCGTACAGCAACACACACAACAATAACTACCAGTATTTAGATAACCCAAACTGATTGCACTACGTACCACAGCAGCAACACCCCAGATATTTTTCCAAATACAACTAGCAAAGTGTATTTCCAGCTTTTCACTCCAACAGCAACAGAAAAGCGAGAAACTATATCCTGGTCTCGTCAATGATTTTGAATAAAAAAAATTTTCAACTTCTTTAATCTGGCTCGTGGATAATTATATCTCACTTCTGATGTTAACTTTTCAAGTTAATAGTTAATAAAAAATCGCAAGCACTTCAATTAAGGAGTGCTAAAATTCGTCTTTATTGTTTGACTGTACAATTTAAGTGTTAATATAATAATTTGTCATATACTTTACTTTAAAAGAACAGTTAGGTGTATTATGTACTATTACAATATCCGTGTTTAAACTTCACACAAATATATGGCTATATATGAATTATTCTCTTGTGTATTAGTTTTTAATAACTTTTAAGAAAAGGATGCCAGACCGCGGCATGTAGTTTGAGGATATTTAACAATATTGTTGTTTCATTGAAATTTACAGATTTATTTTACCTGCAGGCAAATTGTATACTCATACATCGACATACTTTTAAGAGGTTGTTCACTGATTATATAAATATTTCTTAACAAATAATATGTGAGTATACCAAACAACTATTAATACGTGTCGGAACGACCCGAGTCACACTCGGTCAAAAATAGTCAAATCCCAGCAACAGCTCTATAAATCGAAAGTTTTTCCCCAGGAAACTATTTGTGGCAAAAGCGGAGCTATTACAACAACAACACAACTATAACTACGTGCATTTTAAATATATAAGACTTTCCATTTGTTTTTAGGAATTCATTTTCAAACACATTTCTTATTTCAAATCTTAAATTTTTTTGTTTGGCGTCGGAGTAGATATTTTAATATTTTTTATATAACTGTAACACAAAAGTAAAGTTTATGTTTTAATTTCAAGAAAATGTGCAATAGCACCGACGTTGTTGTTCGAAGAGAAAGACAACGTTTTCGACCGGCAATAAAATATAAAAAAAATTACATTTTAGTACAAAGAGATAATAAAAATAAATGTGCAATAGCACCGACGTTGTTGTTCGAAGAGAAAGACAACGTTTTCGACCGGCAATAAAATATAAAAAAATTACATTTTAGTACAAAGAGATAATAAAAATAAAAAGTTATGTAGGATCATTATGAAACCTTTAATTGCATTATTTTTTAATTACACAATTCTTGAAGCGAAACAAAAATACCTTCGCTAATCAATTAGAGATGGTTTTCACAGCACATGACACAAATAGTTCTACCATTCTTATTATCATTGACATTGTGAAAAATTCTACGAAATTTAGGATATGTTTACTAAAAGCGACAATTAAAAATTTTGATATGAGAAACTCGTCCGGACCTGATCGAGTTACAGCGTCGACGATAAGAAACTTACATATGCTGTTAGAATCTTATTATTTATAGTATATTGTTGGGAGTTGGTTTTTCCAATGCTCTTGGAAGAAGTCTGACATTGTTATGATCTCTAAAACAGGAAAGGACTTAAATAAGATTACGTCATACCTCCTGTTATCAATTTTAAGAAAATTGTTCAAAAATTACTCGTTTCGTGTTTAAAACCTGATCCTACTGAGCAAAACTTTACCCAGCAACGTCAGTTTGGTTTTCGAGCACAGCGTAATACTTTTTAGAAAGCTGATAGAAATGTCACCGTAATTAAATCCGCATTTGAAAATAAGCAATAATGTTCAGCAGGCATTCGATAAGATCTAGCATGATAGGGTACTCATTAAAGTGATTCGAGTTCTTCCTGAAAAATCCCACACGCTTCTTAAGAGCTCTTTGATAGATCCAACGTTTAAAGAAAGGTCAAAGGACCAGTTTTCTTAAAATGGGAAAATCTGTGCAGGAGTCCCTCAATGGTATTTTAGGGCCGCTGTTATGTATCATCTATACCGCGGATATGCCGATTTATAGATTATATATAATAGCGGCCGTAGTACACTACCTTGAGGTACTTCTGCACTGATGTTCAAATTTCTTGAAAACTGATCCTTTGTCCTTGCTTTAAACGTTCTATCTAACATTATAACGTTATATCTAACAAATAGCTTGTGGGTATTTTCAGGTAGAACCCGAGCTATTTTATTGAGTAACCCATTATGCCAGACTTTATCAAGTGCTTTGGAAATGTCTGTAAATAAAGCTAAATCGTATTGCTTTCTTTCAAAAGCCAATCTAATAATGGTAACGATTCAATGGACTTGTTCAATAGTACTATGCCTTGCTTAAAAACCAAACTGATGATCTGGGATAACGTTTTGTTCATTTAGAAAATGAGACGAATAATTTTTCAAATATCTTTGACAAAACTGAGAGTAGGCTAATGGTCCTGTAGGATGTAATGTAACTTGAGTCCTTTCCTGGTTTCAGGATCATAAAAATTTCAGACAACTTCCAAGAGCATGGGAAGAAGCGGACGCGCAACATGGCGTTAAATACGGGTATGTAAAGTAAAATTCTCATAGCGAAAATAGCTAAGTTTTTTTATTGTTTATCCTGTAATTCGGTCAGGTCCGGGCGATTTTCTCATATCCATATTTTTAATTGTAGATTTTATAGAAGATAAACGAAATTTCCTAGGGTTATTGGAATTATTAATTGGAATAGTGGAACTATTTATATCATATGGTGCCAAAACATTTTCAAAATGATTCGCAAACGCATTTGCCTTGAGTTTTTAGCCCAAGTACGATCTTCAAGACTTAGAGGGAATTCGTAAGGAATAGAACATTGTAAGTGCTTTACAGCTTTCCACAGGCTATAATCCGTGTTTTTCATTGGATCCAAGTTTTTTAAAAAGTTGTCGGTAGCGAATTCGTATTTCTGTCTCAATTTACTGCGTAAGTTTTTTTGGCATAAGTTCATTTACATTTTTATGTGTGGAGAACGACTTTTTTGCCATAGTCTTCTTTTCCCAATGGCGAGCATCTAAATATCTGCTGTTGCCTGGTACTATATTATTTTAGCTGATGGTTTTGTTTGCAGCTATGGCTACGGCAGTCACAAATGATCTACAGCTGCTTGAATATCAGATGGATTTCTCAGAGGGCTATTCAAAAATAAGTGAGAGCTCACATGCATTTTATGTTTTAATCAATTGAGGTTTTCAGTTGCAGTGACAAAACTGCCGTGTAAAATAACAATTGTAGGTAAATGAACAGAAGATAGGTCATAGGATGAACTAACTAACAGTTGATCGCGTTTGATATTATTTACTATAGCAAAATCAATAAGGTCTGGCAACATATTAAAGTCTGTGGGCCAGGTACGACGTACCGCTTGTTTGCTTGAACTGATAATACAACTGCCTACCTCTAGGACTAAGGAGTCTGAAACCCCAATATGTCTGCTTTGTATTGTAATTGCCAGCAGCAATAAACTTTTGTCTTAGTGTAGCAAAGAACCTGGCAAATCGATGATGTTCGATTTTAATTCAATTTCAATTTTAAAATCAGTAGGTATTGGCTTGAAAAATTCTTCCGTGAATTCAGGAATTGGAAAATACCGTACGTTTTTTCGTACTGTAATGGCAATGCCACCGCAAGACCTTTCGCTTAGGTGTTTGGTGTCATATATAAAAAACCCATCAATTCCAAAGCAGTTTTTCATAGTAAAGTGAGTTTCACACACTAAAAGTATATCTATATCCTGTGTTAGAAGAATTATTCTACTTTATATTTATGTTGGGGGAGCCCGTTAGCGTTCCATAAGCATCTTTTCAACTGGTTCATTTTTTGCTAAGCAGAACTTGCAGCAGCAAACTGTACGAAAATTTTAAAAGATCCTACCGATGAATACCAAGCTAGCACTAAAGAAGCTATAAAGAAAGCGACGAAGATAATGAAACCAATATGGCACATACACTGACAAATATGAACCCGTCAGTCCAATGATCGCACTGCCAACAATACACAAACCAGACACTTCAATGAGACCAATAATAAATTACAGATCAGCGCCGAGCTACAAACTCTCCAAACATTTAAAAAAGATGTTGAAGAATACTTTGGAATTACCAAACACGTACACAATAACCAACACGACAGACCTAATTGAAAAATTAAACGCCGTAGAGATTACAGAAAACACGAAATTGATATCATTCGATATTAAAGATCTAAATATATTGCACGAAACAGTGCTAAGAAACACGAAAGACAAACCCCTTGCTTTACAACTCACAAATACCTTAAAAATTACACTACGACAGAACTACTTCCAATTCAACAACTCCATCTATAGACATACGAAACGGACTTGGAATTGGAAAACCAACCTCTGCAATACTCGTGCAAGTATTTATGCAACATCTGGAAAGACAATACTTGGCACAAATAACTGGTCTCGGAGTAATATTCAACGCACGATATGTAGATGACATAATATGTGCAATCACGGGAAATACCGAAGTGGAAATACTGGAATACCTCAACAAACAACACAAAAACATCAAATTCACAATGGAAGCGGAAGAAGATAACAAAATAATTTATCTGGACCTGACAGTAAAGGTAAAAAAAATACCAACAAACTCGAATAAGAAATATACAGAAAACCTACGGACACAGACACAATAATACATAATACTTCCAACCACCCACAGCAACACAAGCACGCGGCGTTTAGACAACTAATTACTGTAGGGTTTAGTTAAATATTAGGTTTATTAAATATACTAATCACCCCATGTAATAAATATATATATATATATATATATATATATATATATTCTAGCGGATCTAGCGTGCTTCGCTACGTATGAATATTAACATTGAATCAAATTCATTGGTTTTTTTATTTATTTTTTATTTGGAAATAATGAAAAAAAATAAGTCAACTCAATACAATAGTGTATACAATATTGCAAATGCTAATGCACATGCATAAGCGTTGCTACCTGCCTTGTTAGTCAGATAAGCATATTTTAGTTTTAGTATATAAGTAAGTTTAAAATTTGTAAATAAAATAGTCCTATTATAACATCGAACTATTATTGATTTACTTACTATTTCGCTCGCGATCTTTAAGTCTTGTCGAATACATATTTGTTGTTGTTTTTTTTATATGAACAAAATCACATGTTAACATGAAAAGTCATAACTCACGACCGATGTCGTGCAAACTTTAGATAAACCATCTACACGACCATAGGAACAATCCGATGAAACAAAAATTTCATCGAATTCGGTTAGACCGTTCGTGAGTTATAAAGTCACAACGCACTTGCAACAATTGCAATATATATATATATGTAAGATATGTCATACACAAAGATGACAGACGTAAGAAGTACATGGAGGAAGACACATTAAATAATACATGGCGCATGTTTCTGTGGCAGATATATTTATGTATATTTGCAGATAATGAATGCGTTTGGTCAATTGGCCTGGCGGTTAAAAAAGCACTGTCATCTTCTTTTTATTATTTATATTGTTCATTCTCCACACATAAAAGGAGTAATAAGCAGTGCTCTTATTACCTTTTATATTTTTTTTATTAATATTTGGTGCGCCCATGCACTTACTATCAGTTGTTTAAACAGGTTTAACCATGCACTTGGATATTGTTTTTTTTTATCACACACTATATTATATTGTTTTTTATTTTTTTGTTATTTATTTTTTGTTGTTGATACTAACTGTTAACTGTGTATCTGCACTTGTTCAATTAATTTTTTTTAAATAAAAAAGTCATCTTATATGAATATTACGCGCTTTATATGAAGTACGTCGGTACTCGAACACGGTCGCTAATTATGCTGTAAGAATTTTACTGTTCGTATTCAATACAAAGCGAATTTGCATCTTCCCATGCTATTGGAAGATGTCTGAAATTGTGATGATCCCTAAACCAGGTAAGGACTTAAATCAGATTATAATTAGGTACCACTGTCCCGGGTTTCGGCACCAGTGTCAGTAAATTGTTGGCATATGGTTTCTATAATTTCCAACACACTTTGAGCATAACCACGAGTTTTTAGTTCTCTAACCTTTCCATCAAATCTTTCAGATGTTAGTATTAAAGTATTTAACAATCCACGTTGATCTTCAATTATACCTGAAACATCTTCCATATTAAAATAACTTTTCTAAATACAGCTCTCAGTAAATAAGGTCCAAACCCAATTTCACTTTGAACCCTGGATTATCTACTTTGTTCGTCACTAAATTGAGAAATAAAAAACACGAATTTAAATCAGGTATATGTAGTATTACAATTAAATCACCAGATCCTCTATCAACTACTCTTCTTAACAATATTACTTCAATTTATAGACACACATAAACTGAGTCGTTGTTCCAACACTTAACTCGGTGGTCTTTAATAAATGGGATATTATTCCCGGGTTTCGGCACGATTAATTTATGTATGAGATTGACTAAAACTGAAGTTTTCTTTTCGTATGCAAATATATTTAATTCTTTATTGAGCAGTAAGGCTGTAGAAGTTACATTGAATTTTGCAGCACGGCAGAAAAAAGTTTACAATGTTGTTTGACGGTTGATAGCTAAGTGATTTTCTAGACTGTACAAATTGCTTTTTAAACAAAATATTATATTCACAACTTATAATATAAGGAATGCAAATGCCGTTATGAATATAATATTTACGCAATGAGAATACATACCGAAAGATCACACCATAACTTACATATAGTAATAAATGAAGTGAGATTACTATGTAATCAGAGCAAGTAAAGTGAGATCAACTAGAATTAATGACGATAAATGCTAAAGCATTACAATATATGTTTTTTTTTTTTTTTTTTTTTTTTTATACTGTATTTTATTTTATTGAATCTTTCTATTAAAAGAAATTCACAATAAGTATTCAAATCTTATTTCTAAATTATTATTTACTAGTTAGTACCAACGTAATAACTAATTTTTTGTATTCAAATCTTAAAAATCTATCTTCTATGGTGTAGAGAGAGCCGCCTTTGCCAGGCTCAATGTGTCAGTTCTTTTTAGTCTCTGGTGGCCGTCAAATTGCAATAAATTGCGTGCTAGAGTGTTGGGATGTGCGACTAGTTTGTTCACGTATTTGGACGTGTATGTTTTAACTTCTTCATGGATAGTGGGAACTTTGAGATCCCTATGTATGTTTTCATTTCTTATGTACCAGGGGGCGCATACGATAAGACGTAAAATCCTAGACTGTCTTCTCTGTAACTTCTGGATGTTTGATGCACAGGCAGTACCCCACAGCTGAATACCATATGACCATATTGGCCTTACAACGGATTTGTGTAATAGGACTTTATATTCCAAAGCCAAAGTTGAGTTAGGACTTATTAGCCAATGCAGTTGATTTGTTCGAAGCTTTATGGACGTTATTTTTGCCTCAATGTGACGGGACCAAGTTAGGCGCCGATCTAGGTGGATAGCTAAATATAAGTTGCATCTCAAAAACTTCAGTCACAGAAGGCAAAATTGCGCACTAATGACAATAACAAATACCACGGTTCCAGCGAAAACCCACGTTAAATATTTGGTTATTCACCTAACTTGGTCCCGTCACAAAGAGGCAAAATGACGGCCATAAAGCTTCCAACAAATCAACTTCCGTTATAAACCCGATATGGTCATATGGCATTCAGCTGTGGGGTAATGTTTGCTCATCAAACATTCAAATGTTACAAAGAAGACACGTTAGGCCTTTGGTGACCATTATTATATTCTGATACTCTCGTCAGGTTTTTACACCATATAGCCATTATTTATTGCGAGTGCACACGAGTCGATTCTCTGTTTGGGGCGAATAAAATTCTGGCCCGAAGATTAGAGAAATCTTCTCTCTCGATTGAGGCGAATAAAATTCTGGCTCAACCGTTCACTATCGAAGAGCTTGTTTACTCTCGGTGGACCTAAACCAATTAGGACGAATAAAATTCTGGGCAAATGGGAATAGGGTCACTTCGCGCTCCAGCTTCTCTTTTCGGGGCGAATAATATTCTGGCTTGACTCGACAATACCAAAAGGTCTGTGCCTCTCACTAAGATGGGACTCTCTTTGTCAGGCTGCTGCTCTAGATGAAGGCACAAGGGTAACTTTCTTATCAGGGCATATCAAATTCTGACCCGAGGCTAAGAGATGTCTCCTCTGCTCACTCAGGTCCGACCGCACTCGGTTGGGGCGAATAAAATTCTGGATCAACCGCCGGAGGGGTGTCTATCTACTACTCGCCTACACCAATTGGGGCAAATAAGACTCTGGCCTAAGTGGTATATCGTAATCTTACTTGCTTGCTTCCCTTGTCAGGGCGAACAAAGTTCTGGCCTGACACGACAACACCAGTAGTTTTACTACCAGCTGGTGGCGTGAATATTGTAAGAATTTTCTTGAGTGTTATTTGTGTGTAGGTTCTTGCGGCGAAGAATTAAAATCCTAAAAAAATTATAACATATATTTCTTGATTAAAATTAAAATAAGTAGAGCTTAAGCAAACTGCGGAAAAGATACGTAATTAAGCCGTCTGTACAGTGGCAGACAAAAGTACCCCTCAGGAAGCCGTTTTGGGATACACAACGTGAGTTAGAGCCGAATTTGTATGATAGGCATACATAGTATCTTGAGCCTTAAAAAAGGGGGGAAATAAAATTTATGAAGATTACATTAGAAGTGTATTGAGAGATACAGGTTTTTGCAAAGTTTTTTTTTTTAAATTAAAATATTGTTGTCACTATTTATCATAGGCATGTCTTTATCGTTATGTTTTTGTTTATATTCTTAAGGCTATAAAAATCATACTATATTAAATAATTATTATTTTATTATATTAAATAATTATTTTTATTATATTAAATAATTATTTTTATTATATTAAATAATTATTATTTTTTAATTATAATAATAAAATGTTGTTGGTTGCATTTAGTAAGGTAACAGCAAAGATGGAGAGGTAAGTGGAGTGAAAGGTCGTAGCCTTGAAATTTTTTTGCGGATGCAACTACGATTTGGTTGGGCGGGCAAACAAGACTACAATCTATTATCGGAATTCTTGGTGTGGTATAATGAGTTTAGCGCCAGAATTTTTGGTTCCTCTGTATGTTTTTTATGTTCTAATACGCGGCTGGCGAGAAGGGTGGGAACCATCTGCGGAAAACCTAAGAGCTCGACGGTTGGTCTGACCAACCAATTCGTAACAGAAATAATTGGTTGGTCTGACCAACCAATTCGTAACAGAAATGCTTTAGTGTTCTATTTCGTTCCTCGGTGGGCAATACACCGAAAAGATTGCAATCTTAAAATCAAAAACCTTTACAGTCGTGGCTTTCAAAAAGTCTTCACTTAATTCAGGCATTATGTCTTGAGTTTTTTCGAGTTATAACAGCAGTGACACGACATGCCCTACCGCGTGGATGTTTGCGCCATACGTAGAATACAAATTAATTCTAAGGCAATTTTTCGTAGTGAAATTTATTTCAAAGACTAAAAGCATGTCTATTCCCCCTGTTAGCAGAAAATGTTCTACTTCTTGCTTATGCTGGGAGAGCCCGTTAGCGTTCCAGAAATATATTTTCAACTGGTAAATTTTTTGCTAATCAAAATTTGCAAAAGCATGTCGTGGGTGCGCATAATTTCTTGAACAAGGTATGAAAAGTTTTCATTGTTTGTATCAGGTTATCGATTGAACTCGAATTGTTCGTAGATGGTACCTGATCACCCACTTTTAAGACATGGGAATATGAATGTTTTGCGCAATACTCTTTGCATTAACATTAGGTAAATCATCTTTTAATGTTTGTGCATATGTATAGTTTGGTTCAGTGTATGGTACGTTAATGGGTTGTGTACAACCATGCAGCCTAGGAAATTCGGAAGCGTTATATTGTTCCAATTCGGGTTTTCGTACTATTGTCTACTTTTGTACATGCTGGAAGACACTACAGCCACTATAGCGTGCAGTGTGACTTTCTCCACAGTTGCTGAATTTTTTTTAACTTAACATCAGTTTTGAAAGAATTGCATTCCGAAGTTCGATGTTCATCACCGTAAATCACGTACACTGCAGGTAACTTGCAGTATGTTTTAGTGCTCGAATTCTGGGCAGTTAGTTCACTGATGGGGACCATTACATTTTAGGGGCTCTTCTACAGTTATTCATCTGTTCAGCAGGTAGCATAGGTTATACAGGCATGTGATGACACTCACGCGATTGTCAAATCGCATGTAAGCATGTGATGAAACTCGCACGTTTTACTTGCGAGTTGCTTTAAGATAATTTTTACAAAAATCTGTATTTGAACACAAAATTCTCGATTTTTCACATTTTTCATTTTTGTTTTAAGGATGAAAATAAAAACAACCAATTACTTTCATGAAATTATGAACAGCACTAGTAGCACATATTTTTCGAAGATCATTTAGATCATCAAAATCTTAATGCATTTTTTAAATTTCATATTTTTAATAAGAATTGTTAAAAAACATTATTAGTTATGATTCAAAATAAAGAAAAACATATCAAATCTATTTTATTCATCATTTATTTGTTTCTTTAGTGTTTAGTTCAGGCAAAATACAACAGTTCACTTCAGACTGCTCTTGCGATTTGAAGTCGCCAAATATCTTGCATTTGCGATTTCCATCAAATCTCTCTTGCGAGTTCAAGTCACAATCGCAAATATTAGGCGATTTGCGATTGTCATGACATGCCTGGTAAATATCGTGAACGAACTTCGTTGCTTTAAATACAATCTCAACACGATCCATTGGTTGGATGGAGATTTTTGTTCCTGACATCGAATCTATTTTAACTGATGGGCATTTCAGTTACTTGAGAAGTTTTGTTTTGTTAAGCGGTGCCCTCTTGTTGCGAAACCTTAGGTCTGGCCTTTCTTTTGTTATGGTTTTGTACGTGTCCATATCTGTTTGGAGTTCTTTTTGTACCTGGTCACAACTTAAATGACCAATCAGCAAAACGCAGCCGCTGCTTTTCGCTTTAGCACAAAGCGAAATAGTAGCGACATTAGTTCTAAAAATGTTGTTTGCGTTGCTGTCACAATATTTTTTTTTTAACTTGCTTCATATTTTACTGAATCTTTCTATTTAAAGGAATTTACAATATGTATTCAAATCTTACCTCTAAATTATTGTTTATTAAGTATTACCAATGTAATAACTAGTTTCTTGTATTCAAATCTTAATAATAAAGGACTATCTACTATTGCGAGAGCCGTCTCGCCAAGCTCAATGTATCAGTTTTTTTCAGTCTCTGGTGCCCATGAAATTTCAGTAAATCGCGCCCTAGAGTGTTAGCATGGACCACTAATTTGCTTACGTACTTGGACGAGTATGTTTTTGCTATTTCCTGGACAGTGGGAACTTCTAGAACTCTGTGTATATTTTCTTTTTTTATGTACCAGGTTGTGCTTATGATAAGATGTAAAATTCTAGACTGACTTCTTTATAACTTCTGAATATTAGATGCGCAAGCAGTACCCCACAGCTAATTGCCATATGTCCATATTGGTTTTATTATGGATTTGTATAAAAGCACAGGGTTGAGTTAGAACTTACTAGCCAATGTATGTGATTTGTTCGAAGCTTTACGACCGTTATTTTTGTCTCAATGTGACGGGACCACGTTAGGCGTCGATCTAGGTGGATACCCAAATATCTAACGTGCGTTTCCGCTGGAACCATGGTATTTGTTATTGTTGGACAATTTCGCTTTCTGAGATGAGATATAATAGCGGCCCTAGTATACTACCTTGAGGCACCCCTGCATAGATTTCCCGTTTTCTAGAAATTGATTCTTTGACCTCACCTTAAACGATCTGTTTGTTAAATAGCTCTTCAGAAGCTTGTGAGAGTTTTCAGGTAGAATTCGAGTTATTTTCGTAAGTAGCCCACCATAACACACTTTATCAAACGCCTGGGAAATATCAATAAACAATGCGGAACAATATTGCTTATTTTCAAATGCAGATCTAATAACGTGACTATTCTGTGGCATTTGTTATTGTTATTGGTGGGCAATTTCGCTTTCTGAGATGAGATATAATAGCGGCCCTAGTATACTACCTTGAGGCACCCCTGCATAGATTTCCCGTTTTCTAGAAATTGATTCTTTGACCTCACCTTAAACGATATGCTTGTTAAATAGCTCTTCAGAAGTTTGTGAGAGTTTTCAGGTAGAATTCGAGTTATTTTCGTAAGTAGCCCATCATAACACACTTTATCAAACGCCTGGGAAATATCAATAAACAATGCGGAACAATATTGCTTATTTTCAAATGCAGACCTAATAACGTGACTATTCTGTGGCATTTGTTATTGTTATTGGTGGGCAATTTCGCTTTCTGAGATGAGATATAATAGCGGCCCTAGTATACTACCTTGACGCACCCCTGCATAGATTTTCCGTTTTCTAGAAATTGATTCTTTGACCTCACCTTAAACGATCTGTTTGTTAAATAGCTCTTCAGAAGCTTGTGAGAGTTTTCAGGTAGAATTCGAGTTATTTTCGTAAGTAGCCCATCATAACACACTTTATCAAACGCCTGGGAAATATCAATAAACAATGCGGAACAATATTGCTTATTTTCAAATGCAGATCTAATAACGTGACTATTCTGTGGAATTGCTCAATTGTACTATGATTTGTTCGAAAACCAAACTGATGGTCCGGAATGATGTTTTGATAAGTAAGATATGGCTTTAAACACGAAACGAATGTTTTTTCAAACAATTTTGACAAAATTGACAGCAGGCTAATGGGCCTGTGCGACATAATCTGACTTAAGTCCTTGCCTGGTTTAGAGATTATTACAATTTCAGACATAAATATCTCATCATTGATCCGGTAATACGGTCAGGGCCGGGCGATTGTCTCATATCTAGAGTTTTAATTGTCGATTTTAATAACGATAGCCGAAATTTCATAGCAGTGGCACCGATATTTGGAATAGTGACTTAAGTGATTTGCGAAGGCATTACCTTTTCAGCCATGTTCGGTTTTCAAGTCTTAATGGGGATTCGTAGGCAATAGGACATTTTAAGTGCCTTACATCTTTCCACGGGGTATAGTCAGTGTTTCTGCTTGGATCCAAAATTTTTAAATATATCCCTATAGCGGAGTCTTGCCATTGGCTTTTGAGCCTTCACTTTTCGCTGACGAGAGTTTGTATATTAGCCGATGATTGGTATACCTTTCTTTTAATTGATCGTTTATTTGGTGATGCATTTCTTACTGCGGCCATTAGGACGCTCGTAACGTAATCCACATCTGCTTGAATATCAGCCAGATTTCTTAATGGGATGTTCGTAGGTAAGTGAGAGCTTGCATACATTTTATATTCAGCCAATTAGTATTTTTATTGATCACGTCTAATATTACTTACGATGGCAAAATTAATTAGATCTGGCAGCTTATTAAAGTCTGTTGCCCAATAGGTAGGTTTACCCCCAGATTCGACATCTAGCTTATTTGATTGAACTGTATTGTACAGCTGTCTGCTTCTTGGGCTAAGAAGTCTGGCGCCCTAAAAATTGTGCTTTCCATTCTAGTCGCCAGCTGTAATAAAATTGGAAAACCGATGGTGTTCGATTTTGTGGCTGGGCGGAGAGTACACAGATGAGACTGCAATTTTGAAATCAAGAATTTTTATAGACGTAGCTTGCATAAAATCTTCACTGAATTCTGGCATTGGAAAGTGTCTCACTTCTTTGCGCACTATGACGGCGCATAGTAGCTGAAAATCGTTTTTCATTGCCCAAAGGTCGAATTTTTTTTGTCACCGATTTTTTAAAATTTTTACGCCTTTTTGGAGCTAATACATCCATATTAAGGTAGCCAAAAAATTAGGTTCAAATATTGATAATTGTGGGCGTGGCATGCTGTCAAACTCAACTGTTTTTTTAATTTTAGAAAAAGGTGTTTTTTATTTGTTTTTCGTCAAAAGTAAATGGTTACTATTCGCTAGCTATCATCGATAATGGCCTGCGGTCTTTTTTATAATGTTGGCAGGGTTGTAGTCTTTAGTTGTTGTAACTGGTTACCGCTCTAGCGTTTAATATTAGGGGTGTTATGAAATGTTTATGAAACTACTATATTTTTCTGAAATTTAAACTTTAGTGGAATAGAACTTCTAGGGAACAAGAAACGTATACCACCCGAAGAAAGGTGAAAGTGTCTTCTTTAACCCTATATATACTTTTGCGGGAAGAACACTTTTTTAATTTTAATGAAATTACTCTAAAAAAAATTCAAATTACGATAATTTAAACAGCCCTATAATTACTCGTATACAATGGTGTATTAAATTTTCACTTTTTCGCCTAAAGGTTTGTTTTTTTTACCTTAGACTACGCAAAACTAAAATAATTAAATATAATACCTGCGAAAGGGTTTTATGGCTTTGTTTTGATCAGTAAAATAGTAAGTCATAAAAATATCACAATGGGTTCTACAGTAAACATATGATCTCTTTCTAATATACCTGTTATGAACTGTTAGGGTCAACCAAAGTCATAAACAATTCTATAATAATAATCTCGACATTAAACCACTAAAAATAAAAAAACAACCCCATGTTGGCGAGATACTAATTAGTTTTACCTGATATTAAGGTCTGGATAACAAGTGCAGTTTTGTTCAATTTAAGTACCACCTGCTATGAAAATGATGATCAATGTGTTACTAACATGTATCTAAAAATGTATAAAACTACGGATTCGATAAGGGATTACTCAATAAAAAGTTAATCCTTTGCGTATACGGACGTATATTTGCAAGTGATAAAACCTAACAGACGCAAATAAAAATATTCAGAAAAATATGGAGAGCTTCAGTTATAAAGAACTGGCCGAAGAGTATTTTAGAAATAAAAACCAGGAAGATGTTCTTACTTACCTTAAAATAAAATTAAACTTAAATTCGTGTAGCACCGAGATACAAGAGCAATTATCTAATTTTGTAAAAGTACTAAAAAAACGCTAAAAAGTTAGCTACAGTAAACAAAAGTTTTATATAAAAAGTGAAATGTGGTTAGAAGGCCAACTTACTGTCGCTGCAGAAACAGAAAAGCAAGATAAGGTTGGAAGACCACGCAAATCAGTACACAAATGAGGAGGCATTAGCCTTAATTCTGGATTTGAAATTAGCAAAACAGCAATATATTAAGCTCAGATTGCGTGCGATTGAAAAGGGTTCAAATATCTATCCAGCATATCGGCCCGAACATTCACCTTCATACGCTAGCATGCACCTAATTCCGGCATGTAATGGAGAAATTCCATATTCATAATTTTGCTCATCATTTGAGTCATAAAAATTTTGAAAGTCTTTCTGTGACTTTTTTCAATTGCACACTTTAAAGTTGACGAGGTATTTGTTATAACATTTAAGGCTTTGCCATCAATTTTGCTTCTTTATATTGTTCACTGTGGATTTAGTTATTTCTGAAGACTCCTTTGCATATTGAAAAAATATCGGACGGCAAAAATGAACTGATGATGAGCGCGGATTTTTCCAATGCTCGGCGATTTCACTTCTCAGTCGTAAAGGAACTACTGAAGCCATAAACATATTTTTATCTGTAATAGTTGTGTCATTTGTCTATATTGTTTGTTTGTAAGCACTTTGACCGGATGATCTATCACATCCCCACTTATTTATCAATGTAAGCCTACATATCTGGAAGTGATACTGCTTCCTCTTCAGGCAAACTTTGAATAAGACATTTGGCTGTATGATCCATTAAGTCTTGCAGTTTTACCTCTACCGATACTTCAGTAACCTTTACATTATGTGGCACTGCTTCTTTTTTGGCAGCTGTATCTTTTTGGATCCAGGAAGAATATTCACATTATGATTCTTTAAAGAGCTTCGTAAAATATCCCAATTCCATAAACAACGCTAAGGGTTCTTATATATTATACTTTGTGGGTAAAGCATTTGGTGGAGTACAATACTCCCTTTGATTCTCTGTAGTCGAACTGGGCTTGCAAGGATAACAGCTTTTGTATTGTCGGACCTTGATTTATCTTTATCTTTTGTGGCATTTTCAAGTTTACGTTTTCTTGTATATTCAGAACACTCGTTTATAGTTTTTACAGGTCTTCCTCTTTTGTTGTAAGAGGATGTATGCGGTTTTTCGATGTTTTCAAAAGTTGTAACTCCATTTAGCCAGTCTGGGCTGTTTTTCATAAATTCTTTTTTCGTACGGTGTGAGGCAAGCCATTTTGTTTAATTGTTAGGAAAACGAAGTGCATTTTGCTATGAACATCTATTTCGTGGTATCCTGGTAAATCGTGTAGTTTTTCCACAATAGCCAATTTAAATGCATTTTCAGAGTTTCTGAATAACTCAAACAATTCTAAATTGCTAAATGACATTATCGCACTTTAAAATAAAATTGTATAAGTTCAGTTACTGATCACTACTTTTAGAAAGGAAAAACTCGCTGCATTATACAATTGCGGTTTAATTTATACCCGAAAATTAAAAAAAAAGGGTTTAAACTACCCAATTTGAGAAAAAAAAAAAAAAAAACAATTGACTGGAATATATACCTGTACTTTATATTTTATTAAGTATAAAAAAGTTTTAAAACTACCTGCCTACTTGTATAACAGGTGTTTTTAAATTGAAATAAATAAAAAAATTGCAATAGTTATGCCTGCCTGATTGGCAGAGCAAAATATTGTTTATTATTTAACGAGAAGCAATAAAAATATGCAACAAGTAACTTTATTTTACACTAAAATTGCTGCAGTGAAAAAAATTTGGAAACCCATTTTTATTTCTTTTCACATTTTGCACACATCTTTGTTACATACTTTAAAAATGAGAAAACAAATTTTCTCGTTTTCGCTGAGGTTGCAACAGTTTTCTTCTTATTTCACCTACAGCGGCAAGTTGCGGCGGCCAAAGTTAGTTAAAGTATTTAAAGTATTATGTAGCAAATATGCTCAGAAAATATGGGCGAGACCATTTTTAGATATGCTCTATTTTATTTCTAAAAATGACATAAATATAGGGTGTCTAAAAAGCGGCTACTGCAGAAAAAGTAGGGCATCTGCTAAACATTTTACTACTTCTTTTAATAAAAAACAAACATACCTTTAAAAAAATACCAAAAAAGTAGTAAACAAACGGCAATGTTTCTGACACTTTGATTCTAAAGTGCATTTATTTTTTCAAGATCAGCCTTTTTTGCTTTCTAAAAAATTGTCGACTTTGAGCAGCTCCACAAACTATAATTTTTTTGCAATTAAATAAAACGTTTTTGAATTGTGATCAGTAAGTAGTTCTTTATACGAAGTTTTCATTCATTTCACAAAATTTTTTATTTTTGCAACGGGTTTTAAGAAAAGGCGCTACTGTGCGCCGTCAACTGATACCTTGCAACAAAATCAAATGATCAACAACAGCTACCGCCGTCAATACGTAGTATACAATACAGAACGCCGTCGTTAGCTGACAGGAATTTTTATTCTGCCACAGCACTAGCAAGTCAACATAGTGAGTTAACAAAATTATATCAATTACCACAATTTGATGGAAAGCCAGAAGTCTGGCCCTGGTTTTTGGCAACGTATGAGGACACGAGTTTAGAATTTGGATATACCAAATGGCAGAATTTAATGAGGTTGCAAAAAGCGCTACAGGGCGCAGTCTATGATGATATAACCCGAAAATGTTCCCCAGATAAGTGATAAATTAAAATTCAACTTTGGTCGTGCAGAACTGTTAATACGATCACAGTTGGAGATAATTAAAATGTATCCAGCCATAACTGAGGGTCGTCTTGCTAGTATTATGGGTTTAGCTACATGTGCCAAAAATATTGTCGCATTTTTTAAATCTGCTAAATGTGAAAATCATTTGTTGAATCCCACGTTACTAGAGCAATTGGTGCTTAAACTACCTTTGTCTAAACAACACGAATGGGCAAAGTTTTCATTTTCTATTTTGCCATTTCCAACGGTGGAACATTTTGCCAAATGGATTGGGGGTTTGGCACGTTTTTGTAGTTTAATGCCACAACGTGGCATAACTTCTACATCTGATCCACAGTAATAATGAACAACAAAAACGCAGAGAGTGTTATCAGTGTAAGGGCAGTCATGAGTGTAAACAACTTCAGGAATTGGCAACGAATGTAAGGTGTGAGCAAGTTAAAAGCTTCCATGTGTGCTTTGCTTGTCTTCGTAAGGGCCATAGTTTGACACAATGTAAAAAAAAGAAAGTGTGTGCCATAAATGGGTGTAGTCGTTATTATCATCCTATACTTCATCAAGATGTTTCAGTCATATCTACGATAAACAAATCTGAACCACCTGGACATGTTCTGCAGTGTCGTTAGGGTAAAAGCGTATCGCGGTTATTGAAAATTTTACCGGTAGCGTTGCATGGTCCGAATGGGGCAGTCACAGTGTATGCACTGTTAAATGAAGGGTCTTCTGTCGCTTCTTGAGGAGAACATCGCCAAAGCTATGGGTCTAAAGGAGCAGAAATCTTCAATTACCCTCCAATAGTATGTAACTAGGCTCAAAACGGAGTCGTCTATGAAAGTGAATGTTGAAATCTCACCAGCAACCTGTAAGGGATTTAAATCTGCCTTTACAGAGTTTCGAACATCTAAAACATCTTCCAATAGATTGTTATGAAAATGAAAAACCATCGATGCTTATTGGTTTGGATAATTGTCTGCTGGGTCTGTCCGAACAAGTGGTAGAGGCAAGTCCTTGTTTACCGGTAGCCTCTGCTACTAAGCTAGAATGGGTCGCGTATGGTCCTATTGTCAGGAAACCAAATAGCATAGCCAGAATTTATCATATGTGTAAATGAAAATACCACATGGAAATAAATTCATAAATTAGTCCAAGACTACTTTTCAGTGGAGATCTTTGGAGTTAAGACAACGAATATAGTCTTAGAATCTGAGGACAACGAACGTGCCAGAAATATTTTAGAAAAGTCAAGCCATAAAATGGACGGTCGGTATGAAACGGGTCTACTGTGGAAAAAAGATAAAACGGTTCTGCCCGATAGTTGTGAAATGGCCAAACAACGCTTACTTAAGGTAGAAAATAAGATGAACCGAAATCCAGAATATGCTGTCAGCTACGAAAGAGAAATTAATACGTATATTTGCAAATGTTATGCCAGAATGCTGTCATCGGCGGAGGTTGACACATGTAATCGTGACAAACTGTGGTATTTACCACATTTTGGTGTAACCAATCCCCATAAACCAGAGAAGCTGCGAATAGTTTTAGGTGCCGTTGCAATGTCGTCAAGCGTTTCCCTGAATTTCGCGTTATTGAAGCGCCCTGAACATGCTAAGCCTCTCCAAACAATTTTATTTCAATTTCGTCAAGGGAATATAGCGGTGGCTGGTGATATACAGGAAATGTTTTCTTAAGGGTCCATAATAGCCACTGTTCAAAATTCGCTACAATTTTTGTGGCGTGGTGGTGAAGGAAATGGCGATGTCCAAGTTTATGTGATGCAGTCGATGATTTTTGGCGCGGTTTGTTTACCTTGTTGTGCCGAATATATGAAAAATATCAATGCTAGAGAGTTTGAGTCAACCATGCCTTTAGATGCTAAAGCCGTTATTAACCACACTTATGTTGACCATTTCGTTATCAGTTTCAATAATATAGAAAAAGCTCTCGAAGTTACAACAGAGGCCATACGTATAAATGCAGCAGCCGGTTTTGATCAAATGGATAAGATTCTTGGTTTATATTGGAACAAAGGCACTGATTGTTTTGAGTTCCACGTGAAGTTCCATAAAATGTGCCCTGAAGTTTTGGAAGGAAGACGCCCACCAACCAAGAGAGAAGTATTGGGAATTGATATGGCGGTTTTTGATCCGTTCGGATTTTTAGTCAACTTTACCATCTTTTCAAAATTACTTGTGCAAAGAACATGGAAACTGTACATACAATGGGACGATCAATTCCTCTACCCATTTTGACACAATGGAACGCCTGGTGAAGACAATTTGATAGGGTAAAACAATTCTCAATTCCGCGCTGTTATTCAACATTACTGGCCAACGCTGATGAGATCAAGTTGCACTTATGTGTTGATACCAATTCTATGCCGCTGTCGCATATTTGCGTATAAAACAAAACAAAGATATCAACGTTTCGTTTGTTTTAGCCAAGGCTCGTTGCGCTCCACCAAGGGGAATAACTATCCCACGTCTTGAATTGTAGGCTGCCGTCCTGGGCTGTCGCCTAAAAACATTTATAGAGGAATGTCACGAATTTGTAATTAATTGCACGATATTTTATTCCGACTCAAAAACAGTCATATTTTGGATTCGATCTACTGAAAGAGAATATAAACAGTTTGTAGCCTGTCGAATAGCGGAAATTTTAACAACTGAACCTGAACAATGGAAATGCTTGCGTTCAGACTTAAATGCAGCTGACGAGGCCACTAGAGCTAAATTAGTTGTAACCTTTGACGTGAACTCAAGGTTGTTAAAGGGTCCAGAATTTTTGAATCTTGATGAACAGTTTTGGCCATCCGATTCGCCGGTTACTGTAGCCAGTCAAGGCCGTGAGGAAGAGCGGGTTGATGTGGTATTGGTGCTGAACGCTACGATGGAACCGATTTTAAGGTATGAGCGATTTTCAGATTTTTTGAAGCTGAAACGATGTACTGCCTGGATTTTTCGGTTTATTAATATTAAAGTAAGAAAATTGAAAATAATATCAACCGAATTAACGGCTGCTGAAATATTGATTTGTCGACAAGTTCAGATAGAAGTTTTTGGGGATGAAAGATCGTACCTCATAAAGGTAAGTGTGTTACCAAAATCGTATAGCATCTATCAGCTAACACCATATCTGGGCGAAAATATGCTGCTAAGAGTAAATGGGCGAATTGAAAATGCCTTTTACTTGCCTGAAACAGCTCGGACCCCTATTATTATGCCAACAAATCATCCCGTGACTTTAATGATCATCGCTTACTACCATTAGAAGAGGCATCATAAAAATGACAATTCTGTCATAAATGAGGTAAGACAGAAATTCTGGGTTCCATATATTCGATCTGTATTACGGTCAGTAAGGAAGGCATGTCCCATTTGTATCACTGACTCTGCCAAACCTGTCCCACCATTAATGGGACAATTGCCTATTGACCGCGTGACCCATTATGTTCGTCCATTCAGTTACGTCGGGTTAGACTACTGTGGGCCCTTGTATGTTACCATCGGAAGAAGAAGGGAGAAGAGATGGATTGCCCTATTTGCCTGTTTGCGAACCAGGGCATTACACTTGGAAATCTCTGTTGACCTGTCTACAGACTCATTTTTGCTTTCAGAAGTGATAACGGAACGAATTTCATTGGAGCGCAGAAGGAGATGACGAAAGAAAACTATTTCTGTGATTATGATGAAATACAACGAAATTTTTTAAAAGATAGCATCGAGTGGATTTTCAATTTTTCTGATGATTTTTCTTTTCTCATAAGCGGATAAAAACAACGACACCCTTCCTTTAACATTTTCTCCATACCCCTCGGGGTCCTTGATGTAATTGTTGACAACTGTTGGGCTCCGTCCAATTTTTTTTTAGCTATTGCGCGGTTCGAATATCCTTCAGAACGGTAAACATCGATTTTAGCCCTTTCCGATAGATTTAAAATTTTTTCTTTTGCCATTTTGACTTGTAAATCGACTAAGATGTAATAAATTGCCATAAACAAACGCCCCCAACAAAAAATCACCGCTTACTTTAAAAATAATACAAAAACAACAAAGTGCCTTTATTCAAGTGAACAAAAAAAAAATACCACATTCGATTTTTTTATAAATTCCTTAGTTAAGAAACCACCATTGTCATGATTTTGTTTATATCGCAAGATGTCTAGCTTCCATTTCTATTTTAAAATTCTGGAATCGGTTAAAAATTGCAAAAGATACCGGCTCCTGAATATGGGATCTTTTGTGCCTTTAAATAAGTGAACCGAAGTGCATATAACAACTTTCATGAAATTCGGATAATATTCTGAAATATATTCATTTTTTTCTATAAAGAACACTAGACAGGACGAAGGGTGCTCTTCTTAATGGTGGTAAGTATCGACTCACAAAGTGCGAGTATGATGGGTGTAACAAATATAAATTTTCTTTAGTTCATGTTGAATAACATAGCAAATATAAAAAATGTTACTCTTTGGTATGTGGATGTTAGGTGTGTTTTTGGTCAGAATTTTCATAACATTAGGCACATATAATTAACTTACCAAATGACAAAACTCTGCATCAGCACCTCCCAGTGATTGCTCTGGAATCCATATCAACTGAAATAGTCAAAAAGCGGCGCAGCAATGTCGCCTGTGGCCGGCACAGACGTAAGCTACAAAGTAACAGAAAAAAACCTACGTTTCTAATGGAGGGCAACTCTTACTACAGCTCGTAATGAGCATTGTAGCCAAAAACAACAGAGTCGCCACCACTGTTCGTAAAGATTTGCATACCCTCCGGCAAACCCCTAACTTGACCTCCCGTGGCATCATTGGTCGTATATCGCCTGCCCAAGGCATATGACCGCTGGCAGTTGAGCTGTAGAAGTTTAACCTCCATATCCATTTTAGTGACGTGCGTTCGCTCGTGCAACTAACGCGCTATTCCTGCACCATCATTAGCGCACCTCGAAGCAACGTTACCGGGTAGGCTATATAAGCTGAATACCTCCAGCTTCATACCGCAATCTCGCACCATGTAGTCGAAGCCCAGCCACCTAAAACAGCTTGGTACGGCATCGTGTTGGCGTACTCCACACGAGAAGTTCTTCAAGTACCACCTGCCAGCGTCCAGCAGATGCCGCATAGCATCGCTACCACCTTCAAGGACCACATTTATTGTTCCACCAATGGGCTTCAAAAGGCCGGTAACGAGACGATCGCCTCTCTGGAATGTCCCTAAGGACATTCACTGTCTGAGGTTGATATCGCACAGCCCGCTCAGAAGTTCATCCGAGGTCACCTCTGAATGAACCCGCTGCACGACGGCCTTTGGACCGAGTTTGTCTTTTAGGGACACCTCCAGACTAGCCTTGCCGAACTTCTTATTCTCAGCTACCTTCTCCCACTCTGCAACATAGGGGATACTCAGCAGCGCTCCACCATCTCGAAGTGGCCGCAACTCATGGACACTCCAAGAGTGTGCCCACTTCCGTCACCACCTTAGAGAAAGCCCCGCAGTTACGTCGCATCACTACCGACCACGTCTCCACGGGCTTAACAGCAGGTGGTGCAGACCTAGCAGTGGCAGCAGTCGCCGGAACAAAAGTCTTCGCCGGGATCGCAGCCTTCGGGACAGCCAACGCTGGAATCTGGGGCCCTGACACGTTAAGGCGCCCCTGCATTCCCTCGTTTTCGAGCATGAGCCGCATGAGCAGCAACTCATATGTCGACGAGAAGTTGAGCACCTGTCGCGCAAGCGCACTTGGACTCACGTCCGATTTAGCGCCCTTCACCACGGCAGCTCGGATCCTACTTTGTAAGGCTGATCCGGCCATGGAACCGACGGACATCACACTGCCGTCAGTAACGGCCCCAGCAACACACGCAACTCCAGCTGCAACAGGCACTCCAGTAATGCCGGGATCACCATTAGTACCAGCAGCAGCAGCAATAGCACCAGCATCAACAGAGACAGCATCAACGGCAGCAGCGTGGCACGTCTGGCCATGGGCCACGTTAAGTGCACATTTTGAGAAACAAAAGAAAAACACTTAAATATAATACTACATATTACACTTTTATATTAAGGGAATGGGAGCGATTATGAGATCAGCAAAATATGCTACTTTTTCCACAAAATAGCACAGCGCGTAGATTGGGCAAGATATCAAACAGTCAGCTGTTTGGCAAACAAACAAAAAATAAGAAATGTAGTTTTAATTAACAAAAATACAAAATAATGAACATCAAAGTAAAATATGCGGGAAAAATTACAAAAAACAGGAAAAGTGTCATAAGAAGTAAAATAGCATTTTCTCCTTCTAAAACTTTTTATTGTTTGTTTTTATGGAACCAAAATGTAGCGACAACTACAGTTTACTTTTATGACTTTGTTGTCCGGACTAGATGATTGGCATTTTGCGTTCGGGTACCTTTACACAATTGTGTCTGTTAGTGAAAGCAATTTTTGTTCACTCTCAATTTAAAAAACTTCACCCAAAAGGTATTTATCTTATAAATCAAAAATTTTAAAGGTAAAAGAAAATAATTCCAATTTAAGTGGAATAGACACAATTTATTCGAGTAAAAAACATACATATTTTTTATCTTCAATTTGTTTTATTAAATCTTTCTACTAAAAGATATTTACAATAAGTATTCAAAAATCTTATTTCTAAATTATTGTTTACTAGTTATCACCAATGTAATAACTAATTTTTCGTATTCAACTCTTAGTAAACTATCTTTTACCATGTAGATAGAGCCTACTCGACAGGCTCAAAGTGTCAGTTTTTTTAGTATGTGGTGCCCGTAAAATTGCAAAAAATTGCATGCAAGAGTGTTGGGATGTACGACTAGTTTGTTTACGTATTTGGACGTGTATGTTTCAACTTTTTCCTGGATAATGGGAACTTTTTGATCCCTATGGATGTTTTCATTTCTTATATACCAGGGAGCACATACGATAAGACGTAAAATCCTAGACTGTATTCTATGTAACTTTTGGATGTTTGATGCACAGGCAGCACCCCACAGCTGAATGCCATATGGTCAAATTGGCTTTATAACGGATTTGTATAAAAGGACTTTATATTCCAAAGCCAAGGTTGAGTAAGGACTTATTAGCCAATGTCATTGATTTGTTCGAAGCTTTATGGACGTCATTTTTGCCTCAATGTGACGGGACCAAGTTAGGCGTCGATCTAGGTGGATACCTAAATATTTAACGTGCGTTTCCGCTGAAATCATGGTATTTGTTATTGTAACTGGTGGACAATTATGCCTTCTAAGGAAAAACGTTACATGAGCACATTTCGATGGATTAACCTTTATTCTCCACTGTTTTAGCCAGTCTTCTAGCTCATAAATATGGGACTGAAGTTTTGCAGGTGCAACGGTCGGATCTTTATTAACACTTAGAATTGCAGTGTCGTCTGCAAAGGTTGATGTATATGTATGTGGGCTTGTCGGCATATCCGCTGTGTAGATAATATAAAAAGCGGCCCCAGTACACTACCTTGAGGTACTCCTGCACTGATTTTCCCATTTCTTGAAAACTGATCCTTTGACCTTGCATTAAACGTTCTATCTGTCAAAAAGCTTTTTAGAAGCTTGTGTGTTTTCGGGAAGAACCCGAGCTATTTTATTGAGTAACCCATCATGGCAGACTTTATGAAATGCTGGGGAAATGGCTAGAAATAAAGATGAACAGCATTGCTTTCATTCAAAAGCCGACCTAATAATGATAACAATTCTATAGACTTATTCAATAGTACTATACCTTGCTCGAAAACGAAACTGATGATCTGGGATAACGCTTTACATATAATAAATAGAATTAGTAGTTCACGTAGTGGTTTAGATATACGCTCAAAAATACTTATAACTTTTTTGAACATGCTTGTATTATTTAGTGTTAAAAAATGTGTATCTAAAAGATTGTAAAGGACGGTACACGTATAATTAAACTGAGTTTTTTTTCTAAGAGCTCGCTTTCCAGATTTTTAATTGTAATCCGATATATGAGATATATTGAACTTGAAATAATTTAACTAATTAATTTCATTGCACATGTATCATTTGAGTATGGTATCAAAAATATGAACTTCTGGTCGGATATAATGCCGTCTGAAACGGATCATTTAGTCCTTTCTGGGGTGCCTCATGAATTTTTTATATTGTTTTCTTTAACCTTTTTAACCGTGTTTAATTTTTTGCACAGGTTCTGTTAGTTATAGATATAAATGGCAGAATTTTATTTTACACACTGTTACTTTACTTAATACTTAAAACGGTTACTTTGTTATCACAATACTCGCAATTTAAAGTTTCACTCAATGCTACCTTTTAGCTTGACCACCCAAGTTTTTTTTTATAGTAGTCATCTATTTTCTCGAAATTTGTAGAATACTCAAAAATATCTTGTTTTGTGTTTTTTTTTATCATAATGTTTGATTTTTAACTACTGCTTTGTAACTTATGGGTTAAATTGTTGTAGTTTCCTCACTGTACTCAATTTATTGAGTTCGTCTGTACATGTTGATGTTATATAGTTTTTGTTGTTGTTCTGTGTGTGTTCAATTTCGTGGTAACTTGTATGAGCTTATGGGTGTTTGTTTGTTCTTGTTCAGCACAACTCTTTCTTTCCATTGAGTGGCACAAGTATTCGTGCCATTCAAGTCTTCTTATCGATATGATAATTTTAAAAATACTGACAAAGTTATTAGACATTAACAGAACGGAATGCGCATTTTCTGTGCCGCTGTGTACGTCATCAGCATACTCTGTGGTTTTCTACCGAGTTAGTGTATGGTGTTGTTTAATTCGAGAAGTCTTCTCAAGATTACATATTTTTTGTGGTATTAGAACGAAGTTTACCCACTGTAACTTTACTTGGTTAAAGACAATTTTTGCTTAAGAATTATTTTTGGTTTTTAACAACTATTTTTTTGTAAAACAGGCAAAATTTGTTTATATACTCCACAATTGTTTTACTTCATATATATATATACGAGTATATATCAGTTCAACAGTGACCGTGTTTGAGTTCAGACGTACGTCATATCGAACGCATAACAAATATATATATATATATATATATATATATATATATATATATATATATATATATATATATATATATATATTATTTTTTTATGTATTCAATTGAACAGTGAACAGTTAGTAATAACAAAGAAATAACAACAACACCAGAAGAAATTACAATTCAACCAAAAAGCAATTCACGTACCTTATCAAAAGTAGTGCAGCAAACAGAGCCTCTAAAACGTAGCGGTCCCCGTCAGTGTACTAATTGCCAGGAATTCGGACTCACGAAAACCTACTGCAAGCTACCATCTGTATGCGTTGTTTGCGGTGATGCGCACCGGACTTTGGAATGCACTTCTTCCAACACAGACCCCAAGGTCAAAAAATACAGCAACATTGGTGAAAACCACACAGCAAATTACAGGGGCTGCAAAGTCTTTCAACATGTAAAAAATAATTCGAAAGTCGTACGTAAACCTGAATATGAGCAATATAGGTCTTCCCAATTTCCTCGGCTTCATGCTGGTTGTATTGCTAGTACACAAGCTACACAGCCAGATACTAAACCAAACTATTCATATGCACAAACATTGAGAATTGATTTACCTAATGCGAATGCCAAAAGTTCTAATGCAGAGGGTGCACAGACACCCCTCACTACCAATTCGAGCTCAATCGATAATTTAATACAAACAATGAATAATTTCATGACTATTATGCAGGGTATGTTTCAGGAAATGATGCGAACCCAAAACATGCTTCTGCAAGTTCTGCTTAGCAAAAAATGAACCAATTAAAAATATGCTTCTGGACAGCTCATGCCCAACATAAATATGAAGTAGAACACTTCCTGCTAGCACATGATATAGACATACTATTAGTTTCTGAAACACACTTCACTATAAAAAACTGCTTTAGAATTGATGAGTTTTTTATATATGACACAAAACACCCAAGCGAAAGGGCATGTGGTGGGACTGTCATTATAGTCCGAAAAAACGTAAGGCATTTTCCATTGCCTGAATTCAGCGAAGACTTGTTGCGACTACAAATCTCGCCAGTGTATAGGCCGCCTAGGCATAAAATCGAACACCATAAATTTGCCAGCTTCTTTGCTACGCTAGGACAAAAATTTATTGCCGCTGGTGATTACAATGCAAAGCACACATATTGGGGATCCAGACTCCTTAGTCCTAGAGGTAGGCAGTTGTATTATACAGTTCAAGCAAACAAGCTGGACGTCGTATCTGCCGATAAACCCACCTATTGGCCCACAGACTTTAATAAGTTGCCAGACCTTATTGATTTTGCTATAGTAAAAAACATCAAACGCGATCAACTCTTAGTTAATGCATCCTATGACCTATCTTCTGATCATTCACCTACAATTGTTATTTTACACGACAGTTTTGTCACTGCACCTAAAACCTTTAGTTTCTACCCGAACAGAAACACGAATTGGTTAAAATATAAAATGTATGTGAGCTCTCACTTATCTTTGAACATCCCACTGAGAAATCCAGCTGATATTCAAGCAGCTGTAGATCATTTTACAGACGTCGTGACAGCCGGAGCCATAGCTGCAACGCCGACAAAGCCATCAGCTAAAATAATATCGCACCAGGCAACAGCAGATATTCAGATGCTCGTCATTGAGAAAAGAAGACTAAGAAGACAATGGCAAAATAGTCGTTCTCCATACATAAAAATGCAAATGAACTTATGCCAAAAAAAACTTACGCAGTAAATTAAGACAGACACACGAATTCGCTATCGACAACTTTTTAAAAAGTTGGATCTAATGAAAAACACGGATTATAGTCTGTGGAAAGCTGTAAAGCACTTACAATGTCCTATTGCTTACGAATCCCCACTAAGACTTGAAGACCGTACTCGGGCTAAAAACTCAAGTGAAAAGGCAAATGCTTTCGCAAATCACTTAGAGAAGGTTTTTGCACCACATGATATAAGTAATTCCACTATTCCAATTATTAGTGACACCGTGAATGATCCCATGAAATTTCGGTTGTCTTCTTTAAAATCGACAATTAAAAATACGGATATGAAGAAATCACCTGGACCTGATCGTATAACAGAATCAATGATAAGAAACTTACCTAATTCAGCTGTAAGAATTTTACTTTACATTAAATATGCCATGTTGCGCGTCGGCTTCTTCCCATGCTCTTGGAAGATGTCTGAAATTATTATGATCCCGAAACCAGGAAAGGACTCAAGCCAGATTACATCCTACAGGCCTATTAGCCTACTGTCAGTTTTGTCAAAGATATTTGAAATATTATTCGTCTCGAGTGTAACTCCTTTTCTAAATGAACAAAACTTTATCCCAGATCATCAGTCTGCCATGATGGGCTACTTACTAAAATAGTTCGGGTTCTACCTGAAAACACCCACAAGCTTATAAAAAGCTATTTGTCCGATAGAACTTTTAAAGTAAGGTCAAAGGACCAGCTTTTAAGATGTGGGAAAATCAGTGCAGGAGTACCTTAAGGTAGTGTGCTAGGGCCGCTATTATATATCATTTATACAGCGGATATGCCGACAAGCCCACATACATATACATCAACCTTTGCAGACGACACTGCAATTATAAGTGTCAGTAATGATCCAAAGGATGCATCTGAAAAGCTGCAGTCCCATATTCATACGCTAGAAGACTGGCTAAAACAGTGAAGAATAAAGATAAATCCATCAAAATGTGCTCATGTAACGTTTTCCCTTAGAAGGCAAAATTGTCCATCAATCACAATAACTAATACCACGGTTCCAGCGGAAACACACGTTAAATATTTAGGTATCCACCTAGATCGGCGCCTAACTTGGTCCCGTCACATTGAGGCAATAATAACGTCCATACAGCTTCGAACAAATCAACTGCATTTGCCAATAAGTCCTAACTCATCTTTGGCTTTGGAGTATAAAGTACTTTTATACATATCCGTTATAAAGCCAATATGGTCATATGGTATTCAGCTGTGGGGTACTGCCTGTGCATCAAACATCCAGAAGTTACAGAGAAGACAGTCTAGGATTTTACGTCATATCGTATGCGCCCCCTGGTACATAAGAAATGAAAACATACATAGGGATCTCAAAGTTCACGAAGAAGTTAAAACATACACGTCCAAATACGCGAAGAAACTAGTCGCACATCCCAACACTCTAGCACGCAATTTATTGCAATTTGATGGCCACCAGAGACTAAAAAGAACTGACACATTGAGTCTGGCCAGGCGGCTCTCTCTACACAATAGAAGATAGATTTTTAAGATTATATATATATATATATATATATATATATATATATATATATATATAGAACACGAGGAAAAAAGCTGAATTCCTTTTTTTCCTTTTTTTACGATACAACGCGTCTAAGATCGTTTAATTCAACAATAGTTTGCATTTAAATAAATTTGAGTTTTGTCTTAATAAATATTTGAAATGCTAATCGATTCCTTTTTTATTGGTTGAATAACACAAATCACCAAATTGGTGACCCCGCTTTGAAACCGATTTGCATAAGGAAAATTTTTGCAAATTTCTAAAAAAAAAAAAAATTGCAAATCATTGGAATTTTACTTGGATTTGCGCCATGTTGTTTTTTTTTTTTTGGTGCAGCGTGTCTGGGGTTAACTTTTTAGCCATTTTTGCGTTTATTAACAAGTGTTTGCGTGACATTGGGTAAAAAAGAATATGTCTCATGACGAGGCAGGGCGCGCAGCCGCTAACGATAGTGGCCTTTCGCAATCGTCTTCTGCCAATGTCAGCGCCGTGTATGCCAGGTTGCCGGTGCCCGTAATGTCGAGCACGAACATCGAGGATTGGTTTACCACTATGGATTTCTGGTTCACAGCTTCTGGCATAACCGCCGATAAACAGAAGACCGCAACAAATCCAAATGTTATTTCCCAGTTGGCTGATGTAATTGCAACGCTGCCACAAACAGACCGCTTCGACTACGTAAAACAAAAAATTATTGATCACTTTGCTGATAGTGAGCAGCGTCGCCTCAACCATCTTTCATCAGATCTGCCGTTGGGGGACAAAAAGCCATCTGAGTTGTATTTTTAGGTCAACGAACCTGATACTACAAGAGTTAAAAACAAGAGAATTTAAAACCAAATAAAAACAACATCTTCAACATATTAAACAATAAAGCTAAAGGGAATATATATTTTTTTCTCAGTTAAGTTCATACGAACCTAAAGTAAATTAAGCAAAATAGAGACATAAACAATTGAAAACATTTTTGCTAACTACTCTTATTATTTTAACACTCAATGTATAACCTCAGAAAAAATAATAACAAAAGTGTAAAAAAGATCACTAAAAGAATTAAATCTACATCGAGTGATAAAGACATTAATAATCGTAACATGGAAGAAAAAATACAAAAAACCAGACCTTCTGGATCGACATTAACTTTTTGCAAACCTGTGGATAGCCATGCAAGAGGGTCTTTGAAAAATTCTCTATATGCTAGCCCGGGCTTAGCCTCGACAGAATCACCTTTTAGATTAATAACAGTGATGGATAGGCGTTTTGAACGATTAACAGAGCAAATGGGAAAAGTCATTGAGGACAAGCTCACTCAATATAGAGAGGATCTCCTAAATGAATTAGACAAGAGATTCAACCATGTACAAAATGAAATACAACAAATTAGTGATAGAGTGTCTAGTTTAGAAACAGCTACGGTTGAATTCAAAAGTATTAAAGACGAACTTGCATCTTTGAAATTAAAAATTAAGCATCAGGAAAACAACGCTGTTGCATGCGAGTTGCGTCTAAACGAAATACCGTATAATGAAAATGAAAACTTAATGAATATATTCGGCTCGATTTGTGATACAATAAGAACTGCAATTCCTGCAATTAAAAATATATATCGTCTGCAGAATGTAAACAATAAACACAAAACCTTTTCCAAAGATGCAGTAATCATTGTAAAAATGTGGCCACCCTATGACAAAAATAGTTTCTTAAAATCACTTCGCAATTTTAAAAACACCAACAAAGATTTTTATTTTCGCTTAAGGCATCTGGGCATTAACTCTGACAGCAAATTCTATGTTAATGAGAATTTAACAAAAACCAATTTTCAAATATTACGTGCAGCTGTTCGCCTTAAAAAGAAAAAACTCATTCACGGCGCTTCCTCCATGCGAGGCTTTGTATATATTAGAAAAAACTCCAATGATAACATCCTGCAAATCGACGAAATTGGGCATCTTCATGCGTTATTTCCTGGTGCTAATGTATTGGACGTCGCTCATGGCCGCAATTATGCTCCACAATCTCATCATGCCAATATATCAACACAATAATTCAAAAACAATTCAACATGATATACTCAACTCACCGGAACTATATTTTTTGAGTATTATTTTTTTATTGCACAAACTCTTACTATTTGCTTATATTTTTTATATTCATGTTTCAATTATACTTTTACTATTAATTCAATTATGTATGTACAACTCCTTTTTAAGCTGGAAGATAAATAGCTCTCATATAATTATTTTCTCATTTTTTGCGTGCGTTACCAATTCCACAACAATATATGTTCGATTTAAGTAGTCGTGGTTCCAATGACTGTGTGTATAGTATGCTCAGGGTTCTTTCCAGACAAAAAACTGGTCTTAAAATTGTTCACTTAAATGCGCAAAGTTTGTGTAATAAAATGGATGAATTTCGGTACCTATTTCCCCAAACAGATATAGATATTATATGCGTTTCGGAAACTTGGTTTCCTTTCGATGTAAATGATTCTGTGTTTAATTTAACAGGCTTTAAACTTTTCTGCGCAGATAGAAGGATTCTAATTGATAATGTTGAAACAAGGGCTAGAGGTGGTGGAGTCGCTGTGTATATTCGGGATGGTATACCGTGTAGGGAGAAGTTGAGGACGATAACTGGTAGCGATATAGAATATTTATTTCTTGAGATATCTAGTATGGATAGGAGGAAAATGATTCTAGGTTGTGTATATAGGGCAAGTAGTGACATGGATGTTGATCCCTTCATTGCTATCCTTGCGGATTTATCTGTCCAATACGAGGATATAGTAATAGCAGGTGACTTTAATAATAACCTGTTAAACACTAATCCATTAATTGAACCCATGCGTACTATTGACCTTTATCCAGTAAACACTTATTATCCAACACACTTTCACACTACTTCGAATAGCCTAATTGACTTGATATTTGTCAACCACAAGTCTAGAGTACTCATGTATGACCAACTTTCAGCCTCAGCTTTCTCAAGGCATGATATTCTATTCTTAACCTATGACATGCCCATGAATAAGAATGATACAATTATTTCTTATCGTGATTATAATAATATTGATTACGTTTTGCTTAATCATTACGTCGACAATATCTCTTGGGATCAAATTTACACTTTTGTGAGTGCTGATGATCAATTGTCGTTTATTAATGGAAATATTAAATACTTGTTTGACTTATGTGTCCCAATAAAGACCAAGCGAATAAGAGCCTACCAACAACCTTGGTTTGGTCCTGAAATAAAATTGTTAATCGAGAAGCGTGATGCTGCTTATGCTAGATGGAAAAGGTTTAAAACTAATGATCTTGAAATTAGCTATAAATCTGCGCGAAACGATGTCACGAAACGAATCAAACTTGCAAAGTCCTCGTTTTATCGAAGCAAATTTTCGTCCGCTATTCATAGCAAATCTAAAAATACGTAAAATTGGAGTAGGTCAGAAACTCTCTTTATTATGTAACCCTGACATTGATGTGAATATTTTGTACAATAAGTTTGTAATTTTTGATGCTCCTTCACCTTCAGATAAAGTATATGATGACCTATGTTACGTTTCAATGGAAAATCCTTTTAGTTTTCGTTGTGTGGATCAGCTGGAAGTCTTCAAAACTTTTTCGGCAATCAAGTCGAATGCAGTTGGTATGGATGATATAAGTCCTATTTTTCTGAAGGTCCTAACTCCAAGACTGCTGCCCTACCTTAGACATCTATTTAATACGATTCTCACAAAATCAAGTTTTCCGGAAGAGTGGAAGCTATCGAAAATAGTCCCTATTCCCAAGGCGAACAATGAATATCGGCCAATTGCCATTCTCTCCTTTTTATCCAAGGTGGTTGAAAATCTGATGAGCAAGCAAATAAGTGAATATTTGATATCTGGAAATTTTTTATCTGATAAGCAATCGGGCTTTATGAAGGGCAGAAGTTGCATTACGGCATTGGTCGACGTAGTCGAAGATCTAAGATCGAAACTCGATGGAAATATGGTAGCTTTTTTGGTACTTCTTGATCACAGTAAAGCGTTCGATACTGTTGTCCATTCGGTTGTGTTGAAAAAACTTCAAAAACTATTCTATTTTTCTAGCTCAGCATGCAATCTTCTACATTCATATTTGAGCAATAGATCCCAAACAGTCTATCTTAACGGTAACAGATCAGAGCCAATTAACGTTAGTAGGGGAGTTCCACAAGGCTCTATTCTTGGGCCTCTTCTTTTCTGTCCTTACATCAATGATTTGCCTGATATTTCAATTAACAGTAAAATCCATATGTATGCTGACGACGTGCAACTTTATCTTAGCACTAATCTCGATGATATTAATTTTTGTGTAGAAATAATCAATGATGATTTGAACGAGATAAGTAAGTGGGCAAGTTCTAATGGGTTGTGCCACTGAAATCTAAGTGCATCATAGTGTCCAAGTCCAAGAACAATTTATCTAACATTCTTATAAAAATAGATGATAAGGATATTGCTCTTGTGGATTCTGCATTGAACCTGGGAGTCACTTTCAATAATAGACTTACTTGGTCGAATCACATTATTATTGTAGTGGGCAGAGTACATAGCATGCTTCGTAGCCTATGGGCTGTCAAAGATTCAACGCCATTTTCTATACGTATGCTGTTAGCGAAGACATACCTTGTTCCAGCTCTTCTATACGGATGTGAAATCTTTGCAAACTGTGGTAGTAATGACTTAGGTAAACTTAGAGTTGCATATAATAATGTTGCAAGATATATTTTCCAAAAGGGCCGTCGTGACAATATTTCGTTATATTCTAACCAGATTTTTCACATGAAATTCGATGACCTTTTGAAATTTAAATGCCTTGTCTTAATGCATAAGATAATCACAACTGAACAACCACCATATTTATACGGCAGGATCCAGTTTGCCAGATCTAACCGTGGAAGGATTATAATTCAACAAAAATACAAGAGCCTTTTGTCACAACGTCAATTTATAATATACACCACAAGTCTATGGAACTCTTTACCGCATTATATTCAAAACTTAGGCAACGCAAACTTATTTAAAAGAGAGTTAGCTAAAACATATGCTTGAAAATTTTTGTGTAATAATTATATGTGTTTTGTATTATTTTAATTATACACTTTTATCATATTACTTTGTTTTATGTGTACTATGTTCTCCTTTTTGTCTTTTTTTTATATGTAACAACTAATTTGCTTTACTCACTAGCACTCTAACTTATAAGATTATTATCTTGTTGTGCTAGTTCTACAATTTAATAAATAAATAAATAAAATAAATAAATGAGGCTTTCTCACATCGGCCTCAAAATATTTAGAAAAATATTAAAATTAACTCTTATAAATAGCTTTTATCACACAATACAAGCTCATACGTTATTTCTTAAAACATTTAAAAATAAATTTTCGATTATTTCGACTATTTCGAAATGAAGCGCGTTGCTAGCAACACGCTTGGAGACGCAGCGTTAAAAGGTCTTTGGGCAAAACGTTTGCCTGAATTTGCCCAGCCGGTGGTCGCTGACTCGTCTGGCCCCCCAACTGAATTCACAAGAATTGCCGATTCAATTGTCGATGCCATGGCACCGAACCAAATTCAACGTGTTCAGTCGCAAGCACCAAACGAAATCAGCGAACTTCGTGCAGCTGTAATTGAGTTAAGCAAAAAATTTGAAAGATTTTCGACACGATCACGCTCACGCGGACCAAGTATACAACGCAACCGCTCTAAAAGTCGTCAAGCATATCAAAGCGACACATCTAATAATGAATGCTGGTACCATAAAAAGTATGGCCGCAACGCTCAAAAGTGCCGAAGCCCATGCAGACATAAGCGTCGGCAGAGTATGCAGCGCGCAGCCGTCGCTTCCAACAACTGACTGGATAGACAGGTGGAGGATGCAAGCGAAAGTTTCCTCACCGAATGTCAAATTTTTCGCTTACAGGTGAGAGACATATATAGCAATAAAAATTTTCTGGTCGATAGTGGCGCCGATGTATCCGTCCTACCCTTAACGTAGAAGTCGTTTGATGTCCGTCCGACAGCTGTTGTTTTATACGTCGCTAATGCTTCTCCTATCAAGGTCATCGGAGAAAAGCGCATTAAATTGGACCTAGGCTTGCGCCGAGACTTTCACTGGTCTTATGTAGTCGCAGACGTGACGTCACCGATCATAGGCTCTGACTTCATCAAACACTACGATTTTTTAATCGACCTGCGTCGTAATCGATTGATCGACAACATAACCGGACTCGCCTCACAACTTACATCGCCATTGCATTTCGAAGCAGCCGTTATCAAAACGTACGATATAAATAATTCTTTCGCCGACATTTTGGAGCAATTCGCTGACATTACCAAGCTCACGCCGTATGGTTCAACTACAAAATCTTCTATTTCGCACAAAATTGAAACAACTGGTCAGCCCGTTTTTTGGCGACCGAGTCGTCTTTCGCCAGAGAAGCTTTTGGCCGCTAAATCTGAGTTTGATTTTTTATAAAAACTGGTATTTGTCAACCGTCTAACAGAAATTGGTCAAGGCCCCTCTATATGGTAAAAAAGGGCGACGGTACCTGGAGGCCACCGTGCTCTAAATGCTCGCACATTACCAGATCAGTACACTCTGCCGTACCTGACGGATTTTACAACAAATCTGAGGTAAGAAAATTTTTTCAAAAACGGCAATTAGTACCCCATTCGGGCTCTACGAGTTCAAGTTCTTGACTTTCGGCCTGTGCAACGCCGCACAAACGTTTCAAAGGTTAATAAAGGAGGTGTTGCGAGGCTTTGATTTCGTTTTTCCCTACATCGACGACATTTGCGTCGCATCAGCTTCAGCCGAAAAGCATCGCCAGCTGAGTTGGTTTACGGCTCCACTTTAACAATACCTGGATAATTTTTTCACCGAGCTAAGATCTCCGATCTCTGCCAGCGAGTTTATCACCCATTTGCGATCAGTAATGCAGAAGCTTAAGCCAACCGATACAGCCCACTTGGCTATGCCCCGTACATTCATTTCGAAAAACCTAAAAAACTCATCGCACGCCTTCGTCCGCAACGACTCGATGATACGGCCTTCGCTTACGCATCCCTACGACGGTCCGTACCAAATTTTAAAACGAGGTCGACCAAACAACATCAGTATCGACCGTTTAAAACCGGCTTTTACCGAAGCCAGTGATCTCATCGATTGCTCACTTGCTCCAGATGTACCCAACGCTTGCCATGACAGCAGTGAGCAACAGGAAATTTTACCTGATAGCGTAATTCAAAAAGTTCCTAGCAACAACGATCTCAACTCCAGCCCAGCTTTAAACTTTTCACCTGAAATAACACAACCTAAAGCTACTTCAAGTGGTCGCCGGGTTACGGTTCCTTTGAGGTTCAGATGAGCTCCATCTGGCGGGGGAATGCTGTGGCATCACCGTTGTGATACCGGCTACTCAACGCACCAACTACCCGGGTGCTAAAAAATGTTTTTTGTTTTAGCACGAGAACACGAGCAAAAAAGCTGAATTCTCTTTTTCCTTTTTTTTACGACACAACGCGTCTAACATCGTTTAACTCAACTACAGTTTGCATTTAAATAAATTTGAGTTTTGTCTTAATAAATATTTGAAATCCTAATCGATTCCTTTTTTATTGGTTGAATAACACAAATCACCAAATATATATATATATATATATATATATATATTATATATATATATATATATATATATATATATATATATATATATATATATATATATATATATATATATATATATATATATATATATATATATATATATATATATATATATATATATATATATATATCTATATATATAGATATATATATTATATATATATACTTTACTAAATAAGAGTTTATTACAGTTAAGGATATACAAGGTGCCCCCAAATAAGATAGAATAAATTTTGCAAATGGCGCTGATTATCAGTTCATTTTTTAGGGATACAGTAAAATAATTAGAATTTATGCGAAGAAACCATGCAAAAAAGCAGCTCAATTTCAAACATATGAATTTAAAAAGCGAAGATTGTAAATTTTAATCCAGTGTGAAGCAAAGAAATTAAAGTGATAATCATAACCAAAAACTCTTAAGATTTTAAAAATGTTCCATGTTAATGCAGTGCACATACATACCTCAATTATATGTAGTTTTTTTTATAACATTTCTTAATGGTTTATTGGAGCAAATCTTATTATGCACTACCAGCAAAGGCTTTTTTCTTGCATTATTTTATCAAATAATTGTTTTCCAATATACCTGCAAATACATTTATATTTTTTGTACAGAATTAGCTACAGACTTTAAAAATAAATTATTGAAAATTAAAATACAGTGTGTACAGAGGCGACGCAAGAACGGACATACGGAGTTTTCCTATGCGTTTTTTCACCACAGAACTTCAGTCCGTTTTGGTTATTACAATAATTTCAGTGCAATCAAATCAAAGGTATTAATCAGATAAGTGCAAGGGTGAAAATATTGCTGTTTTATTGAAATTGACAGATTTTTTTATTTTACCTGCAGGGAAATTGTATACTCATACATCGACATACTCTTAAGAGGTTGCTTGCTGATTACATAAATATTTCTTAACAAATAATATGTGAGTATACCAAACAACTATTAATACGTACCGGAACGACCCGCGTCACACACGGTCCCACAGCTCACACACAACTCTGTGGCAACACTGATATGATTTTGCAACTAACAACCGGTGCAAGGGATACCCTGGCGAACAACAGCTGATGATATGGGTTATTATTTACATATTAGTTATTAGTTACATAAGTTTACATACTCAACTTTGGAATAAATAAATTTTTTTCTGAATAATACAACAACAAGTTCAAACAGTGTAGTTTTTCTTGCAGTATTACATTCGCGACGAGTGAAAAACGTGGAAGTGTGAAATATAAAACGTTTAAGCTGCAAGTTGAGTTAAGGTGTATAAATTTGGAAATAACTATTGAGTTATTGTAAAGCAGCAAGGAAAACATTAAATTGGAAAAAGAGCATTGAGTTGTTTAAATGACTGCACATTAAATTGTGTAATTGGTGGCACATTCAATTGTTGAACTCACCGCACACTCAATTGTGCTTGGGTATTTGAACAGAGCACATTATATTGTGCAGCTTTAGAAACAAAAAAGTTGAAAAAGGAACAATAAGTAAAACACATTCTGTTTCGTGGGTAAGTGGCTGCATATTTGATGGATCAGCGATGTTCGATATAAAGCCATTTCTCTCTGATGTTATTGAAAAGTCGCTGCTGCGTATGGAATGGGAAAAATGGTTTCGATCATTTAGACTATATCTAGCATCAGAGGAAATTGTCGATTCCGGTAAAAAGAGCAAGCTACTTCATTTGGCAGGACCACATCTACAAGAAGTTGTTTATAATATTCCTGGGGCGTTGATTGAATTCGATTAAAGAAATGACGTTGATGTATATGATGTGCTGGTGGCCAAGTTATACGAATACTTTTCGCCTAAAAGAAATTCAACGTTTGAAAAACATCTATACAGAAATTTGGCACCGTCAGATGGGGAAACGTTTAACAAATTTTTGTTGCGCTTAAGACAACAGGTTGCAAAATGTTCGTTTGGATCAACAAAATCGGAAATAGAAGAAATTTTTATCAAAGATAAGTTAATTGACTCATGGGCTTCCATTGATCTAAGGTAAAGGTTATTGGAAAAAGAACAAAGTCTAAATGATGTTATTGAAGCTTGTCAAGTCTATGAGCAAGTTAATAAAAACTCGCAAAGTATGCTGTCTAGATTGGATTTCTTTTGGAAAACGTTTTTTTCAAAATTCGGATACAGAATGTTACAGATGTGGCCGTAGTGGTCACATTGGTAATCCCCCGAACTGTCCGGCGCGTAACGCCAAGTGCAACAAATGTTCTCTCATTGGGCACTTTGCAATTAAATGCAAAACTAAAAATATTTAAAGAAGACTGATCGACATTGAGGACAATGGTGGAAAACGTCGGAATAATAGACCAGCTAGGATACGTTGTATACAAAATGACGATAGCTCTGACGATGATGACGCATTACGCGAATTTGACTGTTTCAAAATTAACGATAACTGCAAGAATGAACAAATAATATAAGTCTGCATTGGGGGACAAAACATTTTGATGGTGATTGATTCCGGCTCGCGTTTCAATTTGCTGAGTGGAAAAGATTGGACGGTATTGAAAAGTCGGAAAGCAGTCGTGTGGAATATCAAATCAATTCAAAGCTTTTGCGTCAGATGAGACTGTCAATGTACTTTGTATATTTGATGCCCCAGTTGCAATAGGCAAAGACCCTAAACGGTCTTTACATTTTTTTGTAATTGAAAATGGAAATCAATCACTACTGGGTCATGAAACATCAACGAAACTTAAAGTGTTACGCCTTGGTCTGAATGTTAATCAAATGGAAGATGTAAAACCGTTTCCTTCCCCTTCTGGGAAACCCGTGCAGCAGCGGTGTATTCCGATCGGAGGACAAGGTAGCAGCTAAGTTAGAGGAGGCGGTTCGTCTAGATATAATAGAACCTGTCTGTGGACCAAGTCCTGGGATTTCGGCAGTGGTGATCGTTTTCAAAGGAAATGGAGAAATAAGATTATGTATCGACATGCGGCGTGCGAACGATGCTATTTTAAGAGAAAATTACCCGTTACCTACATTTGCTTCTTTCATGACAAAGTTAAGAGGAGCAAAACATTTTTCTAGATTTGACCTTAACAGCGCTTATCATCAGCTGGAACTACATGGAAAACTCAAAAACTGAAATTTTTAGGTTATGTTCTATCTGAAAACGGTTTTACGGCAGATCCAGACAAAATTAAGGTCATCACGGATTTTCGGGCTCCAAATTCTAAAGAGGAGGTTAGAAGTTTTCTGGGTTTAATCACATATGTGGGCAAATTTATTCCTGATTTGGCCGACACAACAGAACCATTAAGAATTCTGTTAAAGTCAGACGCGAAATTTGTATGGAGTTCCGATCAGGAAAATGCATTTCAACATCTTAAAACACAGTTGTCTAATATTCCAAATTTATCATACTTTGACCCAAAGAGGAAAACTCGAGTGGTGGCAGACGCTAGTCCTGTACCTCTAGTAGCAGTGTTACTACAATTTGACGTAGAAGGTGATCCAAAAATAATTTCTTTTGCTAGTAAGAGTTTGTCGGATATGGTAAAAAAGTACTCGCAGACTGAAAAAGAGAGTTTGGCGTTGGTCTGGTTGGTGGAAAAATTTTACTACTATTTAGCAGGTATGGAATTTGAATTGGTAACAGACCACAAACCACTCGAGGCAATATTTAAACCAACTTCTAAGCCTCCTGCTCGAATTGAAAGGTGGTTATTGCGGTAACAATCATTTAAGTTTAAAATAATCTATTGGTCAGGAAAAGAAAATATAGCAGATTCGGTTTCTAGGCTGTGTAAAATTTCAGATACTACATGTTTCGATAGGAATTGTGAAGATAACATTTTTCACATAGTATCCAATTCAATACCACTGGCTGTTGGAATTACCGTGATAGCTGACAAGAGTTCAAAGGACGAGGAAATCTCAAACGTCATAGCCCATATCAACAGTGATTCGTGGGATTCAGATAAATCAAATAAATATTATCCATTCCGTTTTGAGCCGTCTGTGATCGGAAGTATTCTCCTGCGAGGCACCCTCATTGTAATACCTAAGCTGGTACGAGAATAAAATTTTTCAACTTGCACATGAGGGTCATCTTGGAGAGTCAGCGATGAAACGCAGATTAAGAGCTAAAGTTTGGTGGCCTTTAATAGACAGAGATGCAGAAAATTTTGTTAAGAACTGTCGTGACTGTTTACTTGTTTCTCGAATATCTAATCCTGCTTCAATGCAAAGATATGCGTTTCCAACTTGTCCTTGGCAATGTGTAGCGTCAGATTTATTAGGACCGCTACCCAATAATGAATATGTCTTAGTTTTACTTGACTATTATTCGCGGTATCAGGAAGTAGTTTTCTTGCGAAACATAACTTCTAAGAAAATTATCAAAGCTATGGAGGACAAATTTTGTAGGCTAGGATACCCGAAGTCGCTGAGAACAGATAACGGGCGACAATATGTATGTAATGATTTTGAAACTTTTTGTAAAACGGACAACAAACTTTGATGTGACGGAGTATGAAGTAATAGACAGAAAAGGAAATGAAAAGAAAATAATGGCTAATAGAAAGACATTAAAAAGGAATATTAGTCACGTTAAAAAGATACCAAATTCTTCTGAGGATCCATCAACCGATCAGCCAAGGGACCCCATAATGAAGTTGA
Organism: Phania funesta; assembly: GCA_963932375.1. Taxonomy (NCBI): domain Eukaryota; kingdom Metazoa; phylum Arthropoda; class Insecta; order Diptera; family Tachinidae; genus Phania; species Phania funesta. Next base: position 64,972,540 of record OZ010653.1, read on the forward strand.
AATTGAAAAAAATAGAAGGGAAGTGGCAACACTGATATGATTTTACAACTAACAACCGGTACAAGGGATACCCTGGCGAACAACAGCTGATAAGTTTATATAATCCACTCTGGAATAAATAATTTTTTTTCTGAATAATACATCAATAAGTTCAAAGCGTGTAGTTTTTCTTGGAGTATTACAAAGATCTATAAATCGAAAGTTTTCCCCAGCAAACTGGGGCTATTACAACAACAACAATACAACTATAACTATATACAACATTTTAAATATATAAGGGTTTTCTTTTATTTTTAGGAAATCATTTTCAAACACATTCCTTATTTCTTATTTCAAAGGACTTAAATAATATTACGTTATCAATTTTAAGAAAATTGTTCGAAGAATTACTCGTTTCGTGTTTAAAGCCTTATCCTACTGAGCAAAACTTTATCTAGGAACATCAGTTTGGTTTTCGAGCCCAGCGTAATACTTTTTAGAAAGCTCATAGAAATGTCACCGTAAATAAATCCGCATTTGAAAATAAGCAATACTGTTCAGCAGGCATTCGATAAGGTCTAGCATGATAGGGTACTCATGAAAGTAATTCGAGTTCTTCCTGAAAAATCCCACACGCTTCTTAAGAGCTCTTTGATAGATCCAACGTTTAAAGAAAGGTCAAAGGACCAGTTTTCTAAAAATGGGAAAATCTGTGCAGAAGTCCCTCAAGGTATTTTTGGGCCGCTGTTATATATCATCTATACCACGGATATGCCGATTTATAGATTATATATAATAGCGGCCGTAGTACACTACCTTGAGGTACTTCAGCACTGATTTTCAAATTTCTTGAAAACTGATCGTTTGACCTTACTTTAAACGTTTTTCAAGAAGAACCCGTGCTATTTTATTGAGTACCCCATTATGGCAGACTTTATCAAGAGCTTTGGAAAAGTCTGTAAATAAAGCTAAACGGTATTGCTTTCTTTTAAAATCGAATCTAATAATGGTAACGATTCAATGGACTTGTTCAATAGTACTATGCCTTGCTCGAAAGCCAAACTGATGATCTGGGATAACGTTTTGTTCATTTAGAAAATGAGACGAATAATTTTTCAAATATCTTTGACAAAACTGAGAGAAGGCTAATGGTCCTGTAGGATGTAATGTGGCTTGAGTCCTTTCCTGGTTTCAGGATCATAAAAATTTCCAAGAGCATGGGAAGAAGCGGACGCGCAACATGGCGTTAAATACGAGTATGTAAAGTACAATTCTCACAACGAAAATAGGTAAGTTTTTTATTGTTTATCCTATAATTCGGTCAGGTCCGGGCGATTTTCTCATATCCATATTTTTAATTGTCGATTTTATAGCAGATAAACGAAATTTTCTAGCATTATTCACGGTGTCACAAATAATTGGAATAGTGGAACTATTTAAATCATCCGGTGCCAAAACATTCTCAAAATGATTCGCGAACGCATTTGCCTTTTCACTTGAGTTTTTAACCCAAGTACGGTCTTCAAGTCTTAGAGGGAATTCATAAGCAATAGAACATTGTAAGTGCTTTACAGCTTTCTACAGGCTATAATCCGTGTTTTTCATTGGCTCCAAGTTTTTCAAAAGTCGATAGCCAATTCGTGTTTCTGTCTCAATTTATTGCGTAAGGTTTTTGTCATAAGTCATTTGCATTTTTGTGTGTGGAGAACGATTATTTTGCCAATGTCTTCTTAGCCTTCTCTTCTCAATGTAAAATGATCTACGCCTGTAAAATGATCTACAATGAATATCAGATGAATTTCTTAGCGGGCTATTCAAAAATAAGTGAGAGCTCACATACATTTTATATTTGAACCAATTAAGGGTTTTATTTGCAGTGACAAAACTGTCGTGTAAAATAACAACTGTAGGTAAATGAACAGAAGATAGATCATAGAATGAACTAACTAACAGTTGATCGCTTTTGATGTTATTTAATATAGCAAAATCCGGCAACTTAATAAAGTCTGTGGGCCAATAGGTAGACTTACCGTCAGGTACGACGTCCCGCTTGTATGCTTGAACTATATAATACAACTGCCTACCTCTAGGACTAAGGAGGCTGGAACCCCAATATGTGTGCTTTGCATTGTAATCGCCAGAAGCAATAAACTTTTGTCCTAGTGTAGCAAAGAAACTGGCAAATTGATGTTGTTCGATTTTATGCCTAGGTAGGCAATACTCTGATGAGACTGCAATTTTAAAATCAGTAGGATTCCTAGTATTGGCTTGCGAAAATTCTTCCATGAATTCAGGAATTGGAAAATACCGTACGTTTTTTCGTACTGTAATGGCAATGCCACCGCAAGACCTTTCGCTTAGGTGTTTGGTGTCATATATAAAAAACCCATCAATTCTAAAGCAGTTTTTCATAGTAAAGTGAGTTTCACACACTAAAAGTATATCTATATTCTGTGTTAGAAGAAGTATTCTACTTCATATTTATGTTTGGGGAGCGCGTTAGCGTTCCCATAAGCATATTTTTAAATGGTTCATTTTTTGCTAAGCAGAACTTGCAGAAGCAAACTGTAGGAAAATTTAAAAAGATCCTACTGATGAATACCAAGCTAGCTTTAAAGAAGCTATAAAGAAAGTAAACAAGTTAGTGAAACTAAGCATGGCATATGCATTGAAAAATATTAACCCTTCAACACCACCAACGATTGAAATACCAAACAATACACAAACCACACACTCCAAAGAAGCCAATAGTAAACTACATATCAGCGCCGAGCTAAAAACTCTCCAAACATTGAAAAACTGCCTAAACACATACACAGTAACCAACACGACAGAACTAATTGAAAAAACTAAACGCCGTAGTGATCACAGAAAACACGAAACAGATATCATTCGATATTAAAGATCTATATCCATAGCAGAAACTACAAACATAGTGCTCGAAACAGTACTGGGAAACATGAAAGACAAAAACCTCGCTTTACAACTTAGAAATGCCTTAAAAATTACACTATAACAGAACTACTTCCAATTTCACAACGCCATCTAGAGACAAACAAACGCACTTGGTATTGGAAACCCAACCTCAGCAATACTCACGGAAGTATTAATGCAGCATCTGTAAAGACAATCCGATGGAACAAATGATTAGTTTTGGAGTAACATTCTAAGCACGATACGAAGATGACATAATATGTGCAACTGCGGGAAATAACGAACTGCAAATACTGGAATACGAACAGAAAACCTACGGCCACAGTCACATTAAAACATAACACTTCCAGCCACCCACAGCAACACAAGCACGCCGTGAGCAGACAACTATTGATTAGACGAGAACGAACACCTCTAACGAAAGAAGTCTACAATAAGGAACTACATACGATATATAGCATAGCAGCAAACAACGGTTACAAGGAAGACACGGTAGACAAAATCAAGAAAGAATTTTAAAGACTCAGAGAACACAACAGCGAGAACGAAAGAAAGACAACTTTAACTTACACTGGAAAATCAACACACAAAATATCCAACTTTCTCAAGAAATACAACATAAATATAGCATTCAAAACAAGGAACAACCTAAGACGAATATTACAAACCAACACAAACAAAGACGATCAGCTAGTTAAACAGGGGGTTTACAAACTGACGTGCACCTGTCATCACAGTTACATAGGACAAACAGGACGCAAAATAAAAACAAGATTTCGTGAACATATAAGAGACTACAACAAGAAGATGCGTAATACCGGCTCGACACAAGAATCTAACTTCGCGAACCACATGTTCAACAACAAATGTAATCCAGCGCATATTAGAAAAACGGCACAACTACTTCACACACAGCGTAAACGACCACGACTAAACATCCTAGAAAACATGGAAATATACAAACATGAGACATTTGACGGAGGCATCATAAACGATCAAACTCGAATGCAGACGTCATATTCGAACCTCTACGATTAATTTACAAAATAGACAACAAAAACAACAAACAAGACACACCAAAAACAATTAAAACCCATTGCCAAATTAATAAACAAATTCATAATCCAATAATCCTGACTTCATTCACCTCCAACAAAAAACACTATAAACAATTAAAAACAACGTTCACATGCCGTCCGTAAACATCTATTCTAATGCAATAAAATAGTAATCACAATCGTCTACCAATCTATTCAAAAATAACCGGCCTGCTCCCAGGTCCCAAATACAGGGGGGTTACTCTCTATTGCGATGCGAAAGAAAAATTGTACCGCATCAAACAATTGTTACTCTTTATTACGTTTTCCTTTCGCATCTAATTTTCCCCATTCGCAAATCTCGCATCACCGCACTCTGTCACTAAGCACAAATATCATGCGCTAACAAAATATCAAACGCAGAGGAAAGGCATCATGTAAGTAAGAGCGAAAAGCCGAGGAAGTTGTATCCAAGTTTTCGATAGCGAATTCGTGTCGATAGCGAATTCGTGTTTCTGTCTCAATTTCCTGCGTAAGTTTTTTTTTGGCATAAGTTGATTTGCATTTTTATGTGTGGAGAACGACTATTTTGCCATTGTCTTCTTAGTCTTCTTTTCTCAATGAGGAGCATCTGTATATCTGCTGTTGCCTGGTACGATTTTATTTTAGTTGATGGCCTTGTTGGCGTTATAATTATGGCTGCAGTAGTCACGATGTCTGTAAAATGATATACAGCTGCCTGAATATGAGCTAGATTTCTCCGTGGGATATTCAAAGATAAGTGAGAGTTCACATACATTTTATATTTTAACCAATTCGTGTTTCTGTTCGGGTAGAAACTAAGGGTTTCAGGTGCAGTGACAAAACTGCCGTGTAAAATAACGATAGGTCATAGGATGAACTAACTAACAGTTGGTCGTGTTTGATGTTTTCACTATAGCAAAATCAATAAGGTCTAGCAACTTATTAAAGTCTGTGGGCCAACAGGTGGGTTTACCGGCAGATACGACGTCCAGCTTGTTTGCTTGAACTGTATAATACAACTGCCTACCTCTAGGACTATGGAGTCTGGATTCACCAATATGTGTGCTTTGCATTGTAATCGCCAGCGGTAATAAATTTTTGTCCTAGCGTAGCAAAGAACCTGGCAAGTTCATGGTGTTCGATTTTATGCATAGGCGGCCAATACACTGGCGAGATTTATAGTCGTGGCTTGCAACAAGTCTAACCTAAATTCAGGCAATGGAAAATGCCTTACGTTTTTTCGGACTATAATGGCAGTCCCACCACATGCCCTTTCCCTTGGGTGTTATGTGTCATATACATATAAAAAACCCATCAATTCTAAAGGAGGATTTTATAGTGAAGTGTGTTTTAGATACTAATAATATGTCTATATCATGTGCTAGCAGGAAGTGTTCTACTTCATATTTATGTTGGGAGAGCCCGTTAGCATTCCAGAAGCATATTTTTAAATGGTTTATTTTTTGCTAAGCAGAACTTGCAGAAGCATGTTTTGGGTTCGCATCATTTCCTGGAACATACCCTGCATAGTTGTCATGAAATTATTCATAGTTTGTATTAAATTATCGATTGAGCTCGAATTGGTAGTGAGAGGTGTCTGTGCACCCTCTTTTAAGATGTGGACATATGAATGTTTTTATGCGCATTAGAACTTTTGGAATTCGCATTAGGTAAATCATTTCTCAATGTTTGGGCATACGTTTAGTTTGGCTTAGTGTATATTGCTCATATTCAGGTTTACGTAAGGCTTTCGCACTATTTTTTACATGGTGAAAGACTTTACAGCCCTTGTAATTTGCATCACCGCAAACAACGCATACAGATGGTAGCTTGCAGTATGTTTTCGTGTGTCCGAATTCCTGGCAATTAGTACACTGACGGGGACCATTACGTTTTAGAGGCTCTTCCACCGTTATTCTTCTGTCCAAAAGGTAGCGCAAATTGTATATAGGATGAATCGAGTTTTTTGATTTAAGCTAAGATGCGTTAAATACAATTTCAACACGATGCATAGGTTGGAACTTTATTCTTATTTAGAATATTGTGCACTGACCTTACGACATAACCTTCCACCTCTATGGCACTTTTTTTTTCCTCAGTGGGAACAGAACTGTCAATGCCCTTTACGATGACAATCAAACCTTTAGAACTTTTGAGTTGATACGTATAATAGCTCTTATTATCTGCATCGCGGCGACTTGCGATTAGGCGATAATTCTTCTGTGTGGGCTTGGATCTTTGTTTCTTGAATTTGGCCTCTTCGTATAGAAGCTACATGAAAGCTTACCTACATGCTGAGACAACATGTTAACAATTTCATTAGATGTTTTTGTTCCTTGACAGCGGGTTCAGCTTGCTCATCCGCTGTAGCAAGTACAAAGAATCGGTTTTTGCTTACTGGCATTCCAGCACTTTGGGAGATTTTGCATTGTTTAGCAGTGCGCTCTTACTGCGAAGACTTAGGACTGGCCTTCCTCTTGGTTATATAACGCTCTATACCTGTTTGCACTTTTTTTACGTAATTTTTTATATTAACTGTTTCGTTGGTTTGTTGTACTATTTATGATATGGTACCTGAAGGTTTTTTGGTTGAATTGTAATTTCTTCTGGTGTTGTTACTTGTGAAGATAAATTTATATTTCCGGATAAACAGCGCGTTCGGTCAATTGGCCGGCGGTTAAAAAAGCACTGTCATCTTTTTTTATTATTTGTATTGTTCATTGCATTATTAGCATTTGTATAAGCAAAAGAGTAATAAGCATTGTTGTTATTACCTTTTATATTTTTTTTCATTAATATTTGGTGCGCTCATACACTCACTATCAATTGTTCAAACCGATTTAACCATGCACTATTTGTTGTTTTTTTACACACAATATATTATATTGTTATTATTTTTTGTTATTTATTGCTTTATTACTAACTGTTCACGGTTCAATTGAATTCTTAAAAAAATTTATATATTTGTTATGCTCAAACACGGTCACTGATGAACTGTGAATAGTTTTTAGCAATTAAAGGGAAAGTAAAAAAATGGTCTTCGACAACGAATTTAACAATGAAAATGTTAAAACATTTATGCAAACTGAAAGAAAAGAATATCACATTACTAAACCAAATAGTCACACTGGCAACAACGATATTGAAAGATTAAACAACACAATCACAGAAAAAATATGAACTTTAAATTTAGAAAATCATTTACCAGTTATATAACACATATCAAAAGCCTACAACGACACATATCATAGCACAATTAAATGCACGCCATTACAAGTTCAAAAAAAAAACACAATCGATCACATCATAAAATATGAAAGGTTATGTAAAGTAAAAGAACAACTAATATCAAAGGCGAATAGAAATAGGGAAAGTTATATAGAAATAAGACAAGACGGTTTTATAAAAAACTATAAAAATGTACGACATAACGAAGAACCAAAATGAAACAACAGAAAAATTATGTTTAAAATAGATTTAAGAAAATTTAAATAAGTTAGTCTTAAGACCACCTTAAAGGAATAGACACTGTTTAATAAAATTTGTGTGTTTTTCATTCAAACCTTAATTCAGCGCACCTACTCTCCTTAAAGTCGTACTGGTACTCGGAAGTACCCTCACTGGCAACCTCTCTCAGTGGTGACAGCATTATCTTCTCCAATATTTTTCCAAGCACAGGGAAGACTGATGCTCCGATAGAACAGGAATCGTTCTTCAACAGCAGCCGCATGAGCAGCGACTCGTAGTTTGACGAGAAGTCGAGCGCTTGACGCGCAAGCTCAAGTTCATCCCCGCCGTCCAGCACCTCCATCAACTAATCTATCAACACCTCAGACCTAACGCCCTCGACGAACGTAGCCATCTTATGTTGCTGGGGCCTCCTAAGCGAGGCTGAACCGGCGGACATCGATGCCACTATGCCTTTGGAATACACAACTAAAAATAAGGAGGAAATAAGAAATCGTTCTATGTTATTTCCGCACAACTTATCAGATGATAAAAAAAAGTATCAGCTGATAGTGCAGGCAAAATCCAGTCGTCAACAGCAGATATTTCACAATCAGATGCACTTTACAAAAAACGTGTAGCCACTTTTGCAACCAACAATCTGTTGCAAATTTATCCACACTTCTCACTATTACCACACCACACACACTAAGACGCAATTCTACGATTGTCTTTTCTAACTTTTTTGTCGGAGAGTATTAAGTTTCCGTCATTTGGAGCATCCCATTAAAGGTGTCTCAAAAATGACGTCACACAAATTTTAAATATTCAATTTTTTGCCTCTTTCTAGCGCATACTACTAAAAGAAACCCACTAATCACAATTATTTTCACGCACTGGTATTAAAACACGCCTCTTCGCTATGACATATCTTCTGATCATTCACCTATAATTGTTATTTTACACGACAGTTTTGTCACTGCACCCTGAAACCCTTATTTTATATTCAAATAAAACCACGAATTGGTTAAAATATAAAATGTTTGTCACTGAGAAATTCAGCTGATATTCAAGCAGCTGTAGATTATTTTACAGACGTTGTGACTGCCGTAGCCATAGCTGCAACACCAACAAACCCATCAGCTAAAATAATATAGTACCAGGCAACAGCAGATATTTAGATGCTCGTCATTCAGAAAAGAAGACAATGGCAAAATAGTCGTTCTCCACACATAAAAATGCAAACGAACATATGCCAAAAAAACTTACGCAGTAAATTGAGACATAAACACGAATTCGTTATCGACAACTTTTTAAAAAACTTGGATCCAATGAAAAACACAGATTATAGCCTGTGGAAAGCTGTAAAGCACTTACAATGTCCTATTGCTTACGAATCCCCTCTAAAACTTGAAGACCGCACATGGGCTCAAAACTCAAGTGAAAAGCCAAATGCGTTCGCGAATCACTTAGAGAAGGTTTTCGCACCACATGATATAAATAGTTACACTATTCAAATTATTAGTAATAAAGTGACTAATTCTAGGAAATTTCGGTTATCTTCTTTTAAATCGACAATTAAAAATGCGGAAATGAGGAAATCCCTCGGACCTGATCGTATTATAGGATCAATGGTAAAAAACTTACCTAATTCAGCTGTAAGAATTTTACGTTACATATTTAATGCCATGTTGCGCGACGGCTTCTTCCCATGCTCTTTGATGATGTCTGAAATTGTTATGATCCCGAAACCAGGAAAGGACTCAAGCCAGATTACATCCTACAGGCCCATTAGCATACTCTCAGTTTTGTCAAAGTTATTTGAAAAATTATTCGTCTCGAGTGTAACTCCTTTTCTAAATGAAAAAAACGTTATCCCAGATCATCAGTGTGGTTTTCGAGCAAGGCATAATACTATTGAACAAGTCCATAGAATCATTGCCATTATTCGATCGGCTTTTGAAAGAAAGGAATACTATTCTGCTTAATTTATAGATATTTCCCAAGCATTTGATAAAGTCTGCCTTAATGGGCTACTCGCTAAAATAGCTTGGGTTTTTCCTGAAAACACACACACAAGCTTCTAAAAAGCTATTTGTTAGGTAGAACGTTTAAAGTAAGATCAAAGATCCGATGGTAGCGTCTGCACAACTTCAGTCCTATATTCATGAGCTAGCAGACTAGCTAAGAAAGTGAAGAATAAGGGTAAATCCATCGAAATGTTTTTCCTAAGAAGGAAAAATTGTCCACCAATTACAATAACAAATACCACGGTTCCAGTGGAAACGACGCCTAACTTAGTCGCGTCATATTGAGAGAAAAATAACGTCCATAAAGCTTCGAACAAATCAACTACATTGGCTAATAAGTCCTAACTCAACCTTGAGTTAAATATCGTCATATGGCATTCAGCCATGCATCGAACATTCAGAAGTTACAGAGAACACAGTCTAGGATTTTACGTCTTATCGTATGCGCCCCCTGGTATTTAAGAAGTGAAAAACCAGACTAAAAAGAACTGTCACATTGAGCCTGGGTGGCGGTACTCGCTACACAATAGTAGATAGCTTATTAAAATTTTAATACGAAAAATTAGTTATTACATTGGTAATAACTAGTAAATAATAATTTAAAAATAAGATTTGGATACTCATTGTAAATTTTTTTTAGTAGAAAGATTCAATAAATTAAAATTAAGTATAAAACAAGGACCGCAACAGATTCACATGACATCAGAAAAACACATACATGATGGAGCGAAGATGATACGGCTTCTGCGTTGTAATCGGAGGGGGCATCCAAACTACCTTCTAATGGACACCAACTTGTACGAGACCGCTCCTAACAATATCCACAGAGTCGGTGGAAGACGTCATCAATTCCAACCGTAAGAATATCATTTTAGGAGGCCGTAACCCACCCGTTGCTAATGAAGAACGTAACCTACCACAAAGAACCAGACTAATACTTAGCGCTAGTTTAAACTAGTACTATCCAGAAATAACGACACCACTCCTAATTTATGTCTTGCATGTGGCATAGATCCAACTATGCTAGAACTAACTATGCTAGAACCAAGATCCCTTAGGACTCGCCCAATAAAGGTGGCGACATTTTTCGCTATGGATTAAGCTAAGGTGGATGACCAAAGCGAAGAAGGATAAATAAACATATATGTAATTTCAACAGCAACACCGCAGCTGAAATTTAATTGTTGCTGCCAACGAAGCTGGAAGGGAGATAGTTTGGCAGAAAAGGCTTTTTAAAACAAAACTATGTATGCACACATTTGAAAACACTACCCCCAGTCGTTTGGAATCTTACAATAGAATGAAAAACATTGCTATTAAATATTTCTTTAATACAGAAAAGTTTCCAATATTTATATATACTTTTTTTAATTGTACTTTAATATTTATGTTGGTAAAGTCACATAGGATTTGTATTTTTATGTCGTCTATAATTTTTGGTAAAATATTATTTTTTCTTTACTTCAATAATAATACAACTTACAAAAGCGCAATCTGCAAGAGCTAAACGATATGACCAAACTATTCACTGGGTCGACTGGGGAGAAAAATATCGATTATAGCTATGTAAAACAGGTTAATCTAGGTCAAAGTAAACATGTGTATTTTTGTTCGAACGCATTAAATAAATTATTTTCATTCTTATCATATTTTATATCAATAAAATTGAAAAAATAAAAAATACACCTTCGACCCTATTCCCGTTGACGTTGGCGTTTTAATTGCTATCGTTCTTATGCTTGATATATATTGACTCGAAGAAAGCATTTTGCAAATTTTTAGTCATGTTAACCTAAATGGAAAGCCAAAGAATAGTGTGTACTCACTTATTTTTCATGTGAGAAGGATATAATTATGATCATAAATATACATCGAAACATGTTACAGATTCAATGTCTGAAGCATGATTGCGAATTATACCGTTTACACTACATATACGTGTTTGATTGAATACGTATTTGAATTAAATAGCTTTCCATACGGACGCCTTTCCTAAGCCCAAGGAATCCTGTTTGATTGACGACTTTCTTTTTGTCCATTTGATATTTTTATATTGACTCTCCACTTTAATTTTTTGTTGTTTGCTTACATGTAAGTTTAAGTATATTGGTTCTCTAGCTAATTCAGAAAAACTCGCGATAAAAATTAGAGAAAGCAGCAATTATTCATGCTTCAAATGTAGATTTAAGTTGAGTCATCTCCAAACAAGTTGTTTCGCCCTCAAGATTTGTAAATCAAGAATGGGAGAGCGAAGCATGAATATCGAGCTCCATCTATTTTTTTTTTTGCTTAAGATTTTTTAAAATATTTAAATGCCCTTCAATACGTCCTCGAACAAATCCGTCAAAAACTAAAATGCAACAAGCTATCTGCAACTGCTTTGAGTTGTTATGCGCAAATATTATATTAACTCGGCGTTGGGAATGACGTTAATTTGGTATTGGCTCAACCAATTTTGTACAATTTTGTTCAGTGTTTTGGATACGATAAATATCACATTTAGCAATAATTATATTATATCAATTATCCGGAAGATGAAAAGGAGTTTTAATTAATGAACAGGTTTTACTGGTTCTAAATGATGTGTAGACGGAACCCATATTTAAATTATTAATTTAATAATCATATTTAAATTATTGGTCTCTGAAAAAGTTCTCAACACTCGTTCTAAAAATCATCGAAACATGGGATTATATTCCGTTCTATTTCGAAAACTAAACTTTTATATTGCAGTTATGTTGTTATTTTCTTTTTTAATTTAGTTTCTTAAAGTCGTTTCAACTTCGATGCAAACAAAAAATGTCTTTTTGTCATTACTATCAAAATGGATAATGCCGGTGATGCCAATTGTTGATTTAATTATTTCTCTTTCAAACATCAACGCCAACGTCAATAAACCCGATTACAAGAACAAAATTTGTATATAATAATTTAGAACTCTTGTCCAATGATGCCAATAGTTTGTTCACTACGGCTGATATACTAATTCATGTTTAGGTCAGGACTAACATGGTATCCTTAGTCAAGCCGCAATTAAGTCGAGCCTGGCAGAGTAAACTTTCCTTTGTTACCTATTTTAATTTCTATGTGAATTTTTGCCTGTGAAACGAATCACTCTGCGACGTCATAAAATTTTGAAGCAGCTTATTTATATATTCTATATCAAATGTCGTAATAAAACAGTGCACAATAATGTTCAAGTGCTAATTCTTCCCTAATTTTCTGCTCGTTCCATAATTCTTAACACAAATACTACAATTATCACATGTATGTTACATAATAATATTTTACTCACTTCATTGTATTAACTGGTATTGATGAAATAAATAGTAAACAAATTACGTTGTTGTTAACATCAAACTGTGATAAGCACTTGTAGGTATCCAATGACCAAAACTGACAGCCAGCTTCAAAAACATGACTTGTTGTTGATAACTTGCTAATTAAAAATGCATCGTTTGACACTGCATCAACAAAAAATTTTTGGAAAACATCTATGTTGCGAATGTTTGTGGATGTACTATGATGAATATTAAATGAATATACATACTTCCGTGTAATATTATTAGCAATGATAATGGCAACAATGCCTGAATCCAATTCAATATATTCTGGTAAACCTCGAGGTATGGACCTTTCCATATTTTGTACCATGTTTGCTTCACTACGAAAAGTATTCTCTGCAATATCATGTAAGCTTCGTAATGAAGGCTCAGCACCACAAATAACACATAATACACTGGTTGTTGAAACGGATAGTGTAACGAAACGGTACGCCACCTATAATGATGAAATGCTTGTATGAGATCTTTTTCGTTCTACTTTTTGCCAAAATATTATGGAGTCTTAAATTACAGATCATGTTATTAAGAAGGGTATCTTTGCTTATTGTGGAAATAATTGGGCTGGTGAATAATAATCTGTAGTTGTACAAATCCGGTATAGACAATTATTTGAGAAGTTTTATTACATAATCTCATATATAAATTTGCGATTGTATATTTTTAAAATTTAACTTAAGATAAATATGTATTTACCAATTCCAAACACGTGAAGGTTCAAATTTGTATCATTAACTTTTCTTGCGATAATTTGGAACGAGATATATGTATATACTATATAATATATACATATGTGTATATTTCCTTAACTTTGAATGGCTACTATACAACTGTTATGGATCCTCCTTAACTACTTTTACCTTCAATATAATATTTATATTTCCTGAATTAATACACTGTTTAAGTATTTACCACACAATAAATATCAAAGTATTATATTGTTGGCGTTGCAAAACACCATTGGTATTGCAACTTCCCCTGTATCATGGTTGACAAACTTAAGGTTCACTCATTATTTCCCAATTGGCCAAAATGAAACCGTGATTCATAACATTCTTTCCCCTCAATGCTTTAGATTTTGCATCGAGTTTCTTTGAGTAATTCCATTCATCTGTCCACATATCGGTGAATTTTCATTGCACTGTTGGATACCTTTTTGTTTTCTTCAAAGAAATACGATTCTGAAACCAAACTAAACAGTTGCATGAAAAAGATAAACTGGAATGCTGTACTTTTGCGGGCAACATCTCCAGTAAGTCAATGAACCACCATAGCAACTTTTTTATGCGGAATGTTGTTGTTGTGAGGTTTACTATAGCATTACAATAGTTGGGTTTGTTTTGATTTTCGAAAAAAGTCGAGCCAGTCACCCCCTAAGATTACACATTAGTTAAAAACGATTAAAAACAATTTTTTTTGCCCCGCCCCATTATACAGTAGACTCTCGGAAATTCGATTCTCAAAAATTCGAATTTCCAGAAATTCGAATCAGTAATTTCATTACATTTGGCGCTCTAGAATTTGAATCCAAAATTCAAATTTTCAAGCGGTTGTTCCTTTTTTGTTGTAAACACTAAAATTTTGATAATTTAGTTTAACCAAATACATGATGGATGATTTACTGACCTTGTTGATGTTGTTAGAGCTTAAAAGTCAGTTTTTTTGTGTTCTTATACGTACATATACGGTTTAACATTTATTAAAATAAGAAAGTGGACTTAAAATGCCAAACAAACGTAAGAAAAATCTAAAATAGAAAATCAATATTGGATGCTGTTTCTAACACTTATCATCACGTATCCAATAAAACTTTACATAGTGCTGAATATCCGAAAGAGGAAAGTCGTCTCTATGAGTGGTTTCTTAATCAACGTGAACAAAAGGCGACATTAAATAGACTCATATTAAAGGAGAAAGCTAAAGTAATTTTCAGGCAAGAATATCCCGATAAAGCTGGGAATGACTGTCGGACAAGCGATGAATGGTTTACCAAATTTGAAAAGCGGCATGGAATTCGCATTTTAAAAATTAGTGGCGAGATTTTATCCAGCGACACTAATTCAGTTATTCCTTTTATTAATAGACTTCGTGCTAAAATCCTAGAAATGGGCCTAATAGAATCTCAAATATATAATGTCGACGAAACTGGGCTATATTGGCTGCCTGCCGGATAGAACATATGTTTCAGCTTCCGAAAAAAAGTGCTCCGGGACACAAAACCCAAAAAGAAAGAATTTTTATCTTACTTGGAGCAATTCTGATGGTACCTGTAGGTTGTTGCCATTGATGTGCCTTTATCAAGGTTGCTGGAAGAAGATCAGGACTATATTGACGTTACCCAACTACATCAAAATCTTTTGACGCAAATTGATCCGAATAATTCTATATCTATAAGAAAAATCGAAAGATGGAATAAAGATGCCTTTGAGAATGAACCTTTCCATATAAATGACAGCGAAAGTTTGTCTTTACATACGGATGAAGATAGTGATGTAGAAGCTTCACCTAATATTTCTTATTCCGAAGCTACTGCAAGTGTAAATAATTTAATACAGTGGTGCAAAAGCATAGAATTATTTTCCACTAAGCACTTGTCAAATCTTTTAGATCTCCGTAATGATATTGTTTTGTCGGAAATACAAAAATCTAAAAAACAGACAAATATCACTGATTATATGATTAACAAAGACTGAATGTACATACTAAAGTCAAATGAAGTGAATTGTTATTTTTTATTATATTTCGTTTAGTTTTTTTTATAGTTTTTATGATAAATAAACTAATATGAAAAAAAACATAGTTTTTTATATCTTCATGGTAAAATTTACCTAAATTTTTTTATAAAAAACCGTCCAGAAATTAGAATAATTCGGAAATTCGAATCGCCCTAAAAACAAAGTGGTTCGAATTTCCGAGCGTCTACTGTACCTTCATTTTAGGCTTTTGTACTTTGCATCGCCATTCGTAGTCCTATGCTATGCTCATTTCACATATCGTTAATGGCTTAAAAACGGTTTCAATTTCGTCAAAATATCTAGGTCTATTCCCCCTAAAAATCTATTTTTGTAAACCGTCGGATAGCCCATTTAAACTATGTAATCCTGTACTTTAAAATACCCGTTTTTTGTAAATCTGTTGATCTTACTCTGATATCTCGGATCATTATGCAACTTTTTTAAACGAATAGAAGCATCTCTTAAAACTACATAAATTAACTTCTTATATTGAAACCTCTGTTTACTACTTTTATACAACACGTTAATTTAAAAAGCACATATATGAAAAAATATACCTGAACTAAAATTTTTCTGAATTAATTTATTTCAGGCTTAAGTTCGTTTCTTATTCTTTCAATTAAGAATAAAAAATTGTGATTATTTTATGAATACGTTAATATTTATAGAATGCTAGCGAGGAGCTAGTTAAAACATACATTGAAAAAATAGAATGTAAGACAATAAGTAAAAAGTTTGAGTGGCGCAAACTTCGTTCTAACCTAACAGAAAAATTATCGACTTTTATTACTAAGTGGGTTAAAAAGATCATGTTTGCAATAGACACTAATCAGTAGAAAGACACAGAAAATGCTGATGATGTGTGTAGCGACACAGAAAATTCATGATGGAATACATGAATACATGTTAGTGTTCAAAACTTTTTCAGTGATCTACAAAAAATATCATATTAATAAACTAAAAACGATTGTCTTTCATATTAATTATTAAATTTTCAGTTTGATAAAATTATAAAAACAAATAATTTAAAAATTGTTCTAATTGAGGTTTTACTCACTAGTGGAATGGCTTTAGTTTTTCACAGTTCACAATGCTCATTTAAAATTATTTATTATGTCTTTGCAAAATTGAGAAGTAACACTGTCCTGCACAAAAAATATTTACCTCCTTTAAATAAAAATCATGCAAAATTAAAAAATGTTTGCGCTTTAATTATATTTATTATAATGCTTATATGAAAGGTAATTGTATGACACGTGATGTGAAATAAAAATAGTTACCATATGTATTTAAAGCATTATTTAAGAGAAATATTTTAAAATTGATATTGCTGCGCTGTTCGCACTAAGAACCTTTCGTCTTTAACCTGAGTTGCGGATTCAATAAAAACCCGAAAAAAACCTTGCGTTTTTAGAATTACATAGAAAATCTAAAAATAAATGATACAAAATTTATTAAAATTATAGATTTTCTTGACCTTTTTTAATTTGATTTATTATTCAAGCTTAAAGGTTTTTTTTTTTTTTGTTTAAATAAAAATTTTTATTTCCTGATGATGCTACACAATGCAGTAGCGAAATATCGATAAATAAAAATATAATTTTTAACAAAAGACCTTCAAGCTTGAAGAATTTTAATAAATAAAATTATTTATTGTTAATATGTAAATTTTTAGATATATTTATCTGAAATTTCAATAATTTCATGAGATGAATTTTGGTATTGCACCAATTGGTCATCCGTATAGAAATGCAGACATGGCAGCTCAGTTATTTGTAAGACGCTCCACTTTACAATTTCGGTGTATACATTGCAATCAAAATTTATGTCACTTCTTTGATCGTGGAACTTTCGAATCTTTGAATGAGTGTCTTTCCAACCAGCTCTTATTACTTTATAAGACCGAAACGGTACCATTGCACTATGGCATTTCCGTTGCAAAAATTAGAAGTAAAGAATATTTTTTTAAAGTTAAAAACATGTTAAATGAAGATATTTTCGCCTTCGAAATCATATATCACATATCTTGCTACGAATACAGGGTGCTCTGAAAATCACCGTCAGAGTTAAAAATCACTTTAGGTACTAATTTCGTATATATTTTTAATATGTTTAATTTTAGAAACCAAATTATAGTTTTATTTTATAGTTTATTATCTGAAACTTCAATTGTGAAAGTTTTGCGCACTGTTTTCTTCGATTGCAATAATTAATACTACAAGGAAGTTATGTATTTGGCCAACAACAATCATGCCTCAACCACCTTATTCACCAGATTTGACTCCCTGCGACTTTTTACTATTCCCAAAACTGAACAAATCAACGAAAGGAAAGCTTTTTGCCACAATTTAGGGGATAAAGTCAGAATCGAAGAACGAGCTGATATACCGAAAAGCGCATTTTAGAAGTGCTTCGACAGTTGAAAGAAGTGCTGGCACAAGTGCATTATATCTGAGGGGGATTACTGTGAAGGGGACAAAATGGATATTGATGAATAAATAAATACTCTTCAAAAAATTTCGAACTTCTCCTTTTCTTTTGAACAAACAAATTAATATTTTCTCTACGGCTGTTATACTTAATGTATTAAACCGTAAAGAAAATATTAATTTGTTTGTTCAAAAGAAAGGTGAAGTTTGAATTTTTTTGAAAAGTATTTATTTATCCAAATCTTTTTATAATATTAATATCGACACTAGTGATTTGAGAAGTCGTCTCATCACTATCGAAAAATGATGTGACCGTATTACTTTCATTTGTGTTACCATATCTATACTTTGGACATTATACTTTCAGTCCAAGTTTTTTTTTTTCAAAAATCGTTCTTTTATGATTTTTTTTATATTCTGTTTTCCTTTATGTGTGTATTATAACAAAAGTTTATTCTTCCCGTGGATTTATACAGGGTGTCTGGTAGCAGATTGATATTTTCAAACTTAAATAAAAACGTAATAATTGGCACAAAGTTTTATTAAGAGCATTGAAGAGTATGTCATCTAGATGCCTTCCGTCGAGCTGAACACACTGTTTACACACTGCTGCAGTAAACTTAGTTCAATTGAGCTGATTTCTTGACAAATATTTTTTTTAAAGTCACAAGAGATTGGAGATTGTCATTATAAACCCTCTTTTTGAGGTAGCCTCTTAAAAAAATCCATGGGAGTTAGATCGGGCGACGTCGGTTGTAAGGAATCGAAGTGTGGCGATTTTCGCCATAAAAGTAGTGGGCACCACTGATCGAGGTAAATGATCCAAAAAAAAAACAATGCAACCCTGTTGGAAGTACCTTATTCTAGAATTTTCTACAATGTGGAATTTGGCTGAAAAAAAGGGAATATGGAAAAAGAAGACGCTAAGCAACAGTTAGTTGAGAGTAGGCCTTTGCAACGAAAGAAACGTTAAAAAGTGTCAAAATTTTATACAAAAATTAAATCAAACAAGTGTAGCAAAGAAGAGAAAAATTGATTAATACAATACTACCTAGGAAGTAATTGTTGCCTTCTTTGGCTTCTAATCTTTATATAGTGGTGAAAACTTAATTGTTAAAAATATTAGTGATTAGATATATGTTTTACCGGGAAATATAAAAAGGAAAACACCCACCGTTGTATTTAAACCAATATATAACTGAACCTACGCGCGTGATATAAAACTAAATATCCATCCCCGTTTTCATAAAATATATAACACCAATATAAGTTTGTTATAAAACGTCCGCCTGCAACAAGAAATTGTACTTTTGCTTTAAATTTAGTGAACAAAGCCTTGTTTGCGCAGAAAATCGAGTGGTTTTTATTACATTGCTTAAAGGCACATGCCACCACAGAGTTATCCAAAACCCGTTTATAAGTAAACGTAAAGAAAATGTTATTGAGATTATGGCTGCATATCTGCTCCAGTAGTATACAAATTGTGAAAAATTAACCTACTAAAACAATACCACCCTGTATATGTCAAACAAAAAAAAAAAACAAAACAAAACCTTAAAACAAAAAAAAAATTAGAGAAAAACAAAACAAAACAACAACAACAGCACAAAAAAAGAAACGAAACGAAAAGTCAAAAGAAGAAGTGTATTGGGAAGGGTACCGTTAACCCACAACAATCAAAGAAGAGAAGCCAGCCATCGCCATCCACATTGCCACCGTAGCCAACAGAAAGTACAGTCGCTCCACCGTAAAAGAAAGTTATAAGTATTATTACAATTGTATATATATTTTTATCATAAATTAGCATACATATACTTTCAAGTTTTAAGACTTTTATATGGTACCATATATATATAGGTTTATTGTCTCCCATAAATTAAATGAACTTTTTGTATGAATGTAAACAAGGCCCATTCACTACAAGGTGGCCTCACCGGCGAATTCAATACCGCTGATAAAACACAAGCGTTCAAAATTTTTTTTTGTACAATCGCTAAATAAACAAAACGTTTACAACTATATTAAAAATTTTCAACTACAACACAATCAGAAATCTTTTCAACTTTTTTGTTGTTGACATTTGCTTCACAATTACAGAAACAAATGTTGTATTTGTTGCATAAGTAAAGCCTCCTTATAGTCAATTCGCCTTGACTGTGCATATATAGAACATTCTATTCTATATGCCCTTGTTTATATATATATACTCAACTATATAAGATCTGACTATATAATAACAAAATAAAAGACATTTTTTTTTAATACATTTAGGCAATTGCCCAGATTTAAGCTTACTCAATTGTAGTAATAAGTACCTATGTATATATATTATATTTTACTCATCTAATTTTGTATAGTAAATAAAGAATGGTTGAAGGTAAGGGGCGGTAAGGGGTGATAGAAAAGGGGTAATCCATATCAAAGGGTGCAAACGATTACCATCGGTGTAGTCAAGGTTGACTAAGGGGAGGGAAAACAGCACCTAGGGAACTTCAACATCCGGTCTCCCTTCGTAGGTGATTTTGGCACACACACGTTGTACTTTCTTTAACCACGCAATATTGATGACACTTATTTCTTTTAAATGGCGAATTGTAGGCATGTTGATCTTGTTTTTTTCTTTGTTACGCTGTGAGGAACCTTGGGTCAAGAACCACGCCACTGGGCAGAGCTAGCCCCTAATTATCTTTGTACATGCCTCAGACTCTGTTTTTTCTTTACCGCAACCGTAACGTAAAGCTGTCCGTATTAAGGTCAGTCCTTTTAAAGTCAATCCTAGACAGTTGGTTAAAGAAAGTCATTGCATATATACATATATGATTATTATGCCAAAATCATCAAGACTTTTTTTTTACTTGTTAGGATCTATAAGTCCAAGGCAAGGTACCATAACCTTACCTTGTTGCGATAGTCCCATTTATTTCTGGATTTATAGGCTATCTCAAACTGTACAAGTCTTACAAATTTTAAAATTTTTGAAAATCTCTAAATGCGATAAAGTTTGAGAAAACCTAGTATTGGTTGCACATGTACTCAGAAATGAATTTAGCATTCGAAAATTTTTTTATTATCACCTCATGGTTTTACCGCCTGACCTTCAACTTGACTTTCACTAATAAAAGTTAATAACTATATTTACACATAATACCATTTGAAAAGATTGTACTTCTCTTCTTCGGCTTTGTTTTTTTAATTTTTGGTCATTTTCTTTTACTTGGCGCTTGTATTGTTTCTATTACCAGCCGTTAACTTTTATTTTGCGTACGGTTTTATAGTTTAGTATGATCACGCGTAGCTCCTCAAGAGGATTCAAAAGCACTTCAAGCATTAGCAGAGGTAGACAGTCACCCCTCACATTACCACACGACCTGTAGAATTATTCCCCATCACACCAGCTTCCAGAGCTCGAGTGGTACATTCACCACCTCCTAGAGTCATTACAGATCCAAACTCTAACCCACCTGTTAGACAGGAGAATTTGTTAGACCTTAGTCCACCTTTAGAGGATTTCGTAGGGTTCGGTGATCAAAGTAGTACCAACGCTACCATGGCTTCTAGGGAAAATACTACTGAAAATCCTAACTCCTTTAACACCGAAACAGGTACACAGCCGAATGACAAATTGCTAGGGACAATACAACAGGCGATACGTGCATCTCAAGACGATTTCAGATCAGAAATGAACGCTTTGAAAGCCGCTATAACCAACTTGAATCAAAATCCAAACGTAGAAGTAAGTCCTCCTACTACTTCCCACAGGGGTGCAGTTTTAACTACTTCCGTTGAAGAAATTAAATTAGAAAAGTGGAAAATCTATTTTGATTGTACGGGTAATGTAACGAGCTTTCTCTTTAAAATTGACACCTTAGCAAAAAGAACTCAATGTCCAGATGACCATCTGCTCTCAAATTTCCAAATCTTTTTAGGCGGGAAAGCTGAGGAATGGTACTGGGATTTTGTGAAGCATCATATGCTTTTCTTAAATTTTCAATTTCGCGGGAATTCGGTACATCAGAATCTGATGAAAATACATTAGTGAATATTTACAAGCGTAAGCAACATCACAACCAATCCTATGATAGTTTTCACTCATCAATCTTGTCTATGAACTCTCGAATGAGAGAACCCTTATCCGAGACAAAATTGGTAGGAATTATAAAGAAAAATGTGCAATCAAATTTGAGAGTAATGCTTTTTAACACAGATCCACGAAACTTATACAGTCTAAGGGATCTGGCCCGAGAGGCTGAAACGGTTATTTTTGAGAGCAGACTACCTATAATTAAACCCAAAACTACCCGTTGCGTAACTGAAATCAGAACCGACGCTAGCGGAGATGAGTCGGAACCCGAAATTGACCCACAGATAGAAGCCCTACATATAACTCGCCAGAGTGTGCGACCCGACTATTTCAGAATAAAATGCTGGAACTGTCTATCTTTAGGACATTCCTATATTTATTGCCCAGACGAGACTAGGAGGATTTTTTGCTACAAATGTGGTGAACCCGGTGTAGTTACCCCCAAATGTAAGAATTTGCATATGGGAAACCAGAAACGGAGCGAGATGGCTACCGGGGACCCTCGTTCCAAAATTTCCTCCCCGAGTTCACAAACAGTCAACCAGTAGAACTTCCACAGGAAGTATCTCTCGCATCGACTGCATCTGACAAGACTACTGAACCATTACCCAATGTAGATACTGACCTTGAACATGACTCTTTAAAACGTAAAACGAAAATCACGAACTGTAGGATCCGGTACAATAAAAGAAAAGGCGTGGGCAAGTTAATCGAATCCTCACTCTTGAGTCACAAACCAGATGAGAGACCCGTCTTAAAAATAGAAATTTCAGATGAACAATTTTACGGTCTGCTAGACTCCGGGGCTAATATATCAGTGCTAGGAAAAGATAGTTTGGACTTCATAAAGAGAAGAAATATTTTGTTAAGACCCTTTCATTCCTCTATTTCAACTGCAGACGGTTCAAAAAATTCCATTTTACGCCACTGCAATCTACCCGTAAAGTACAAAGGAGTTACTGTTGATATAGATTTTTACATAGTACCATCCTTAACCCAAGAAGTATACCTAGGGTTAGACTTTTGGCGAAAGTTTGCTATTGCTCCTGAGATCATACCCATCGTTGAATCCCTTGACCCCAAGCATGAAGTTGAGGAGGAATTGTGCTTTCACACTTTATCGGCGATACAAAAAGTCCAGCTTGACAAAGTTATAGCTCAGTTTCCGTCTTTTGAAAAATTAGGTCTCGGCTGTACTAAGTATCTAGAGCATCACATTGATACTGGGGACTCCGTTCCAATAAAGTGTAAACATTATCCACTTTCACCGCCAAGACAGGAAGAAGTTTACCAGGAGTTGGATAGGCTTTTGAAAATGGGAGTAATAGAGGAATCAAATTCCCCGTGGTGTTTTCCCATCGTAAACGTACGAAAGCCTGGCAAAGTGCGCCTGTGCCTCGACTCTAGAAAATTGAATGCAATCACAAAAAAGGACTCTTATCCCTTACCCCATATCAACGGCCTACTTAGCAGTCTAAAGGATACTCATTTTATAAGCGGGATAGATTTAAAGGACGCTTTCTTTCAAATTAAACTTACAGACTCCTCAAAGGAAAAGACGGCCTTTGCCGTTCCTGGTAGACTCCTCTACCAATATCGAGTCATGCCCTTTGGGCTTTGTAATGGCCCCCAGACAATGTCCCGCTTGATGGACAAAACTATTCCGTCTCGCTTAAGAGAAAATGTATTTATATAACTAGACGGTCTTCTGGTCTGCAGCGCCACCTTCGAGGAGCACCTCAATCTGCTTCTTCAGGTAGCCAAATGTCTCAAAGACGCAGGACTTACAACTAATATTTCTAAAAGCAAATTTTGCCAAAGCGAAATCAAATACTTAGGGTACCGTATTGGCAAAGGCTGCTTGAAAGTCGATCCCGACAAAGTTTCTGCCATAGTTCATTTTCCACTACCGAAAACTCTTCGGCAGGTTCGCCGATTCATCGGCATGGCCAACTGGTATCGATCTTTCATAAACAATTTTGCTGCCTTGGCTGGCCCACTTACTGATTGCCTGCGAAAACGTAGTAGTGCTTTTTCCTTGACCCCGGCAGCTATAGATAGTTACTAGCCCTCTCTAGTGCCCCAGTACTGGCTCAGCCTGACTTTACGAAGGAATTTATTATACAATGCGACGCATCACGTATCGGCATAGGCGGCGTACTGTATCAGGTAGATGATCAGGGTCAGGAAAGACCCATTTCTTCTGTATCCCAGAAACTAAACCAGGCTCAACGGAATTACACTGTCACAGAGCTAGAATGTCTAGCAGCGGTAGTTTGTGTGAAGCGTTTTAGGTCCTATGTAGAAGGGTTGCCTTTCAAAATCATTACCGATCATTCCAGCCTTAGGTGGTTAATGACCCAAAAGGATTTAAGCGGTAGACTCGCGAGGTGGAGCTTGAAACTGCAAGGTTACGACTTTAAAATGGAACATAGAAAGGGTTCCCAAAATATTGTCCCTGACACCATATCTCGCTTTAATGTAGACGCTCTTCAGGCAGAGCCTCATTGTCCAGAAATAGAACTCGATACGAAGGATTTTGAGTCACCTGAATATAATGAAATAATAAAGACCGCTCTTAATAACAAGGATAACTTACCAGACTTGTGCGTGATTGATGGGCGAGTATACAAGAAAATAAAGTTTAGGCAAAGTATTGACAATCAAGAGGAGAATGTATGGAGGTTGTGGCTCCCACCTACTTTGACGGAAAATGCTATCCAACAGGGACATGACTTAGGCTGTCACGGAGGTTATTTCAAGACTCTTGCAAGAATACGACAAAAATTCTTCTGGTCTTCAATGGCTCGAGACGTAAAACTTTTTGTAAGTAAGTGTGATGATTGCAAGATTATTAAACACACAACGCAAATACTACGCCCTCCTATGGGGGGAAGCATTTAAAACAGTTCGTCCATTTCAGCGGTTGTACTGCGACTTCTTAGGCCCGTACCCTTGCTCAAAGTCAAAGAACTCGCAGTTGTTTATATATAGTTATAGACCATCTCACAAAATTTATATTTCTTCAACCCTTCAAGTCCGCTACCTCAATCAACGTAATTGACTATTTCCAAAATTACCTTTTTAACACCTTCGGCGTTCCTCAGTACATTCATACAGATAACGCCAAACAATTTATCTCAAAGGAAATGCACGAATTTTTCTCCTTATTCGGTATAACTCATATTAAAACTGGTTTATATTCCCCACAGGCAAACGCCTCAGAACGAGCCAATAGAGAAGTCATTTCGAAAATCCGTTTTTACCTTAAAGAAGAGACAAACCACCTTAAGTGGGATACTTACATACCTCGTATATTAGCAGTTCTACGCAGTGACTATCACTCCGCTATTCATTGCTCCCCATACTATGCATTGTTTGGACAAAACATGTGTATGCATGGCTCGGCATACCCAATTTTAGAGAAGTTGAACATGTTGCAGGATGATACCGTTGTCGAAAGGCCCGAAAAGTTAACACGTATTCGAGAAAAAATAGCGCAGAACTTAGAGAAAGCCCATGAAAACGCTACCAAAGTGTACAACACCTGTACCAGAGAGGTTCCCTATCGTGTCGGTCAAGAAGTATACCGCAAGAATCACAGCCCTAGCAATTTTCAGAATGCAATTAATGCAAAGTTTTTGCCAAAATTTATTAAGTGTCGTATTAGAGAAAAGATAGGGAACTCCCTTTATGCACTAGAAGATCTACAAGGGAAATTTATTGGTAGATATCACGCCTCAGACCTAAGACCATGACAGTTCAGCCCGGCTTATCGTGGGTCGTGCCACACGTTTCGTTATACACGATCGATTCTTCTCCTGTTCGTTAATCAAGCAATACCTTTCATAACGAAGCAGTTTTGTAAGGAATCGAAGTGTAGCGATTTTCGCCATAAAAGTAGTGGGCACCACTGATCGAGGTAAATGATCCCAAAAAAAAAATGCAACCCTGTTGGAAGTACCTTATTCTAGAATTTTCTACAATGTGGAATTTGGCTGAAAAAAAAAGGGAATATGGAAAAAGAAGACGCTAAGCAACAGTTAGTTGAGAGTAGGCCTTTGCAACGAAAGAAACGTTAAAAACTAGTAAAAGTGTCAAAATTTTATACAAAAATTAAATCAAACAAGTGTAGCAAAGAAGAGAAAATTGATTAATACAATACTACCTATTGTTGTCTTCTTTGGCTTCTAATCTTCATATAGTGGTGAAAACTTAATTGTTAAAAATATTAGTGATTAGATATATGTTTTACCGGGATATATAAAAAGGAAAACACCCACCGTTGTATTTAAACCAATATATAACTGAACCTACGCGCGTGATATAAAACTAAATATCCATCCCCGTTTTCATAAAATATATAACACCAATATAAGTTTGTTATAAAACGTCCGCCTGCAACAAGAAATTGTACTTTTGCTTTAAATTTAGTGAACAAAGCCTTGTTTGCGCAGAAAATCGAGTGGTTTTTATTACATTGCTTAAAGGCACATGCCACCACAGAGTTATCCAAAACCCGTTTATAAGTAAACGTAAAGAAAATGTTATTGAGATTATGGCTGCATATCTGCTCCAGTAGTATACAAATTGTGAAAAATTAACCTACTAAAACAATACCAGCCTGTATATGTCAAACAAAAAAAAAAAACAAAACAAAACCTTAAAACAAAAAAATATTAGAGAAAAACAAAACAAAACAACAACAACAGCACAAAAAAAGAAACGAAAAGTCAAAGGAAGAAGTGTATTGGGAAGGGTACCGTTAACCCACAACAATCAAAGAAGAGAAGCCAGCCGTCGCCATCCACATTGCCACCGTAGCCAACAGAAAGTACAGTCGCTCCACCGTAAAAGAAAGTTATGATAAGTATTATTACAATTGTATATATATTTTTATCATAAATTAGCATACATATACTTTCAAGTTTTAAGACTTTTATATGGTACCATATATATATAGGTTTATTGTCTCCCATAAATTAAATGAACTTTTTGTATGAATGTAAACAAGGCCCATTCACTACAAGGTGGCCTCACCGGCGAATTCAATGCCGCTGAGAAAACACAAGCGTTCAAAATTTTTTTTTGTACAATCGCTAAATAAACAAAACGTTTACAACTATATTAATAATTTTCAACTACAACACAATCAGAAATCTTTTCAACTTTTTTGTTGTTGACATTTGCTTCACAATTACAGAAACAAATGTATTTGTTGCATAAGTAAGGCCTCCTTATAGTCAATTCGCCTTGACTGTACATATATAGAACATTCTATTCTATATGCCTTTGTTTATATATATATACTCAACTATATAAGATCTGACTATATAATAACAAAATAAAAGACATTTTTTTTTAAACATTTAGGCAATTGCCCAGATTTAAGCTTACTCAATTGTAGTAATAAGTACCTACAACTATATACCTATGTATATATATTATATTTTACTCATCTAATTTTGTATAGTAAATAAAGAATGGTTGAAGGTAAGGGGCGGTAAGGGGTGATAGAAACGGGGTAATCCATATCAAAGGGTGCAAACGATTACCATCGGTGTAGTCAAGGTTGACTAAGGGGAGGGAAAACAGCACCTAGGGAACTTCAACATCCGGTCTCCCTTCGTAGGTGATTTTGGCACACACACGTTGTACTTTCTTTAACCACGCAATATTGATGACACTTATTTCTTTTAAATGGCGAATTGTAGGCATGTTGATCTTGTTTTTTTCTTTGTTACGCTGTGAGGAACCTCGGGTCAAGAACCACGCCACTGGGCAGAGCTATCCCCTAATTATCTTTGTACATGCCTCAGACTCTGTTTTTTCTTTACCGCAACCGTAACACGGTGGCCACGGGATGTCCCCAAAGAGACTGATCAGTTTTTGGGGAAAATTTTCACGAAGAAAATTTATCGAAGCTCGGGCTGTGTGTGCAGTCGCCCCATTCTGTTGATAAGCTCGCAGGTTTGGCAAAAAGTCGGCTGGCCTCGAGAATTTTCGAAAAAAAATGGTCCGATTATCTCATTCATGGATAAAAAAAAACACCAAAACAGTTATCCTGGGGCAATGCAATAGGTTTTGATGCTTCAAATGAGGGTTGCGGGTTCTTAGAGACCAGTAACGGTAGTTTTGCTTGTTGACGTGGGCGTTTAAGTGAAAATGAGCATCGTCATTCCAAAAAATCAAAGTCACTTTCCTTCAGTTCTTGGACGATTTGAATTTTAAAAGGATGGAGCTTCATATTAATTTCATTAATAATCGCTCTTGGAAGTCCCAGTGAGGCTGCTCTTTTCTGTATTGAAAGTCGCGGATTTTGACGTAAACTGCTTTCAACCAGTTCAATGGTTTCGGGATTCAGGACCCTGACCGTGGGACATTCATAGTCGAAGCAGTTGCGCTGAATCTCTGCACCCATGAACGAAATAAATTTACACTGGGTCCATCACTTATTCGCCGAATACCGAACTTTGAACGAAATTATCGACGAGCAATTACGTAAGAATCATTACTCTGAAAAATTGTCTCCACAGCGAACGCGCGATGGTTGAACCACCCAAATTTTTAAAGTCTCTGTGGCCTTGTGCAAATATCACATTTTAAAGTTGCCGAGATGTTTGTAATTACATTTATTCCTCGTTTCAAACTTTATCAATTTGATTTTTAATGTTGCTTACGTAGAGATTACTTCTGAAAACTCCTTTGAAATAGTATCGGGCGGCAAAATTTATCCGATAATGGGCGACGGTTTCTTCTATACTATAAGGTATCACCTCCAAGCCTTAAAGGAACACAACTCCATCACAACGCGACTTATTCAGCAATGTGAGTTTATTGATTAAATCTTGCAGGTTTACCTCTCTGTAACCCAGGTTTACCTCTCTGTAACCCAACTTCTTTATCGCAGAAGTAACCTTATAGTACACCATATTTTTCCTTTAACAATCCCAAGTGCTAAATTATACTTTATACTTTATAGGTGGAATATTATGTGACGTAGAGGTATACTCTCTTTTATCCTGTTCAGCCGCACTAAGCTGCGTTCGCCACCGCCTTTGTTACCTCTTACGCGTTTTGGCTGCGATTTACCACATTTCGAGCTTGTACTCGAAAAGTACTATACTTTGCGGAAACAAATCATAAACAAACAAAAAAATAAATTGAAGAGCCAGCAACATTCTTTTAATAAGCATTTTAGCTTTAAGATCAAATCCATTGGACATATCGGAACAACTGGTTTTTTAAATTTAATTATTAGACTACTTTCATAGGTACTCGAAGCCAAAAATATTTTATTATCTATGTGTGCAATTATTATTACAAAGTATTTATAACCAAAAATGTACTTAATATTATATTAAGAAATTTTTAGAAGTTTAAACATAAAATTTAACACGTTTTAACATTTATATCTATCATAGCGTCATAGCAAAAAAAAACTGAGTACCTTGTTTAAATTATTCAAAGCACTAGCAACATAAATTTTTCGAAGATCATTAGGTCAGCAGTTTGTTAAAATCGCCAGAGCATAAAAAAACAACGCACAGACAAAATTATCAAAACCAAAGTATATATTTTTTTTATTTATTACTAGCTTTAATGAAAACATATTTTCTTTAATTTATTCATAATTTAGTTGTGTGTTTAAAATTTAATTTACGCTCAATGCATCAGCTTACTTGAGTATACTTTTGCAACTAACAAAGCTTCTTGCGATTTACACAACACATTTTTTGCGACTTCCAGCCACAATCGCTTCCGGCAAATGTTACATACACACTGAGGCGGCGGTATCCTGTATTTTCTGTTTTTTTTTTTTTTGTATATGAGTTAGCAATGAAAAATCAACTTTGATTTTTGTAAAAAAAAAACCCGTGAGGATTGTTTTGCCAATGTGTCTAAAACTCTCTCTGTGAAAAGAAAATAATATTTTACTTGTTCCAACATTTTAAACTAATATGCAACCACTAACTGTACACTAGGATACATAGCTGTTATTTGTAATACTCGGCGAAACAGCTTTAAGTTTTTTAAAAAATCTATTTTTTATTTAACTAATGAAGAAAATAAGCACACTCTTCCTTAAGATTTCTAAAACTACTTTTTAGTAATCTTCAAATATTAATTCTTTAATAAAAACTAAGCTTAACACGTTGAGTGCCACTTCAGTCACCGATGACTGACACCGACCTTTCCGTTTATGCCGCGTCAGTCACCGGTGACTGACAGTATAAAATATGATAATAAAGGTAAAAATGGAACATTTTTTCAGAAAACTTTAATGGATTTTATTGAAACAAGGTAAACACAAAAATGGTAGCGCCTCGCAAGTGTCAGAAAATGTTATAACCTGTTTAGTCAAATTTCGTGTCTTTTCTCTGTGCCGCATTTTCTTTATTGATTTATTATTCAAAACTCAATAGAGCAGTTGTTATTTACACAACTAACAATTTTATACATAAGGGTGCTCACTATAATAGATAGGAAATTTCCTAGATATAATAAAGAAAATATTAATGTTAAGAGGGAACGTAATATAGGTAACGTATTGCAGCCAAAGCTATACAAGGCATAAACGTATGTAACAGCATTTTTAAAACGGTTGAAAATTACTGAATTCATTGATAAGTAAAATACAAAATGGCTTTCAATGTTTATGATACATTGAATATATTGTTTAGTAAAACTAAACTAAACTTAGAATTAATAAATTGGAAAAGTGAAATGTAGTTTATAAAATTCCTTGTAAGGGATATGATTATTAGGACAATCGTAATAAGGTTTATGTAGGGACAACAAAAAATAAACTAAGAAATATAATAGCCCGACATAAATCAAATTTGCAGATATTCCCTTAATACAACATTATCTTCATATTGTTTTCAATTTAATTATTATCCTAGCTTTTAATATGCATCGGTTCTAAATTAATTAATTAAGCGTCGTTATATATTTGAAATATTGCAGATTGTTAACACACCAACACAACAACACAAAGAATTAATTTTAACACAGATACAGATAATTTTACTAAGATATATAGACACTAAGTTTATAATATTAATCAGTTTTTTAGTGTTTTTGATTTATGTTATTTCAAATAGTGTTGTACACATGTTAATACAAATAAAATAAAATTAATTCAATTTTAATGTTGATTTTTGTTTTCTGTAAAATTTTGTTCTCCTAGAATTTTATTTTTGTCAATAATAAGACCACCTAGGTATTGCAACATTCGTTCATTAATGTCGTCATAATTTTTACTCGCTTTTATAGCAAGTGAAATTTTCAAATCTTTTATAAATCTCATGCAAGTGAAGATCCATAGCGATCTGACGCACTAGTGCGATCCAAAGCTAAAGCATCATTTTGAAGGAATATGTGTGATACTTTTAGGTGTTGCTCGTTCGGGAAAATATCATTTTGAAATTTATTTTCTTCACTAGAACATGCTAAGTATAAAACAGTACAATGAAAAAATTACTTAGCTGTAGAAATAGTTAAATAGTAATAAAAACAACTTAAGTTCTACCTGGAAACTCCCACAGGCTGTTTGCATTCGAACAACCACAGTTTCAGTTTGGCTAAAAAATTTGAGAAAAAAGCAAATCTATCGAAATGTGCTCATGTAACGAATACCCTTTGGGTATTCGACTCCCAACTTGGCGTAACTTGGGGATATCGAAGCAGGCCGCTAACTTTATGGGTCCCTTTTCGACTAGCTTCTTTCCTCCAGTTGATTTTACGATTACCTTAATTTCATTAAAGACCCGTGCTACCACTAGCCTCTACTCGCTACTGTAGTGATTTCAGACTGGTGACTCTTGTTAATTGCTAGCATTTGTCTAACCCTTAGGTTCACCATGGCATTCATTCATATTTCACGCTACCGTGTAAGCCTCTTTCGCAAGCGTATTTTTCGAGACTAATCGTCCACCCCTTGCAAGGTTTTATTGTTCATCTTTTCAGGATTCCTCCATTGGCCAATAAACACTGAAGTTCCTACAGAGTTAACCTGTCCACCTCTTGTGAGGCTTTATTGACCATCCCTATCGGAATCTCACGGTCCAGCGCTTTAAAAGTACCTTTAATGATTGACCCGTAAACCCGTCGCGAGGCAGTCTTCCATCACTTTCGTATTCCTCCCGTAGCCAATTAAAACCGAAGTTTCTTCAGAGATTAACCTTACTGATTCAGCTCTGTAATAGAGAAAACGATGTCTGTCCGCCTATACAGAGCTCCATATGCACTCAGTAATACAACGGGAAATCGGCTGGTATCCAGAGTTCGCATAGGAACAAATCACCCTCTTGGCCCGCCTCCCTGGCGTATGCTGTTCCACCGTGGATTAGGGATTTTTTATAAGAGAGTGTTAACTTCTCTCCGCTCGACTTATTTAGCCAGACCCCTAGCAGGGATATGAACCTGTTGCCGGCCGCCACCACGTTGCGGTATAAGCCAGAACTTCTGACAGTGCACTCAGTTGCGACAAGCCATATCTTTAAGCCTGCCAGCTGACGGCCGAGAGAAATGTTACTCTAATAACTAGTGTTGCCAGGCCCTGGAGAAAAAAAGCTAAGTAGGGCTTAAAAATATGATAGAATATGCTTAACTGCCTTCAAACAAAGACCAGAAAATACTATATTAATTCAATTTAAGAAGTTGACATTTTAATAATTGTATAAAAAACCAATTTGTAATGAAATAAGTCATTAATAAAATAAATATAAAGTTTTTTCAATAAATGTGCGTGCATATGTATATAATAATATAGAAACATAAGTAAAAAAATATGGCAAATATAATTCAAGAATCTAATTATAATATTAAGTTAAATATCCAATTGTATACTTATAATTATTATTAACTAGCGGATTCCGGCGTGCTTCGCTACGCATGAATATTAACATTGAAACAAATTCATTGTCTTTTTATTTATTTTTTATTTGGAAATAATGAAAAAAAGTAAATCAATTCAATACAATAGTGTGTACAATATTGCAAATGCACATGCATAAGCGTTGCTACCTGCCTTGTTAGTCAGATAAGCATATTTTAGTTTTAGTATATAAGTAAGTTTAAAATTTGTAAATAAAATATTCCTATTATAACATCAAACTTCTATTGATTTACTTACTATTTCGCTCGCGAACTTTAGGTCTTGTCGAATACACATTTGTTGCTGTTTTTTTATATGAACAAAATCACATGATGACATGAAAAGTCATAACTCAACGATTTCGTGCAAACTTTAGATAAACCATCTACACGACCATAGGAACAAACCCTAAATTTCATCGAATTCGGTTAGACCGTTCGTGAGTTATAGAGTCAGAACGCACTTGCAACAATTTTTTATATATATAGATGTATGGGGGGATATCGAAGCAGACCACTTACTTTCTGGGTCCCTTTTCGACCCCCATTTCGCTCCTCAAATTTCAATTGAGTCTCGTGCTAGCCTTTACTCTTGACTAAAGTGATTTCAGACTGTCGACTGGTAACTGTCGACACTCTTCCTCATCACGGAGTCTTTTGTAATTGCTAGCATTTGTCTAAAGCTTAGTTACCCCATGGCATTCACATCTAACAAGTGTCTGCCCGTGGTCTTAAGCCTTATGCTAGCCAGTGCTGGACATTCACACACAATGTACGCTACCGTCTCAGCCTCTTCCAGGCATAGTCTGCAAGTATCATCTTCTACGACTTTCATCTTAGCCAGATGGTACTTAAAGTTTCCATGTCCTGTCACTAACGCACCTTGCTGGCCTTCCTGCCGAGGTGCTCTTTGAGCACCATTCTAGCCTGTCTACATGTGGTATTCTCCTCCACCTATTCAGGTGTAATGAGTTTACCCCTTGAAGAACTTTAGCTCGCACTAGGCCATTCCCCAGGGCAACCCTGGGTTCTGGTCCACAGATATCCACATCAGGTCCCCTTTTTGCTAGTTCGTCTGCTACTTCATTCACAGCTGTGCCTATGTATCCCTTAACCCACATCAACGTCACCTCATTCAACGAGGCGCATCTGTTCAGTTTCAGAACACATTCCAGCACCAGTTTGGAATATACGTTCCCTTGCCTCATGCGTTTTATAACTGACTGATTGTCAAGTGCAATGAGAACCCTTTTCCTATGCACTCAGCTTTCAAGCAAGTGATCCAACGCATGCAGCAACCCAAGCAGTTCTGCCCGGTAAACTGATACGTACCTCCCCAGACACAGACTACAGAAGTTCAGCTCAACTGAGAATACATCTGCTCCTGCCCTGCCACTCATAAGAGAACCATCAGTAAAAATGCTGATGTCGTTCTCCATACACTCGTTGTGTATAATGCCTTCCGCAATGAGTGTCCAATGCAGCCTCACGACTACCTTTCTTCTACTCATGCGTTCCATCGGCATCTGGGCAGCCCTAACCTCTTCCCCAAAGAGGTCCAGGATACTCTTATGCCCGATGTTCGGCCCAAAGCTATGCCAAACCGCATCGCTTCTCATTCCTGCGGCCGTTGACCTAATGAATAAGTCTAATGGCAGCAATCCCAACATTGCCTCGATTGCCTGTGTTGGCGCCGTGCGCATTGCACCACTTATACCCATGCAGGCAACCCTCTGAATCCCATCCAACTTACGCTGAATTGTGCCCTGAGAGGACTGCGTAAGTTATAATGGGTGGCACCATCATTGTGTAAATCCAGAATGCATCCGTTGGCGAGATTCCCCACCTACGGCCACACACTCGTTTACATTGAAGCATAATCCAGGTAAGTTCCTTATCCAGGGTAACGCCCAGACAATTAACCTTCCTGGACAAATTTACTTCCGATCCGAAAAGCTTTAAAGTTTCAACCTCTACACCCTTCCTCTTATGAGTGAAAAGCATAGCGTCGGATTTACTGGCATTTACGGTTAGACCCTGGTCACTACACCATGTCTCAGTCACCATGAGAGCCTGTCTCATGCAACCTTGAATGGCCCCGATGAACTTACCACCAACCATTAGTGCCAGATCGTCTGCGTACGCAATCGTATGGACGCCTATTGAGTCCAATTTCCAAAGAAGGCCATCTACGGTGATGTTCCACAAAAGAGGTAACAATATACCTCCCTGTGGGCACCCCCAAACTACCCTACCTCGAATTTTGGTTCTCCCATCTCTGAGATTTATAGCCCTAGTTCGAAGCATAGCGTTTATCCATTTTATAATAATGGGGTCAACCCTACGTTCAGTAAGAGCCTTTCTCACCTTCCCAAAAGAGATCTTGTCAAAGGCGCCCTCTCCATTGTCTTTAATAGAAAAGATGTTAGGCTCACCGGTCTGAAGGACTTAGCGTCAGTATAGTCCCTCTTACCCGGTTTGAGAAGAAAAACAACTTTAGTTTCCCTCCAAGCCTCCGGAATATATCCCGTCGCTAGACAGGCTACGAATATTCCCCTAATCCCATCAAGCAGGGTATCTGTTCCCCACTGTAATAAGGCTGGGAAAATTCCATCCATTCCAGCTGCTTTGAATGGTGCAAAAGATAGGTATGCACTTCTGACACCATTCGGAGATGTTATCCTTTCAGCCTCAGCTCGTCTTCTCTCACTAGCCCCCCTATCTACAGGAAACCATGAGTCACTCGAACTAAAGCTTCCAGGAAAATGAACCTCCATAAGCGATTGCAATGTCTCCTCCACTGTCCCAGTCATGTGACCATCCTAGAGACAGGGTCTCTAGATATTATCTTCTGTATTCTACATACTTCAGATGTATCCTCTACCGTACTTCGTTTAGGAAGAAGTATTGTTCTCTTCAGCTCTCTCTTCTTCTCCTTATACGCATCCCTTGAGATCGAGTCTCTCTCCCTCATGTATAGGTTAAAGACCTTTCTTGTTTCCTTTTTCATGGACTCAATTTCTCCGTTCCACCAAGGTGTCGGATCTTTTTCATACACTACTGTCAAGGGACAAGCATGCTCGAAAGCTAGCTTAACCGTGGAGTTCAATTGTTCCACCATTCGCTCGATTTCGCCCCTGTTGCGAGGTGCTCTGTATGGAGCACCTCCTATATGTACCGACAGATACTTTTCATAACTGGTATGATCAGTATTCTTCGGTATTCTTATACGTTTGCGGACTTTCCTCCGTCTACTGCCATACAGTATATCGAACTGGATTGCCCTGTGGTCAGACATGGTTAATCTGTCCACGAACTTCCAGTCCTTAACCCTGTCTAGCATATTGACTGAGCACAGAGTGATATCGATCAGCTCAGCCCTTCGTGAATCCACGAAGGTGGGTTCTACCCCTCTGTTAAGTACCAGCAAATCGTGTCTTTCTACAAATTCCAACAACTATTGTCCTCTGTAGTTATCATCTGTGCTGCCCCAAACCGTATTATGCGAGTTGGCATCACAGCCCATGATCAGCGCCATACCTCTTTGCCTGCAGAAACTCACCAGGTTCTCCAGCTCCAGTGACGGATGTGTACCTGTCGTCTCATCACCACTGCCAATCATTACTACCGTAAGATCCGGCGAGCAGAGATGTGTCATAAGTACTGTTCGTACGCCATGTCGCACCAGGATGCATGACCTTAATTTACCATCAGTCTGTGAGTGGTACAGATTGGCGGTCTGGTGAGACAGGCCCCTGATATTGCCTTGGACAATCCAGGGCTCCTGTAGCAAGGCTATATCCATCTTATCCTCCTCAAAACATCGCACCAACATTGCTGATGCTGCTTTGCTGTGATGAAGATTGAGCTGGCATATACTTATTTTACCCTGGTATGAGCCCACCACCTTCCCTGATAGACCTCACTTTTCAGAGTTGCCTATCCCCGCACCAGGGAGGACGTCGTGCTCACTGGTCATTCCTCTTGAATTTTACTTCAGCCTGGTCAAGTCCGCAGTTGAATTTCCCCCCCGCTTTCCTGATGGCCTCCGCATCCTCCTTCGGACACCATATCGTGAGCACTACGCCCTCATTTTCTGCATTAGCAAATTTTTCTGCGCGAGTAACCCTCCATTTCGAAGTGTCCTTCACGCATCCATTTTGCTTCTGCAGCCTTTTCAGGATAATGCCTTTACCCTCGGTAGAACCCTGAGCAACGACGATCATCCTGACTTCGTTTCACAGCGTCTGCAGGGTATCGACTCTTAGTTTAACCCCTTCCCAAAGATTGTTTAGGGATTTCGCTAGTTCGATCACCCAGCTCTTCGTCGATTGGTTTTTGCACGTGAGTACAATAAACCCATCAACAAGTTTAGCATTACCTACGAAACCTATGTCACCAGCACCATCACAAAGGTTATCCAGAGCACACAGCAGTGATGCCTTGAAGGCATTCACATGTGTGTTCTCCAGAGGACCCTCCATAGATGTCGGTGACACCTAAAGTGAAATCTTTATTTGCAACTTGTGCAAAAGATGGTCTCACTTTTGCACCAACCTTCGGCCTAACATTAGTACTACCACTACTGTTCGGCTTCTGGTTGGTGCCCTTTTTAGCCACATTCATTTCGACAACTTTTGAGGATTGTCAAATGGGCTTTTTTTGAGGATTCTTCTCCTACTGTTTACGGACCTTTTGCGAAACTTTAAGGTTGTCACCCTTAAACCTCTTCAAAGGTTTTTCAACTTCTGGAGTCGTCTCCTCGCTTAAAAGGCTATCAATCCGATTTGACATCTCCTCAATAGCCTTTTTCCCCCTTTTACGTCTCCTCTTCTGCCTTCGCTTCTAAATTTTTGTTTTGAGCTGCAAAGACTCCGACTCAGCGTTGTAGGGAAGGTTTGAGGTTCCTGCTTCCGAAACAGACTTACCTAACCCAACTTGGGTAGGTGCGTCCAGTTCTTTCACATTCACCTCCATGGCCTCAGGATTATCTTTGGCGACTAACTCGTCCACCCCTCGCGAGGTGTTCTTGTCCATCCCCTTAGAATTCCTCCATTGGCCAAATACCGGAGTTCCCACAGAGATTAACCACTCGGCCTCTTCTGAAGCTTTCTTGTCCGTCCCTATAGGAATCTCACGGTACAACGCCTTAGGAGTACCTTTACAGATGAACTCGTCCACCACTTGCGAGGCGCACTTGTCCATCTCACTGACAGTGTACTCCTCTACGACAAAAGGTATCTATGTACCTGCCAGATGACGGCCCCAAACATTAGTAAAAAAAAATATAAAAGGTAATAACAATGCTTATTGCTCTTTTAGTTATACAGATGCTAATAATGCTATGAAAAAAATAAATAATAAAAAAAGACGACAGCGCCTTAATCGCCAGGCCAATTGACCGACCGCGCTCTTTATCTGGATATATAATCATATATTCGCCAGTAACAGCACCAGAAGAAAATACTATTCAACAAAAAAAAAAAAAAAAACATTACAGGTACTATATCAAAAACAGTACAACAAACCAGCGAACAGGTACTATATCAAAAACATTACAACAAACCAGCGAGCAGGTAATATATAAAACCCCGAACAAAACGTGCAAACAGGTATGGATCATTATATAGCCATAACTAAGTCTTCGTAGCAAGAGCACACCGCTAAATAATACAAAAGCTCTCAAATAGCTGCAATGCCGATAAGTGAACTTGCTACAGCGGTCAATTAAGATGAACCCGCTGTCAGGGAACAAAAACCTCCCCCGATTTACTTGCGCGAGCAAACATATAATGAAATTGTCAACATGTTGTCCCAGCTTGTAGGTAAGAAAAGATTTTATGGTGCGTCTATAGGAAGAGGACAAGTTCAAAACACAAAGATTCAAGCACATACGGAGATGAATTATCAGCTAATCGTACTCGAATCAGAAAATAAAAGCTACTACACTTACCAATTACCAAGTCCTAAAGTTTTAATAATTGTTATAAAGCTAATTGACAGTTCTGTTCCACTGAAGAAATAAAAAGAGCAATAGATGCGGTAGGTTCCGACGTTAGGGCAATGCGCAATCTCCTAAGTAAGTATAAGGTTCCACAACCAATCCATCGTGTTAAAATTACATTTAACGCTACTCATCCTATGTACAACGTTAATCCTATCTGCAACTTGCGTTACCCCTTGAATAGAATAATAACTGTAGAGGAGCCGCTAAAACGTAAATGGTACAATAGAGTTCAAGTAAATCAGCTAGACGTAGTATCTGGAGGGAAATTCACCTATTAGCCAATAGACTTTAATAAGCTGCCAGATCTATGTAATTGACTTAGCCATCATAAAAATATTAGACGTGATCAATTAGCAGTTAGTTCGACGTATGATCTATCTTCAGACCATTCACCTGCAGTCGTTATTTTACAGTAGAGTATTGACACTACACATGAAACCCTTAGTTCCTATCCAAATAAAAATACTACTTAATTGAAATATAAAATACCTAAGAACATCCCATTAAGAAATCCGGCTGATATTCAAGCAGGTATTGATTACTTTACGAGTGACCCGAAAGCCTCAGTAAGAAATGCAACACCAAATAAACGATCAGTTAAAAGAAATTTATACCAATCATCGGCTGATATATAGACTCTCTTCAGTGAAAAGAGAAGGCTGAGAACATGACAACATAGTTGTTCTCCTGACATCAAGACCAAATTGCACTTATGTCAAAGTACTTTACGTAATAATACGAAGAGAGAAACAAGACTCCGCTATAGAGATATATTTAACAAATTTGGATCCAAATAAAAAATACTGACTATAATAGCCTGTGGAAAGCGTTAATGCACTTAAAATGTCCTATTGCATACGAATCCTTATTAAGTCTTAAAAACCGCACATGGGCTAAGAGCTCAATTGAAAAGGTAAATGTAAATTACTTGCATATACCTTAATATATAAATAAGTAGTTTCACTATTCCAAATATCGGTGACACTGTGATTGTTCCTATGAAATTTTGGCTACCCTTATTAAAATCGACAATCGCCCGACCCTGATCGTATTACCGGATCGATGCTAAGGTATTTACCTAATTATGCTCTGCGAATTTTACTATTTGCGAATTTGAACATGTTCAGAAATTATGATGATCCTTAAACCAGCCAAGGACTTAAGTCATAATACGTAGTACAGGCCCATTAACCTGTGTCAATTTTATCAAAATTTTTTTGAAAAATTTTGTTTTCCTTATAAATACATCATCCCGGATTTGGTTTTCGAGAAATTCATAGTACAATTGAGCAAGTCCACAGAATCGTCACCGTTATTAGATCTGCATTTAAAAAATAAGCAATATTGTTTAGCTTTGTTTATTGATATTTCCCAGGCGTTTGATGAAGTCATCAGTCATGATGGGCTACTTACGAAAATAACTCGAGTTCTTCCTGAAAACTCTCACAAACTTCTGAAGAGCTATGTAACAAATATAACGTTTAAGGTAAAGTCGAAGGATCAATATTCTAGAAAAGAGGAAATCTCTGCAGGGGTCCCTCAAGGTAGTATACTAGGGCCGCTATTATATCTTATCTATACATCGGATATGCCAACAAGCGCAAATACATATACGTCAACGTTTGCAGATGACACTGCATTTATAAGTGTTAATAATGATCCGAAAGTTGCATCTCAACAACTTCAGTCGCATATTCATGAACTAGAGGAAAAAAAGTGGAGAATAAAGGTAAACCCATCGAAATGTGTTCACGTAACCTTTTCTCTCAGAAGACAAAATTGCCCATCAATAACAAATACCGCGGTTCAAGCGGTCCGTCGCATTGAAGCAAAAATAACGCCCATAAACATTCGAACAAATCAATTCCACTAGTTAATAAATTCTAACTCAGTCTTGGCTTTGGATTACAAAGTGCTTTTATACAAATCCATAATAAAACCAATATGGACATAAGATATTCAGCTGTATGGTACTGCTTGTGCATCAAAGCGCCCCTGGTATATAAGAAATGAAAATATACACAGAGATCTAGAAGTTCCCAGTGTCCAGGAAGTATCAAACACATACTCGTCCAAACACGTAAGGAAACAAGTCGTCCATCCTAATACTCTAGCGCGCGATTTACTGCAATTTCATGGGAGACCAAAAAGCACTTATACATTGAGCTTCGCAAGACGGCTCTCGCAATAGTAGATAGTATTTTATTATTAAGATTTTAATACCATAAACTAATTATTACATTGGCAATACGTAATAAATAATAATTTAAGGGTAAGATTTGAATACATATTGTAAATCTCTTAAAATAGAAAGATTCAATAAAACGAGATGAAAATTGTTCATTGCTTGTGTTAGGTTTTCGATTGAACACGAATTGTTTGTAAACGGTATCTGTGGACTCTCTCTTAAGCGTGGCCGTAATTTTTTTTTGCGGTAACTGACTTCTCACATCACGATTAGCATTAGCTAAGTGTGCATAATTTTTCAGAGCTTGGAATACGAATAGTAGGTAGATAGCCGTATATCAGTTATATTCGGGTTGGCGTAAGATTTTTTAATTATTTTTTACGTGTTGGAAGATTTTACAGCCCCTATAGTTTACAGTGTGGTTTGCGCAGCAGTTATTGCATTTTTTAACTTGGAATTAGTTTTGGAAGAAGTGCAT
This sequence comes from Phania funesta, assembly GCA_963932375.1. Classification (NCBI taxonomy): domain Eukaryota; kingdom Metazoa; phylum Arthropoda; class Insecta; order Diptera; family Tachinidae; genus Phania; species Phania funesta. Next base: position 65,014,131 of record OZ010653.1, read on the forward strand.
TCCGAAATTGGGTGAGCGTCCCCGCGAACGAATGGCAGTTTGCAGTAAGTTTTGGTGTACCCGAATTCCTGGCAATTGGTGCACTGGCGGGGACCATTGCGTTTTAAAGACTCCTCTAACTTTATTCTTCTGTTGACTACGTATTATAGGACTGCATCAAGAATGTTTTTGTTGTACACGAGAAGTTCTTTTACTATTCAAATAGAGTACCTACTTTTTCAGAAAACAAGCAGAGAAGAGAACTGAATGGATGTTTGTGAAATACCATCAAGAAGGTAGCCGCAGACAAATATGTTCCTAAAAAATGTTCATACAAAAATAGGAACGTAAAAATTTGTGGATATGAAAAAAGAGTACCGCAAAAACGATGTTCCTTTTTTGCGATACCGATGGTATTTATGTAAAGAAAACACAAGAATTAATTTAGTTTTGAAAAATTGTAGAGAAATATTCTCTATTTTTATTTTATATTTACCTAGAAAAGAAATGACTTGCACGGAGTGCTTAGGTAGGTATCCAATTGGCAAGTAAGAAATACGAATACGTAAAATGAAAGGTGGCAAACAATATTTAAGTACCGTTAACGGTTTACTCGTTGGAAGAGCCAAAAGGTTTCCAACAAGGTTGCAACTAAAGGCACTTAGATATGTTGTAAAAAAATGTACTTACTATAAAATTCATGAAATAAGTAATTTAAACTGGCGAAACTATAAATATGTACATACATACAAGCTAATCAAATTTTAAAGTTAAAATTTGTTTTTATAAAAAAAGCCATTTTTTAGTCGTGATATTAAAGTTCAACAAGTTATAACCTTATTGGCGAAAATATAAAAAATATATTTTGTAACACAGCTTAGAATACCAATTTATCGCGCTTAGTTTTTATGCTAAATAGTGCGTACATATATAAATTTAATAAAAAATGTATTACTTTATTATAATTTGGAATTTCAATATACAAACATAATGAAACCTGAATAAACTAAAATTATTGAGTCTTGTATTTGTCGTTTATTCGGGCGAATCTCGTAACAAAATTTAAATTCTTTTTATTTGCAACCTTGCTGGATCACGTATTGCCAAACATAACCTCAAAACAGTAGGAAGATTAGCAGCCACCATTAAAAAGCACCCAAAAAGAAAGCACATCCAACTGGCAGAAATTGTAAGTCCCAAAAAAATTGATAAATTTTCTTTTCAGGGTCAACTATCACGCCACTAACAAGAACTTGTTACCAAATCGCCACCAGCAACAAATTGTTCTGTTGTAGTCAACCACCTACGGCTCAATGTATACTATGTCATAAGTGCCAAAAATGTTATTACCTAACATGGACAATAATAAACAAACTTTTACATGCTATAATTGCACCAATAAAATTGAAACTTCGGGCTCAGCAAAACATATACGTAGTCATCGGGGCAAAGTCTCCAACATTTCAACACGTTCAACTTTTCGAAGGAAAAATTTACAACTTCAGCGTCTCGAAGAAGAAAGGCAGCTTGTTAAAGATCGAGAAACCGAATTCTTGAAACAAAACTATAAATTGTTACAACAAGATGAAGAGATTTATAATCGTAGTTCCGTGGATATCAGCCCCGCACGCGATGGCTAAACAATCAACCTAATCTTCCAAACTTATCGAAACTAATTCAAAATACCGTACCACCGCTTAACAGTAATGTACAGAATTGCGTCACACAGAAACATAATGTAACTTTTACAACCTCAATGTCAAATCAATGTCAAGCCGCAACTTAAGTTACACAAAATAATATATCTTCACAAGTACAAACTTTCAAAGTACAACACCACATGCCTACTTAAATTCAACGTCATACAACATACAACCACATTCAATAATAAAACAGAGGCTGCACCGCAACACAAACAACAACAGCTGTACAACCATACGTCTGTTTACAGGCACCTCTTAATTACACATTTCGTCCATCATTTTCGTCTATTCCTCACAGTACCATAACTTCAAATCTTACTCATCAGCAAATAAACCAAGGATTTACCAATATTCGCTGGCAACCCAAAAGAGTGTCTTATCCTGTGTTACAGCCGCAATCTCAAAGTTGATATTATTGTATGGACAACAAGAAAAGATTCTGCAATCATTGAAACTAAAAATACCAGCGTTACCAACAGTAAATATAAATAAACTGGACACAATTGCCTCAATTGCTGTACAAGTAAAAGGTCTTCAAGCAACAATAATCCGTCATTGTTACAAGAATTAATTGCTAAATTGCCTTCATATTTAAAATGTGAATCTGTCAGAATTTTCTGCGTGGATCTGTGACATCGGTGTTTCAGAAAGCAGCGTCAACGTAGAGAGCATTTCTGGCTCTGCCGCAGACTCTCTCAAGTAATAGGCAGAAAAATGTATATATACACACTTACACTGAACAAAGTAGGAAAAATATGTATCGTGTGCAGCGTTGCCACTGTTGGTCTTTTCCGACCAAAATGGTCGGACAGTAATGTTTTGGTCGGATGGTCGGACATTTGATCGTTCCAAAATTCTACATTTGACGGTATTAAATTTTTCAGTTTTTGGCAACACTATTTTCTTTTCAGCAACGAAAAACAACCAAAGCAAATGTCAAATGTGTGTAAAAAGCTATAAAAAAAATAGGATGAACCCATTTGCAAGGTGGTATTACTTATACAAAAAACGCATAACAGCAACAAAAACAAAAGGAATTTTTTGTGATTTTCTTGCATTGGCTGTGTATGCCATCCAGCGTTTCTATGTATCATCGTTGAAAACAATTTACATTCAGAATAAAAAAATGTATTATATAGTAGTTCACATCGAATTAAAAAAACAAAAACGCATATAGTCTTCCCGTTTATGAAAATTTTGAATCATAATTGATAAAAATGATTGACGATGTTCTTTCTCGTCTAACGAAAAGTTGAATATTTTAGTGAAAATAGAAGAATTTACAATGCAATGAACTTTAAGCGATGAACCGACGTAAATTATTCGAGCTATTCATTAATCGAAATTGGGTGCTTTTACGTACTCTTCCATTATTCGAGCAACGATTAATCGATTGGGCACTCTAGTTCTGAGTTAGTGTCATTATTTCTTTTGCAATTCATTTGAATAAAGTTCCACAAATAACTTAATTATAATTGCACTTTTTAACTCTGAACTTATTTTTGTCGTTTTTTTGTTATTATTAAACACTTTATAGAATAAAAATCAAATTTTATTTAAAAAATACATATATAGTATGCATATAATTATTTTTTAATATTTAAAAAAAATGGTCGGTTTGAAAGGATTTTGGTCGGTTTTATAGACAAATTTGGTGGGATAGAAAATTTTGGAGTGGCAACGCTGATCGTGTGTTGTGTTGACTGCAATAATGTTGCAAATTGTCAGAAATTTAAAAGGGTAGATAGAACAAATAAATGGAATATTGTGAGAGAATTAAATCTGTGTAAACAATGTTTACGTAAACATTTTGGAAAATGCAATAACGTCTGTGGTATTGATAATTTAAACATCATTACCTTTTACATAAAAAAATGAACAAATTGATGAAACGGAAACACCAAATGTTGCTGAAGCAAACAAAAACAAAGTACCAATGCCAAACAATCAAACATACAGCTGTAATACACACAGTGCTACGGGAAGCAACAATTTGTTTAAAATTATGCCAATAACAATATATGGCAAGGAGAACAAATGTATAGAAACGTTTGCGTTTATTGATGACAGTTCTACAAGTTTAATATACGAACAAATCATCAACGATTTAAAGCTTTCCGGCACTGCTAAACCTTTATGCCTTAAATGGACTGCAATCGTCGCACGAAATGAGTATAATTTCGTCGGTTTTTTCTAAATGTGGGTGGCCCTAATCAAAAAGTTCATACAGTAGATGTTCGTAGAGTAAAACTAAAACAGTAGATATTCAAAAGCTAGTGCAAGCGTTTTCTTATATAACGCCCCGGTTATTATGTGGTTTAAATAATTTCAGATTATACGTTTACAACCGTGTTAGAGAAGATAAGTTCAGCGAACCTGTAGCAATTCGTTTTCGACTTGGCTGGTTGGTGTACGGTGCTATGAGAAATAAGTCGTTTATAGAACACCATCATTGTCAAGTAGACGAATGCAGTAATAAAATATTATCCGATTTAATGGAAAAATTGTACAATTTGAAAACTGCTGGTATAAATAACGGAACCACCATGATGAGTAAAGACGAAAAGGCCATGTCTATTTTAAAAATGTTCACTAGACAACGATCGAATGGACATTACGAAACATCACTATTGTGGCGAAAGAAAAACATAGAAATGACAAATAGCTACGATAGATATGGCACTGAAAAGACGTAGATGCTTGGAAAAAAAAGTTGAGAAACGATAGTAATTTAAATGACGTGTTTAACAAAACCATTTCGGAATATAATTTAAAAGGGTATATAACCAAGCTCAAAGACGACTGTCGTCTACCATCAACCGAAAAATTAAAGGTATGGAATTTACCTATTTTCCCCGTTTTTAATAAAAAAACAAACCAGGAAAAAACAGAATCGTATGGAATGCAGCTGCAAAAGCTTATGGAATATCGTTAAATGATATGTTGCTGAAAGGTGCAGATATGCTGTGCTCCCTACTTTCTATTCTAATTCTTTTTCGTCAAAAAGCCATAGCAATTTGCAGCGATGTAGAACATATGTTTCACCAAGTTTTTATTAGACAAAGAGAGCGTAATGCCCAGCGATTTCTATGGCGTAGTAATGTGATGAAAAGCCAGATGTATGCTATGAACATGATGATTTTCGGAGCCTCTTGCTCACCGTGCATTTCGTAGTACGTGAAAAACACTAATACAGACCTATTTAGTGACAAATATCCCATTGCGGTAGCGGCTATAAAAAATAATCATTACATGGACGATTATTTAGATTCAGTTAGACACTTTAGAGAGGCAATTGCAATAGCACTAGAAATTAAATATATTCATGGAAAAGCTGAATTTAATATTAGGAACTGGAAATGTAATAACAAATATGTTGACAACATAAGAATCTTAACCTGGGAAGCGAAATAGAGACAGATAACGTGCTCGGTGTTTCCTAGAAATCACTCGACGAATATTTCACTTTAAAATATCGCCAAATATTGCCAACAATATATTGGCGCAAAATAATATTTCGTCAAAACGCGGTAATTATTTAATGTACTTAAAGATAATATTGCAAGATATATGTATGTAGAAGTGGAGTAAAATGGGATAAACACATCCAACCTCATCACATGGCTGAGTGGACCAAATGGCTGTCATTTTTGCCAGAAACTAAAACATTGCAATACCACGATGTTATCTTCAAACGTTTAATAACTACGACAACGCAAATGGCTATGCAACAGTATCCTATTTTGGGACTTGGAACGGCAATGATGTTTTGTCTCTTGAAGACAAGAGTTGGCCTAAGAATAGCTTCTATTCCGCGCTTGGTATTAATGCGTCACGGTTGCTAATAGTATTGTAAAAAGTACAACAATAAGAATCAGTCAAATGGTATTCTGGTCTGATTCGAAAGGTGCCCAACAAAATGCATCGAAAATCGATTACAACAAACTGGGTATCTGGCCTATGTCTACGATGCGGCAAAAACAATCATTTTGCAAATGAGTGCAAGACTAATAAAATTAATTTAAATTGCAATAAGTACAGAAAAAAAGGTCATGTAGCAAAAGGCTGCATCGCCTCACTTTTGGCAGATGGTCCTGGTGCCGGATTTAATAATATACACAGTACGAATCAAATTGAGGGCACAAAGTTCAAACTTGAAGTTGATTCTGGCTCAGCGTATAAATTTTGCCAATAAGCAAATTCAACATGTTAAAATTGAATAATAGATTAAAGCCAATAAAAACAAAATTCTCGTCTTATAGTCACAATGAAATTCCCTCAATAGGGAAGGTTCAAGTAAAAGTGCAGTTCAAAAAGTTTTCAATTGTCGATCATCTTATTGTTGTTCCAGGCGGCTATTCGTCACTTATAGGTCGCATTTGGATTCGTCGTCTGGGAATAAAGTTGGAGGAACTGGACGAAGCAAAAGTTAACGCAATAATAGATACGCCTACTGAGGTATGTAAAGATGTGCAAGAATTAGTGTCAGAATTTCCCAACGTTTTTCAGCAGACCATAGGGCGCATTCCCAATTACAAAATTACGGTAAAGTTACGTGACAATGCTTCACCAGTGTACACCAGGGAGCGTCCGATTCCGTATGCTCTGACAGAACACGTCAATAAGGAGCAGAAAGATTCAGGTATTATAACGAGGACGGAAAAAAGTGATTGGGGATCGCCATTAGTGGTCATTCCAAAGGCGGACGGCGGAGTACGGTTGTGCGTAAACTACAAAGTCGGGGTTAACCAACGCCTCGTAAATGCGTACTACCCTATCAAGAAAATAGACGAGATCTTCAATAGTCTCAGGGATTCCAAATTTTTTTGTCGAGTTGATCTGTACAAGGCCTATTTGCATGTGCCAGTAGACGAAAAATCAAGCGAGATTCAAACCATCTCGACGCACAAAGGTACTTACCGCATGAACCGACTTTCGTTTGGCATAAAAACAGCTCCGGCCGAATTTAATCGTATTATCAACCAAATTGTACGAGAAGTCCCCAAGACACAATATTATTTCGATGATATAGGGGTACATGGCCAAACAATGGGCGTGCTTAGCCCAACTTCAGAAAAACGACCTTCACCTAAACATGTCAAAGTGCACATTTTTCGAAAAGCAAATAGAATTTTTGGGACACACAGTGCAGTTTAATAAAGTTCAAAAATCTCCGTCAAAAGTAAAAGTCATACTTGAGATGCAACGCCGGAGTGCGCAGATGATGCGCGACGTTTCCTAGGCATGGTTACATACTATGCCAGGTTTATTCCTACCACATCTAAAATTACAGCGCCGTTACGTCAACTACTTCGTAAAAATTCAAGATTTCAATGGACATCTGGTTGCGAGAAATCATTTAACGCCTTAAAAGCAGAAATTACAAGCAGTAGAGTTCTCACCCCCCTTCAATCCGCAAAATCCAGTGCAGCTTGCGTGTGACGCTAGTCCCACCGGGAGAGCAGGAGTCTTGGCACACATAATTGAGCGAGAGGAAAAGCCACTTGCCTTCGCATCAAGGCCTCAAACTCTTGCAGAAAGAAATTACTCACAGCTTGACCGTGAAGCATTGGCCATAATATACGCCGTACAACATTTTCACCAATACCTATATGGGTTACGTTTCAAGTTGGTGACGGATAATCAGCCCTTAAGCCGCATATTCCACCAGAACTCAAAATTGCATATGATGACGTCATCACGACTCCAACGTTACGCCGCATTTTTAAGCGGATATAGTTATGAAGTCATTACGAAGCGAAGTGAAGAGAACATCAATGCCGATTGTCTTTCAAGAGCACCTATACATTCAGGTATGAATTTACGGAACTGTATAGATCGTGAAGTTAATATTATTCTTAATTCAACTATAAATAAAATTAATTCTACAACACTGAATTTCAATTCGATACGTGAGGAAACAAGTAGGGATGCCACTCCTATTAAAATTTTAAAAGGGTTACGAAGTTCAAATGCAGTCGGGTCGGAACATACAATTGATGGTGATATTTTATTTGGAGGTCAGAGAGTAGTCATACCACAGACATTACAACAAGCTGTTTTGGAAGAAGTGCATCATACACATATTGGAATTGAAACAGCTTGCTAGGCGATATGTGTACTGGGGTTCTATTGATAAATATATTGAAAATCGTGTGTGCTCTTGTGCTGAATGTGCATCAGTGATGAAAAGCCCTCCAAAAGCAACACTCCACCCTTGGGAGGAACCTGCATATAATTGGCAGCGTTGATTTCCTTGCTGTCATCGATTCAAAGTCAAAATGGGCAGAAGTAGGAGTAACTGCATCTGCGCCAACATCTGCTTCAACAATAGAAATTTAAAAAAAAAATTTTCAAGGAATGGATACCCTGACGTCATGGTCTTGGACAATGCCACTATACTCAAGAGTGAAGAGTTTATAATTTTTTGCACCAACTCGGGCATTTTTCAAAAATTTCTATCGCCGGGCCATCCAGCAACGAATGGGTTGGCTGAAAGAAACGTCCAAACCTTAAAACAGCGCTTAGCCGCCATGGCCAAAGATACCTCACCAAATTCCAACAAAAATTAGAAAAATTTTATTTAGATACAGAGCCACTCCCCTGCGTAATGGTAAAACTCCTTCGGAAATGTACCTGGGAAGACAAATAAGAATAAAACTCGATGCGTTAAAGCCTTTACAAATGGGGAATCCCTCAACTTCACATGGTTCGACCAGACAATTGCGGGAGGGAGATCGAGTTCAGGCTCAATGTTATACTCAAAAAGCTAGGTCTCCATTACATCGTTAAACTCGATGATGGACACATCTTCAAACGACACATAAACCAACTACGTTCCACTGATGTTAAAGTCAATGAACCAGCAACTAATCAACAGCACATAGATCAAGAGGCCGTTCAACAGTCGTGCCAACAACCAATTATAATTCCTAATTTGGCTAGGTATTTACCGACCAAAAGTGGACTACATAACGCTACTGAAACCCCAACAGAGCTACAGCCAGCCGGCGAAAATAACGAGTCTACACCGGATCACCGTTTAGAACCACAACAAACCCAAGTTCAGAAACACCAGCGATCATCTCAAAGGCAGCGGAAATTACCACAGTATTTGGGAGACTACGTACTAGACCAATAACAACCGTAATAGCAAATTATAAGAGTGGGAGAACTGTTGTATACGTATTGGCATCACTGACTTAGAGCATAATCTGGCAGCTTGATCCTATAAATACAAAACTAATATATTCTAGGTTGTTAGAGGTTAAAAAAGACACGAGAATAAATATTGTTTTCCTTCTTTTTAAATAAAGCTAGTTAATAAGCATACACTCGGTGTTTCAATAAATTAAAGACACAATATGCAGTGTTTCGAAATGTACAAAGTGGTAAGTAAAATTGTTTATGCATTACTCATAACTATTAATTGCGACAAGCCTTTAATTTGTAGATGAAAATTATAGAAATAATCTGGCGGCAGATTTATTAAATGGCGAGGAGGAATATGATGAAGTGATTTTCTCGGCGCATGGCGAAGCTTCGAGTAGCAATAACTAAGCAGATCAAAAATAAAATTTTTAATTTCTAAAGTCAAGGACTTAAAAGGTAGGGTCGGGAAGTCGGTTAATTTCAAAACTAAGAAGCAAATGTGGAAAAAGATTGCCGAAGTATTAGTTGAAAAGGCTATTTATTTACACCAGTTCAAGTGGAAGCCAACTATTTCAGTTTGGAAAGGCGATACAAAAAAGTGGCATTGCACAACAACAAGACGGGCCGCAGTAGACAAATTTGTCCTTATCAAAGGTAAGTTTTAATTAAAAACGTCGGAATTGCGAACCGCTTTATAAAAATTTTACAAATTTTCAAATACTTTTATATGTTAGTGAACTAGACGAAATTCTTAAGGAAAAGGTGTCATTACACCCAGAATATTTATTGGATAGTGATACTGATGTGACCTTGAAGTTAAAGAAAAGAGAAGTGCGGAAAGAAAAGAGGCCTTGGAAAAAAGAAAGGTAGAACTTTTAGAAAGACTTGTAAACCACCTCGTATAAAAGTGATAAAAAAAAGGTATATGATAATATATAATTTTTGATTTTGTAATTGTTTTCTTAAATACTCTAGTAAATAAAGAAAATAAAAATATTCCAATTTACATTCTAAGTTCACTTCAAACACTGCTCTTGTATTAACTGACATATTGGATCTCTAAATAAATTCGTAATGTATAGCGGCGTTAATTAGCCCAATACCGGATCATACCTAAGCTATTTTCGTGAAAAACATTAAGTTAAAAAAGTAAATAAATATCTCAATTTTTTTAATCCCTATTTGCATTAATTAGCCCGATACCGACTCAAACCTAACATCTTTTTGTGAAAAAAATAAATTTATAATTAAAATTTAAAACAGTAAATAAATATCACTATTTTTTAAACAGTATTTGCGCGGTAAGCCTATGCTATGTTTCACTGAAGGCGTTGGGTGCTTAATTGGAGTGTGGCGACGTGCGGCGGTGCTAAGTATCTCGACACCGCCTCATACATAACCTCTTTTCATTAAAAGTGCGTGGGAGTAAAACGGAAAAAATAAGTTATTTAATTAAAGTTTATTTATTTAAATTAAATATTTGAAAGCTTTTGAAGAAAGTAAACAAGCAACAGGTAAGACAACAAAGGCAGCCTCCCTACCCCAACAAAAACAAAAAATAACTTAAATCTTAAAAAACGTATATTGCAGTACAAAATGCCATGCCCACGTGCGAATATTGGTCGCCGTACAAGGCACACAAATCATATGCGTGTGCTACGCTCACAGCACATACAAAAGGAGCGTGCAGAAGACAACGAACAAGTCAGGAATCGAATGTCGCTTTTGCGCCAAAATTCTTCACTAGAAAATCGGGCTGCGAGAAGAGCCTCCAGAGCAGCAATACACAATACCAATCGCATTGTTTTTAAGCGTCTTGCATTTAATTACGATCCAACAATTGATTATAATGTGCATCCCAATATTAATATCGGAAAGCATGGATCAATTATGTGTCCATTGCAAAGCATTTAAATATAAAAAGGAAATACCAGGCTTATGTTACGCAAATGGCAAAGTAAAGCTGCCAGAACTAAGCCAACCACCGGAACCATTACTTTCATTGGTATCTGGAAAAACACCACAATCAAAACATTTCCTAACCCATATACGAGGTTATAATAAATGCTTTCAAATGACGTCATTTGGTGCTGACAATATAGTTACTGGGAGTTTCATGCCAACATTTAAAGTACAAGGACAAAGCAGGATCCTTATTGCCTATTCCTGATGAAGAATATAAATTTTTGCAGATATATTTCCAACTACTGGTAAATTTTAAAATATTTTATTGCTCCAAAACTTTTTTTTTTTTATATTATAAGTGAAGAAGCAAATAAAAAGATAAGTTGCATGAATTACTATGCGTACAGACCCATGATTCGGGAGAATATGGAAAATCATATTTTGAAATGCCGCCAACTTTATCATCAGTATGTTGTAGATATGTATGCAAAAATAGAATCAGAGCGGCTATTATTCGCCATAATCAACGTCAATTACGATCAGAGGAATATATTCATCCACGTGATGCAATTAATAATGATGGCAATTTAAATGATCTTGACCGATTAACAATTCTAAGACGCTATGACATACTGTTACAAAGTAATAGTCAAAGGTGAGTGAAACGACCTATTGTGCAAATGTACAAATACGCAATATCACAAAGACAAAGCAAAAACAAATTGTGCAGCAGAAATTCCATAAACCCTGTTTACTTTTTGCTTGCTGTAGAAATTATTTTTATTGAGGGTTTTCACACTAGACTAATTGTGCTGGCATAAAATCGCAGTTTATAGGCTTTTTCGGTGAAGAGAGTGGTTTTTGGTTGGCACAATTTTTCAACCAGCTTCAACCCCGCACAAGCAGAACAAAACGAACACATACACACTTATGAAAACAGGTTCTGCGTGAAATAAACAAAGAAAATACTAACACACACAAAGCTGTGTATACGTGCACAATTTTATGCCAGCATAATTAGTCTAGTGTAAATACGAAAGAACAAAAGTTGTGCGGATTAAAAATTAGTCTAGTGTGAAAACCCTCATTGAGGGTATAATAAAAATAATTTCTACAGCAAGCAAAAAGTAAACAAAAGATACACACACACAAACACATATACAAGACTACTAAGCCAGCAACTGAAACAACAAATGCGCAATTTAGCGTATGTTCGGGACATTTCAAGAAGCGGCCGTGATCTGTATATAAAGGCGCCGTCCACCGCAGAAGAGTTAGTTGAGTTTGAGATTTCAAAGAGTGAATATCTGTGCGTACAAAAGTGTTAAGTGTACAGTGTAAATAAGTCCTTAGTATAGTTGTAAATAGAGTCTTAATTGTCGAATAAAGTTGTGTACTGGTAAAAATCATTAAGGACTGTGTAATTTAATTTTTACAATTAAACGAAACCTTCAAAATCACGCTTATTGTGGTAATAAACGTAACAATACGTTCGCAATTATAGTCGTCCTGATTTATTCATCACATTTATTTGCAACCCATTTTGGAATGAAATTAAAAAATGGACAATCGCAAACTGATCGTCATTACATCACAGCACGCGTATTTAAGCAGATATTAAAGTCTCTGATGGATTTAATTGTAAAATCTAATGTTTTTGGCTTAGTTCGTTGCTGGATGTATTCGATTGAATGGCAGAAAAGAGGACTGCCACATGCTTATATTCTAATTTGGTGTGTTGATAAAATTCAGTCAAACGAAATCGATATTATTTCTGCTGAAATCCCAGACCCAACAATTGATCAAGAATTGTTCGAAATAATAACGAAGAATATGATACATGGCCTATGTGGTGCCTTTAATATACTTTCACCATGCATGATTAATGGCAAGTGTTCCAAGCGATATCCAAGACAATTGACTCCAGAAACAATAACAGGCAATGATGGATACTCTCAATATCGCCGACGTTCACCAGAAAACAATGGTAGATCCATTATATTAAAAGTACGAAACATTGATATTGATAATAAATGGGCAGTGATATGGCCATTTATGGAGTGGCAACTCAAGATAAGTCAGACGATATCAAATACAATAGCAGCAACGAAGCAGTTTGGCGCATATTCTCTTTTCCAATTCATGAGAGGTATCCGACTGTAGTTCATTTTTCGGTTTATTTAAAAAAGGACAGCGAGTATATTTTACAGCAGAAAATGTGATCGAGTGAGCAGCACAACCACCAGCAACAACATTGACTGCATTTTTTTCATTGTGCCAAATTGATGACTTCGTTAAGTCGCTACTGTATAATGAGGTTCTTCGATATTTTACATGGAATGCATCCCCAAAACAATTCCAACGTCGCAAACAAGGGAAAATAGTACCTGACCACCGAAATGTATTTTCAAGTGATGCTTTAGGTCGACTATACACTGTACATCCAAATAATGATGAATGATATTACTTGCGTTTGCTTTTGATTCATATACGTGGTCCGACATCATTTCAAAATTTGAAAACCATAATTAATATATTGTGTAAATCATATCTGGACGCCTGCCAAAAATTAAATTTACTCGAGAACGATGACCATTTCGAAAATTCACTTGCCGATGCCTCACTGGGTGCTTCTCCATATCAAATTCGTATTTTATTCGCAATTATAATATCAAAATGCAGTCCATCTAAACCTTTAGAACTGTGGGAAAAATATAAAAATGCAATGACAGATGACATTTTATATCAAGCGCGTAATGCAAATGCAAGTTCAGGATTAGAATACTCTCCTGAAATGTATAATCAAGCATTAATATACATTGAGGATATTTGTTTAGTAATGGTGAATAAAACTTTGAATTCATTGGGAATGGCATCTCCAAATCGAGCCGTTACGGATGTTGTTAATCGTGAAATACAACGTTAAAAAAATTACGATGCCAATGCATTAAACACATTCGTTCATCATAATTTACCAAACTTAAATAAACAGAAAAAAACACGTTTACGACACTATTATGAAAACTGACCATGCAGGAACTGGTGCAATTTATTTCCTAGATGCTCCAGGTGGTACTGATAAAATTTTGAAAATTTTGGCAAAAATACGGTCGGTAATAATTCGTCGGTAATATTGCGTTGGATAGAGCTTCATCGGGGATTGCTGCTACCCTATTAGATGGTGGAAGAACGGCACATACCGCGTTAAAATTACCATTGAATATGCAACTGACAGAAACACCAACATGTAATATTTCAATAACATCTGGGATGGCAAGGGTACTTCAACAATGCATGTTTATTATATGGGATGAATGCACAATGGCGCATAAATAATCTCTAGATGCATTGGATCGAACATTGCAAGACTTAATTCGCAACCAACAACCATTTGGGGGTGCTCTTATATTATTGTGAGGCGATTTTAGACAAACCTTACCAGTCATATCACGATCAACACCAGCAGACGAACTAAATGCGTGTTTAAAAGCATCTCATTTGTGGCGATATGTTAAAAAACTTTCACTAACGGTATATATGCGCATATTTGCACGTCAATTATTGGATATTGGAAAAATTGCTATAGACAATGCAACAGGACTCATCAGATTGTTGTGTTTTAAATGGATAAAAAGAAGGCTTAATTTCAAGTATATATCCCAATATTGAGCGTAATTTTACCAATCACCAATGGCTAAGTGATCGCGCTATATTGGCAGCCCAAAACAGCGATATTAATGTTGATATTCAAAATAAAATAAGCAGAGAAATAAAAACATACAAATCCATTGATTGTGTTAACGATCCTGATGAAATTGTTAATTATCCAATTGAATTCTTAAGTTCGCTTGACTTACCAGGAACTCCACCTCACATGCTACAGTTAAAAGTTGGTTTACCAATAATTCTATTACGCAATTTAAATCCACCACGGCTTTGTAATGGAGCAAGATTAGCATAAAAAAAATTATTAAATAACATTATAGTAGCAACTATATTAACTGGTAAGTACAAAGGTGAAGGCGTATTCACTCCACGTATGCTTATAATGCCTGAAGATATACCGTTTTCATTTAAACGCATACAATTTCCAGTACGTCTGGCATTTGCTATGATCATAAATAAATCACAAGGTCAATCGCTGCATGTATGTGGATTGAATCTTGAAACACCATGCTGCTCACATGGACTATACGTTGGATGCTCACGTGCTTGTAACCCAACATCATGATTCGTATTCACTACTGAAGGCAAAACCAAAAACGTAGTTTAACAAAAAGCACTTCAGTAAATATATAGTTATAATTATAAAATATCTAAAACGCGGAACGGGCCCAGCTAGTTAAGTATAAAAAAAAAGATTGAGCCTGGCGAGCCGTTTCGACAGGCTCAAACGTAGATACAACAAATTATTTATTACATTGGTAATAATTAAAAATTAGACTTTAGATAAGATTTGAATACTTATTGTAAATTTCTTTTAGGGGAAAGATTCAAATAAAATACTACATAAAAAAGAATAGAACGTCTAGGAATGCCCAGATATATAATTAATATTACCCAATAACTTTAATATATCCAACTTATGGCTATATACTTACGTTAGGGCTCTTTTTTGGCAAGTATACTACCAAATCGTTTTCTAATGAACTTGAAGTTTGCAACAATAGGAAGAGCAGCTGCCTGTCTACTACATCTAAGTCCCACCATCCTTCAGTACCCACAGCTATCTTGTGTCCAACAACTAGACAAGAAAATAAGGATCCACATTGTAAACTGAACTCCTCATTTAAGCACTTTAATAATTGAGCATTTTCTGTGGACAGTAAACAACTAGAAAAAGCGAAAAGCTGACTTAAGCATGACTCAAGGACGGCATCAATAAGTCGGGTATAGTGTATAGATTCTTTCTTTAGACGTTCCAACAACGATGGATGTGCCATCTCATCTCTATTTATGAATAAAGAGAATGCACCAAAAATAACTTCTGGAACTAGTTCAGTTGTATAACTACTTATTCCATAAGAACAAACAATAATAGTAATCGTATTAAAAAAATCACTCCACACGTACGTCCAATTGTTGGCATAGGTATAGTATAAAGAAACGCCCAACGATTTGAAGAACATATGCAATCCATTTAAAGAAGCAATTGTAGAAAATGGTAGCTAAATGTTTTAAATCAATTATACAGCATATTTTAATGTGAAATCAAAATAGGAACTTACATTTTCGCAGTTACCTTTCTTGCGTGTTAGGATAGGTAAGCCACCATTTGCTGTTAAACAAATCAAGAATATTGACATGGTTTTCTGATCCAAGAGTGCTTTTTAAAACTGTAGAATTTAAAACTTTTGAGAATATGTTCAGAGAAGCAAGCCGACAAAAACGTTTGGCGGCGGCTGAAGTTGCAAAACGTCGGTAGCGGCTGCGTAACCAATTCCGTCGCATATGATATTTTGTTTTCAGCAAATATTGGTGCATTTTATTTATACAGGAAGATTTTGGAAGACATTTAGTTTAGGACAGCAACCGTAAAAAAGCAAAGATTTCCAAGGGTTAAAAAAAGAATTTTAAACAGAAAATTTACGTGAAAAACCACCGGCAACACAAAGTAAACAGAGGCGTCACTAGTATAGTGGATTCTTTCTCTAACTGTCTCTTTCTTAAATTAATGACCGCTCTCATTTTCCCTTTTGTTATATTTTTCTTCTTTATTTTGAATAATTTGTCTGACGCATTAATGAAAAAGGTAAAAATAAGGGTTGAAAATATATATTTATTTAAATTTAAATGAATTTACTTTCTTTTATTTACAGGAAGAAGCAAGAGCACAATTTAGAGGATAACTTATGCTGTACATTTTAAAAGATAAGTTCATTTCTATTATATAAAAACACACATTTATTTCCTTTACTAATAATTTTTTTTCATTTTTGCAGAGCCAAAATGCATTCAACTAAAAATGTGTAAGTATGGATTTACATAGATAACAGAAAACAAATTTGTTCAAAAATTTATTTTATATTTTCAGTATAAACTTCGTTTAAGTAAAGACGTACTTCACTTTAAGCGCATAACTTATATTCATTTAAGGTGACTTTTTTATTTTAAAAATTGAACATGTGCAGAGACACAGTTAACAGTTAGTAACAACAACAAAATAAATAACAAAAAATAAAAAGCATTATAATATAGTGTGTGATAAAAAAGACAATAACAAATTGCATGGTTAAACCTATTTAAACAATTAATAGTGAGTGCATGAGAGCACCAAACATTAACGAAAAAAATACAAAAGGTAATAACAACAATGCTTATTACTCTTTTTCTTACACGAATGCTAATAATGCAATAAACAATATAAATAATAAAAAAAAAAGATGACAGTGCTTTTTTAACCGCCAGGCCAATTGACCGAACGCATCCATTATCAGCAAATATAAATATATCTGCTACAGAAACAACGAATTCAACAAATAAAACGAAAGAAACAAATAATACACAAAAAATAGCACAAGAAAAAGAACCAGGTACTGTATCTAAACGCGTGCAAACTGTATGGATCGGTACATAACCATAACGAAGAGGAAGGCGAGTCCTAAGTCTTCACAACAAGAGCGAACCGCCAAGCAATATAAAGGTTCTCATCAAGTAGCTGCAACATCGGTAAGTGAAAATAGATTTTCTGTCGTTGCTACCCCGGATAATGAAAATGCCGAACCCACTGTAAGGGAACAAAAACCCCCCACCAATCTACTTGCGCGAACAAACATCAAATGCCATTGTAAATATGCTGTCCCAACTCGTAGGCAAAGAAAATTTCTATGTGGCTTCTGTACGAAGAGGACAGATACAAGAAACGAAGATCCAAGCCCACACTGAGAAGAATTTTCGCCTAATCGCAAGTCGTCTCGATGCAGATAATAAGAGCTATTATACGTATTAACTAAAAAAAGCTAAAGGTTTGATTGTCATTATAAAGGGCATTGACAGTTCTGTTCCCACTGAGGAGATAAAATGTGCCATAGAGGTGCAAGGTTATGTCGTAATGTCAGTGCACAATATTCTAAATAAGAATAAAGTTCCCCAACCTATGCATCGTGTTGAAATCGTGTTTAATGCATGGCAGATTAAATCAAAAAACTCGGTTCATCCTATATATAATTTGCGCTACCTTTTAAACAGAAGAATAACGGTGGAAGAGCCTCTAAAACGTAACGGTCCCCGTCAGTGTATCAACTGCCAGGAATTCAGACACACGAAAAGCTACTGCAAGCTACCATCTGTATTCGTTGTTTGCGGTGATGCGCACCGGACTTTGAAATGCACTTCTTCCAAAACAGACCCCAAGGTCAAAAAATTCAGCAACTGTGGTGAAAACTATACAGCAAATTAGAGGGGCTGCAAAGTATTTCAATATGTAAAAGATAATACGAAAGTCGTACGTAAACCTGAATATGAGCAATATAAAGCTTCCCAATTTCCTGGGCTTCATGCTGGTTCTGTTGCTAGTACACAAGCTACACAGCCACACACTAAGCCAAACTTTTCATATGCCCAAACATTGAGAAATGATTTACCTAATGCGAATGCCAAAATTTCTAATGCGCATAAACATTCATATGCCCACGTCTTAAAAGAGGGTGCTCAGACACCCCTCACCAACAATTCGAGCTCGATCGAGAACTTAATACAGACAATGAATAGTTTAATGACAACTATGCAGGGTATGTTTCAGGAAATGATGCGAACCCAAAATATGCTTCTGCAAGTTTTGCTTGGCAAAAAATGAACCAGTTAAAAATATGCTTCTGGAACGCTAACGGGCTCTCCCAACATAAATATGAAGTAGAACACTTCATGCTAGCACATGATATAGACATACTATTAGTCTCTGAAACACAATTCACCATAAAAAACTGCTTTAGAATTGATGGGTATTTTATATATGACACCAAACACCCAAGCGAAAGATCATGTGGTGGGACTGCCATTATAGTCCGAAAAAACGTAAGGCATTTTTCATTGCCTGAATCCAGGGATGACTTTTTGCAAGCCACGACCATAAATAGAGTGCTGGATGGGACTTCAGAACAGCATCAACTATGGTTTTTATTAAATGAGTGGGAACTTCAGGCACAGCAGCGTCAACTTCAGATACTTTGTCGCATGGCAGATAAATTTCGTCATACATTTTCCGCAATTCAGTGACAGTACTATTTTCATTGAATTGAATACCTGCTTCTTTCAAAGCGTCCATAATAGTTTGTTTGTTAATGTATTTGGACATTGTGTTCAACCCCACACCTGAATTATAAGAATCAAACACTTTTTCTCATTTGTTTTTTTTTTTAATTTATTTATACAATGGTATGAACACTTTTGCTTCTATTATATATGTCTGGAACGATTTTCCGTCATCCCTTGTCAATTTTGGTTTGGAGACAAACCGGTTTCGGCTAGTTGCCATCTTCAGTGTCACTTTTATCGTTCTGAATTGTTTATGTTAATTCGTTCATGTTTTATAGTTAGTTAGCCATCGGTCTTGTGTGGGCAGGTAGCAGGTAAGACGTATGTTAATTCGTACGTATTTTAAGTTATTTAGCTAGTCATCCGTATAGTATGGATAGGTACCAGGTAAAACGTATATGTCCCTTAATTGTTTATAGGGGTTGATTTATGTATGTTATTCTAGGAATTATGGATTTTTTTGTTTTTTATTGTTATCTTATATTTTCATTACTTTATTTCTCTGTGTTGTTTGTACTCTACAATTTGGCGTTTGCAGGTACCTTTTCATATTGGTTGTTCGGTAAAGGTTGGAAAAAGTCCATAATTATTGATTTGGGAATTTGTTTGTCCTTTGTGTATTGTGGCTTTATTATTTCATCATTTTGTGTACATTGTCCCTTTTTTCTGTTTTTTTTATTGTAGATTATTTTTAGTGTATCGAATATAGCACCTGAGTTGGAGTTTGTTTTTTCGTTTATGATGCGTCCATCAAATGTCTTGTTTGTATATTTCCATGTTTTCTAGAATATTCAAACGTTGTCCTTTGCTCTTTGTATGAAGTATTTGAACGGTTTCTCTGATGTACGTTGGGTGGCATTTGTTATTGAACACATGGTTGGCAAAGTTAGATTCGGGCGTTGAGTTGGGATTTCGTATTTTCTTGTTATAATCTCTTATATGTTAGCGGAATCTTGTCTTAATTTTCCGTCCTGTCTGGCCTATGTAGCTATGTTGGCACGTACACGTTAGCTTGTATACTCCTTGTTTTTCTAGTTCATCTTCTTTGTTAATATTGGTTCTTAGTATTCTTCCTAGGTTGTTAGTTGTTTTGTATGCTATGTTAATGTTATTTTTCTTGAAGAATTTGGGTATTTTGTGTGTTGATTTTCCTGTGTATGTTAACGTTGTCCATATATTGACATTGTCTTCGTTGTTGTGCTGCCTAGTTCTACGCATGTCCATTCTGATTTTGTCTACATTTTCTTTTTTGTAGCCGTTATTCGTTGCTATCGTATATATCGTACTTAGCTCCTTGTTATAGGCTTCCTTGGTTAATGGTGTTCTTTCCAGTCTTGTTACTAGTTGTCTGATCGCGGCGAGTTTGTGATGCTGTGGGTGGTTGGGGAAGTTGTGTATTATTGTATCTGTAGCCGTGGGTTTCCTATATATTTCGTATTCGAGCGTATTAGTGTTTTTGTTTGTCTTTATTGTGAGGTCTAAATAATTTATTTGGTTATCCTTTTCTGTTTCCATTGTGAATTTGATGGTTTTGTGTTGGTTGTTTAGGTACTCCAGTATTTGTGCATCGTTGGTTTTTGTAATTATGCATATAATGTCGTCTACGTATCTTGCATATAATGTCACTCCTAGATTAGCCGTTTGTTTCATGCATTGTTTTTCCAAATGTTGCATAAAAACTTCTATCAGTATTGCCGAGGTCGGGTTTCCCATTCCTAGTCCTTTTGTTTGTCTGTATATAGTGTTATTGAACTGGAAATAATTTTGTTGTAGTGTGGTTTCTAATGTTGATATGATTTGTGAAGTAAGATCCTTATCTTACTTACTAATATTTGTAGATTTTAAAAGAAAAACAGAATTTTGATTATTTTCTTGGATAGTTTAAGATTTGTTCATAAATAACCCGTATACAAAAGTCTTTTCGAATGTAAACTATATGTTATTCAATTAGTATTGTTTTTATATTTCTATTGCTGTGTCCAAATTCTTGGGAGATCGGTTCGTTTAAATTTCATTAGAAAAAATAGTATATCGGGAGTTTTGACTATTTTCTGCGAAAATGGAAAGTTCATTAATTAATACCCCGTATACTAAAGCCTCTATGTTATTCAATTACTACTATTTTTTGGCTTTCAGGTTTTTCGGACATAGCTTCGTTTAGATTTTATAAGAAAAATAGTACATTGAGGATTTTGACCATTTTCTGCTAAAATTGAAAGTTCGTTAATTAATACCCCGTATACTAAAGTCTGTTCGAATACAACCTTATGCTATTCAATTACTACTACTTTTAGCTTTCAGTTGCTATGTTCAGGTTTTTAGGACACAGCTTCGTTTCGATTTTATAAGAAAAACAGTATTTTGGGTATTTTGACAATTTTCTTGGAAAATTTAAGGTTTGTTCATGAAATATACAAAAGTCTTTTCGAATGAAAACTATATGTTATTCAATTAGTATTGTTTTTATCTTTTTATTGCTGTGTCCAAATTGTTGCGGGATCGGTTCGTTCAAATTTCATTAGAAAAATAGTTTATTGGGCATTATGACTATTTTCTGCGAAAATTTAAAATTTGTTAATTAATACCCCGTGTACTAAAGTCTGTTCGAATAAAACATGTATGTTATTCAATTACTACTACTTTTAGTTGCTGTGTTCAGGTGTTTAGGAAATAGGTTGGTTTAGATTTGATTAGAAAAAATAGTATTTTGGACATTTTGACTATTTTCTGGGAAAATCAAAGGTTTGTTCTTAAATACCCCGTATACTAAAGACTTTTCGAATGAGAACAATATCTTATTCAATTAGTATTGTTTTTATCTTTTTATTGCTGTGCCCAAATTTTTTGGTTCGTTTAGATTTTATTAGAAAAATAACATATTGGGGATTTTGACGATTTTGTGTGACAATTGAAAGTTTGTTAATTAATACCCCGTATACTAAAGTCTGTTCGAATAAAACATGTCTGTTATTCAATTAGTATTGTTTTTATTTTTTTATTGCTGTGTCCAAATTTTTGCGGGATCGGTTCGTTCAAATTTCATTAGAAAAATAGTTTTTTTTGTGGTAGGACCAGCACTCAGGGAAGACCCCAATGCATTGTGCTAGAACTAGGAAAAGTGGTTATGGGAAGGAGGACAGAGGGAGTAGTGTTTATTACCATTTGATTTGAACTTTTCCACAGAGAAAGTGGGAGGAAAGACCTCTGCTGGAAGCTTATTCCACATACGAATGGTCCGGCTAAAGAACGAAATCTGTCTGTAGTGCGTTGTGCGATCCACTGGCCATTCGACCACAAATGGATGTGCTCTTGATGAAGTACGTGTGGTGCGTATGAATGACCGGGTTTCGGGAATAATATCCCTAATTTCATCAGAGCACAATCCATTGTAGTAGCGATAGAACAGCGAAACATCCCTACATTGCGACGATGCTCGAGAGAGTCAATAGAGTTGGATACCCTACTGTCTCCGATGAGCACCTTCGCCCTGAATTAATCTTGAACTCGTCTGATGAGATCCCATCTACAACAACTCGTATAGTGCGATCTCTGGGAAAGCTCGATATAAATCGAGAGAAGTGATTACCGACACCAAAAGTAACAAGTTTTGACAAGATCGCGCCATGCCACACCCTATCAAATGCCTTGGAAATATCTAGAGCCACCACCTTACTTTCGCCAAAATGATGTATGGACCTACACCATCTCTCCGAAAGAAATGCCAGTATGTCTCCCGTAGAGCGCCCTCTACGAAATCCATACTGACGGTCGTGAAGTAAGTTGTTGGACTCCAGATTATTAACAAGATTGAAATTCACCATACTTTCCATAACCTTGGAAAGCGCAGAACAAATTGCTATTGGACGGTAATTATCAGGGTTGTTGGCCTCTTCTTTTTTTGGGATTGGCGTTACATTGGCAACCTTCCAACACATTGGAAATTCGCTAGCGTCGAAGAGCACTGCTTTAAGAACAGTGCAAGGATGTCATCCGGCCCTGGAGACTTGTTTATGTTGAGGTCCGCAGGAACCCTTTTAACGGCATGGGCTCGCAAGAATATGCTTGGCATAGTTACTGATACTCTTTCAATCACGGGCAGTGGTTGATTGCTTTCCGGCAAGAGAGAATTTCTTGCAAACAATTCGGCCAAAATGTTAGCTTTATCAACAGGGTCAGTGAATACTTGGTCGTCCTTTAAAAGAGTTGGAACTGAGGAACTAGCACTACCCCTTACTCTTTTAACGAAAGACCAAAAGCTCTTACTACCCCGTGGAGCACTAAGAACTTTAGCATGAAGACGCTGCTCGTATAAAGCTTTTTCGCGCCTTAGGACTTTGGCACACAAAGATCTTGCCTTTCTGCGTAGCGAGTCAGTATCGGCATTTTTGTTATTCAGCCATGTACTGAATGCTTCCTCTCTGGATCTGACTGCAATTTTGCACGTCTGATTAAACCAAGATTTTATTATAGATTTTATCGAAGTTTGTTTGGATGGAATGAAGGATTTCATTCCAAACAAAATTATATTCTCGACCATTTTCGCCATGGCATTGACATTATTGTCCATGAAACAAAGTTCCCAATTAAAATGCCTGAAGAAGTCGTTGAGATCAGCCCAACGAGCCTTTTCGTAGATAAATTTTTTACGTTTCTGGGTCGTTCGTGAAACGTTAAGGAGTTCCGAGAACGAAAAGGAGGCGGAAATGGTACAGTGATCCGAGTTACCGCGAGGTGCGTTGACGCTTGCTTCATACTTTTCAGGGTGTGAAGTAAGGAAAAGGTCAAGAGTGTTGTGCTGGTGCCCTTCAACACACGAAATGTGCGTTGGTTCATACACTAGTTGCGCAAGATGATTGTGCGTGGCGAATAATTCAACATATTGGCCTTGCGTAGTTGTATTGCCCGAATGGTGAAGCCATGACGAGTTGTGAACATTGAAATCACCTGCAACAACAATTTCACTGTTCGGACAACTCTCAAGGATCTTCGAAATTGAATCGGGAAGGGTATCGAAGCCTGATAAGGAAATATCCCTTCCCGCGTTTGGGCTTCTGTAAAGAAACCCGAAATGCAAAAGGTGTGACCTGATTTTGAAATTAACTCAGAGACAGCTAAATTCAGCATCACTTATGCCTAGAGATTGCTGGCATTGGTACACAACTTCATTGCAAGGCCTCGAAGGAAATTAAAAAGTGATAGAAGGTGATAAGCAGGTATCTGAAAATCCTGTGGATCAGACACCTGGGTTTATTGGGGATTATGATTATTTTCTGCGAAAATTGAAAGCTTGTTAAATAATACCCCGTATACTAAAGTCTGTTCGAATAAAACATGTATGTTATTCAATTACTACTACTTTTAGTTGCTGTGTTCAGGTGTTTAGGAAATAGGTTTGTTTAGATTTGATTAGAAAAAATAGTATTTTGGACATTTTGACTATTTTCTGGGAAAATCAAAGGTTTGTTCTTAAATACCCCGTATACTAAAGACTTTTCGAATGAGAACAATATGTTATTCAATTAGTATTGTTTTTATCTCTTTATTGATGTGTCCAAATTTTTTGAGATCGGTTCGTTTAGATTTTATTACAAAAATAGCATATTGGGGATTTTGACGATTTTGTGCGAAAATTTTAAGTTTGTTAATTAATACCCCATATACTAAATTCTGTTCGAATAAAACATGTATGTTATTCAATTACTACTACTTTTGGCTTTTAGTTGCTGCCTTCAGGTTTTTAGAAAATAGATTCGTTTAGCCCGTATACAAAAGTCTTTTCGAATGAAAACTACATGTTATTCAATTAGTATTGTCTTTATCTTTTTATTGCTGTGTCCAAATTTTTTGAGATCGGTTCGTTTAGATTTTATTACAAAAATAGCATATTGGGGATTTTGACGATTTTGTGCGAAAATTTTAAGTTTGTTAATTAATACCCCATATACTAAAGTCTGTTCGAATAAAACTTGTATGTTATTCAATTACTACTACTTTTAGTTGCTGTGTTTAGGTTTTCAGGAAATATATTCGTTTAGATTTTATAAGAAAAATAGTATTCTGAGCATTTTTACTATTTTCTGGGAAAATCTAACGTTTGTTCTTAAATACCCCGTATACAAAAGTCTTCTCGAATGAGAACTATATGTTTTTCAATTAGTATTGTTTTTATATATTTATTGCTGTGTCCAAATTTTTTCGGGATCTGTTCGTTCAAATTTCATTAGAAAAATAGTTTATTGGGGAATATGACTATTTTCTGGGAAAATTTAAAGCTTGTTATTTAATACCCCGTACACTAAAATCTGTTCAAATAAAACATGTATGTTATTCAATTACTACTACTTTTAGCTTTTATTTGCTGTGTTCAGGTTTTTAGGAAACAGATACGTTTAGATTTTATAAGAAAAATAGTATTCTGGGCATTTTGACTATTTTCTGGGAAAATCTAAGGTTTGTTCTTAAATACCCCATATACAAAAGTCTTTTCGAATGAAAACTACATGTTATTCAATTAGTATTGTTTTTATCTTTTTATTGCTGTGTCCAAATTTTTGCGGGATCGGTTCGTACAAATTTCATTAGAAAAATAGTTTATTGGGGATTATGACTATTTTCTGCGAAAACTGAAAGCTTGTTAATTAATACCCCGTATAATAAATTCTGTTCAAATAAAACATGTATGTTATTTAATTACTACTACTTTTAGCTTTTAGTTGCTGTGTTCAGGTTTTTAGGAAATAGATTCGTTTAGATTTTATAAGAAAAATAGTATTTTGGGCATTTTCACTATTTTCTGAGAAAATTTAAGGTTTCTTCATTAATACCCCGTATACAAAAGACTTTTCGAATGAGAACAATATCTTACTAGTATTGTTTTTATCTTTTTATTGCTGTGTCCAAATTTTTGGGAGATTGGTTGGTTTAGATTTTATTTCAAAAATAGTATATTGGGGATTTTGACCATTTTGTGCGAAAATTTTAAGTTTGTTAATTAATACCACATATACTAAAGTCTGTTCGAATAAAACTTGTATGTTATTCAATTACTACTACTTTTAGTTGCTGTGTTTAGGTTTTCAGGAAATAGATTCGTTTAGATTTTAGAAGAAAAATAGTATTCTGAGCATTTTTACTATTTTCTGGGAAAATCTAACGTTTGTTCTTAAATACCCCGTATACAAAAGTCTTCTCGAATGAGAACTATATGTTTTTCAATTAGTATTGTTTTTATATATTTATTGCTGTGTCCAAATTTTTGCGGGATCTGTTCGTTCAAATTTCATTAGAAAAATAGTTTATTGGGGAATATGACTATTTTCTGGGAAAATTTAAAGCTTGTTATTTAATACCCCGTACACTAAAATCTGTTCAAATAAAACATGTATGTTATTCAATTACTACTTCTTTTAGCTTTTAGTTGCTGTCTTCATGTTTTTAGGAAATAGATTCGTTTAGATTTTGTAAGAAAAATAGTATTCTGGGCATTTTGACTATTTTCTGGGAAAATCTAAGGTTTGTTCTTAAGTACCCCGCATACAAAAGTCTTTTCGAATGAAAACTACATGTTATTCAAATAGTTTTGTTTGTAGTGGTAGTAACTGGTAATAATTGAATAAAAGTACGGGGGCACGACTGTTGGCGGCGCTGACATGCTTGCGGTTGCTCCGGCTGTGGCTCGCCGTCTTGGGGTCGGGTTCTTGCCAACCAATCTGCTCTAAACTTACTACAAAAAAAATTCATGTCAGCCTTGTATCTACAATATATAAGAAAATTTATGGAGCCAGAAAGAGAGAAAACGGAGACTACAATTACATCCACTGCATCCACTACCGTTCACACACACACAGTTCACGCCCGTTACCGT
This sequence comes from Phania funesta, assembly GCA_963932375.1. Taxonomy (NCBI): domain Eukaryota; kingdom Metazoa; phylum Arthropoda; class Insecta; order Diptera; family Tachinidae; genus Phania; species Phania funesta. The sequence goes on from OZ010653.1 coordinate 65,040,987, forward strand.
TAGTGTTTACTCACTCATAGCGAAAACAAAATCTAAATTTTTTTCAAAAATAAGTTAAATTCACATAGATTTTATTTAGGAATAGAATTGCTAACAAATAAAAAAAATATTGATTTGAAATGAAGCCAAAAGTAAATTTGAGATTTAAATATTCATTATATAAACAGTATTAAAATGAACTGTACAAAATATAAAAAATTAAATGCACAAGTAAAAAAAGAAATTTGTACCGATTATAAAATTATAAATAAAAAATGAAATGTACAAAACGTAGATTTATAAACTGATAAATAAAATGTTCAAAATATGTAAATTGAAATATAAAATTTTTTCACTGTTAAAAACGTATAAGTTTTGTTTTTATAAAATGGTGGATATCTTCTTCTAATGACAAAATTTCATGTTGAGTTTATTCAGCTTCTGTACCCAGTTGGATTTTCCGGATCTGCTGTCCGTCCGTTACGTTCGCGTTATCCGAATGTCAGTAAATATTGCAAAATTTTGTCCCGAATTTATATAAATTTTTACTTTCTTTTACTTTTAGTCACGAATCAATTTTACGCAACGATCGCTGCTGAACTGGGCCCAACTCAAACGGCGCGCGCACTCTTGCCGCATTGACGCAAGAGGACTGGATTCTACGGGGTGAATTAAATTAGTAATGAATTTAAAAGTAAAAAAAAAAATGATAAAAAAAATAAATATAAAATTTTTCTAAAACGTCCGTAGGTCGTCCGTCGTGAAGTTTTATAGTCGGTCGGCAGAATACCTGGTGGATGGATAATCAAAATGGCTGCTGATCCCTCGGTGTCTGGTGCAGGCTTTTGGCATTCGGCTTCGGCAGGTGGCGCAGTCGGCGTAGCTTTTTAATTTAGCCGTACTTAGCTTTAAGTGTCTTTTCATACAATTATTTGACTTTTTACTTATTTTGTTATTCTTGTTTCCACTTTAACGTTTATTTCACTTTAGTTTTATGCTTTATTTTGTCTGATGTACAAATCACTGACTTTAAACTGTATATTTTGCTTCAAAATAAAACTTTTAATTTGTCACAATCTTTCCTTTTAATTTTGTTCTATTTTTTTTTTAAATTCTGCATTTAGATACTACATCAAAGGCACTTTCTACCACTTTCCATTTTCCTTTTTGTTCGCCTTATTTCCTCGCTGCCACGACTGCCCTCTGCCTTATTCACGTGCCGAAACAAAAAAGACCGAGAATTTCGCTTATCGCCACCAAGACACCTCGGTGACGCTTCATCATGGCCATCGCCACCATTCGATTTTTTCTTCAGCCATAAACTGAATGTTTATTTACAAAAAAAATATATATCTGCTGTCAGCTGTTAATTTTCCCCTATTGTTTTCTACTGCGTTATCCTACCCAGGGTAGGACACACGTCATGTTTTTATATTTTTATTGCTGTGTCCAAATTTTTGCGGGATCGGTTCGTTCAAATTTCAATAGAAAAATTGTTTATTGGGGATTATGACTATTTTCTGAGAAAATTGAAAGCTTGTTAGTTAATACCCCGTACACTAAAGTCTGTTCAAATAAAAGATGTATGTTATTCAATTATGTAGTGGTAGTAACGTAATAAAATAAAAGTACGGTGGCACGGCTGTTGGCGGCGCTGACATGCTTGCGGTTGCTCCGGCTGTGGCTCGCCGTCTTGGGGTCGGGTTCTTGCCAACCAATCGGCTCTAAACTTACTACAAAAAAAATCATGTCAGCCTTGTAACGAAGATATATAGGAAAATTTATGGAGCCCGAAAGAGAGAAAACGGAGACTACAATTACATCCACTACCGTTCACACACACACAGTTCACGCGGTTGAACGATGGAATTTTAACCGGGGCCGCCCACCCTCTGGAAACCTAAAGGATTCCACCATGATAACCTTGTTCATCGTGTTTTCAATAGGTTATCCCAAACTCAACACTTACCTTCTTATCACCTTCCTATTTACCCTTAGTGACTACTCATAGCGAAAACAAAATCTAAATTTTTTTCAAAAATAAGTGAAATTCACATAGATTTTATTTAAGAATAGAATATTAAAATATTAATTTGAAATGAAACCAAAAGTAAATTTGAGATTTAAATACATTATATAAACAATATTAAAATGAACTGTACAAAATATAAAATATAAAAATCAAATGCACCAGTTGAAAAAGAAATTTGTACCGATCATAAAATTATAAATAAAAAATGAAATGTACAAAACGTAGATTTATAAATAAAATGTTCAAAATATGTAAATTGAAATATAAAATTTTAAACTGTTAAAAAAGTATAAGTTTTGTTTTTACAAAATGGTGGATATTATCTTCTAATGACAATATTTCATGTTGAATTTATTTCAGCTTCTGTGCCCAGTTGGATTTTCCGGATCTGCCGTCCGTCCGTTACGTTCGCGTTATCCGAATGTCAGTAAATATTGCAAAATTTGGTCCCGAATTTATATAAATTTGTACTTTCAGTCACGAATCAATTTTACGCAACGATCGCTGCTGAACTGGGCCCAACTCTAATGGCGCGCGCACTCTTGCCGCATTGACGCAAGAGGACTGCATTTACGGGGTGACTTAAATTAGTTATGAATTTAAAAGTAAAAAAAATGATAAAAAATAAATATAAAATTTTTTTATAACGTCCGTAGGTCGTCCGTCGTGAAGTTTTATAGTCGGTCGGCAGAATACCTGGTGGATGGATACTCAAAATGGCTGCTGATCCCTCGGTGTCTGGTGCAGGGCTTTTGGGCATTCGGTTTCGGCAGGTGGCGCAGTCGGTGTAGATTTTAATTTGGTCGTCCTGCTTAGCTTTAAGTGTCTTTTTATATAGGTTTTTGACTTTTACTTATTCTGTTATTCTTATTTCCACTTCAACGTTTATTTCACTTCAGTTTTATGCTTTTTTTTATATCTGATGTGCAAATTACTGACTTTACAATCTATATTTTGTATCAAAATAAAACTGTTAATTTGTCACGATCTTTTCTTTTTTTTGTTCCTTTTAATTTTGTTCTATTTTTTTAAAATTCTGAATTTAGACACTACATCAAAGGCACTTTCTACCACTTTCCTCTTTGTTGACCTTATTTCCTGGCTGCCACGACTGCCCTCTGCCTTATTCACGTTCCCAAATAAAAAAGACCGAGAATTTCGCCTATCGCCACCAAGACACCTCGGTGACGCTTCATCATGGCCATCGCCACCAATTCAATTTTTTCTTCAGCCATAAACTCAATGTTTATTTACAAAAAAAATATATAACTGCAGTCAGCTGTTAATTTCCCCCTATTGTTTTCTACTCCGTTATCATACCCAGTGTAGGACACACGACAATTATTACTACTTTAAGCTTTTAGTTGCTGTGTTCAGGTTTTTAGGAAATAGATTCGTTTAGATTTTATAAGAAAAATAGTATTCTGGGCATTTTGACTATTTTCTGGGAAAATCTAAGGTTTGTTCTTAAGTACCCCGCATACAAAAGTCTTTTCAAATGAAAACTACATGTTATTCAATTAGTTTTGTTTTTATCTTTTTATTGCTGTGTCCAAATTTTTGCGGGATCGGTTCGTTCAAATTTCAAGAGAAAAATAGTTTATTGGGGATTATGACTATTTTCTGCGAAAATTGAAAGCTTTTTAATTAATACCCCGTACACTAAAGTCTGTTTAAATAAAACATGTATGTTATTCAATTACTACTACTTTTAGCTTTTAGTTGCTGTGTTCAGGTTTTTAGGAAATAGATTCGTTTAGATTTTATTAGAAAAATAGTATTTTGGGCATTTTGACTATTTTCTGGGAAAATCTAAGGAATACCCCGTATACAAGTTTTTTCGAATGAGAACAATATGTTTTTCAATTAGTATTGTTTTTATCTCTTTATTGCTGTGCAAATATTTTTGAGAGATCGGTTCGTTTAGATTATATTAGAAAAATAGTATATTATGGATTTTGACGATTTTGTGCGAAAATTGAAAGTTTGTTAAATAATACCCCGTATACTAAAGTCTGTTCGAAGAAAACATGTATGTTATTCAGTTGCTATTACCTCTCAGGTGCTTTTTCGGACCTAGCGTCATATAGATTTTTAAAGATAATTAGTATTTTGGGCATTTTGACTATTTTCTGGGAAAATCTAAGGTTTGTTTATTAATACCCCGTGTACAAAAGTTTTTTCGAATTAGAGCAATATGTGATTCAATTAGTATTGTTTTTGTCTTTTTTTGCTGTGTCCAAATTTTTGGGAGATTGGTTCGTTTAGATTTGATTTGAAAAATAGTATATTGGGGATTTTGACAATTTTGTACGAAAATTGAAAGTTTGTTAATTAAACCCCGTATACTAAAGTCTGTTCGAATAAAACATGTATGTTTTAGGACATAGCGTCGTTTAGATTTTATAAGAAAAGTAGTATTTTGGGCATTTTCACTATTTTCTGAGAAAATTTAAGGTTTGTTCATTAATACCCCGTATACAAAAGACTTTTCGAATGAGAACAATATCTTATTAGTATTGTTTTTATCTTTTTATTGCTGTGTCCAAATTTTTGGGAGATTGGTTGGTTTAGATTTTATTTCAAAAATAGTATATTGGGGATTTTGACCATTTTGTGCGAAAATTTTAAGTTTGTTAATTAATACCCCATATACTAAAGTCTGTTCGAATAAAACTTGTATGTTATTCAATTACTACTACTTTTAGTTGCTGTGTTTAGGTTTTCAGGAAATAGATTCGTTTAGATTTTATAAGAAAAATAGTATTCTGAGCATTTTTACTATTTTCTGGGAAAATCTAACGTTTGTTCTTAAATACCCCGTATACAAAAGTCTTCTCGAATGAGAACTATATGTTTTTCAATTAGTATTGTTTTTATATATTTATTGCTGTGTCCAAATTTTTTCGGGATCTGTTCGTTCAAATTTCATTAGAAAAATAGTTTATTGGGGAATATGACTATTTTCTGCGAAAATTTAAAGCTTGTTATTTAATACCCCGTACACTAAAATCTGTTCAAATAAAACATGTATGTCATTCAATTACTACTACTTTTAGCTTTTATTTGCTGTGTTCAGGTTTTTAGGAAACAGATACGTTTAGATTTTATAAGAAAAATAGTATTCTGGGCATTTTGACTATTTTCTGGGAAAATCTAAGGTTTGTTCTTAAATACCCCATATACAAAAGTCTTTTCGAATGAAAACTACATGTTATTCAATTAGTATTGTTTTTATCTTTTTATTGCTGTGTCCAAATTTTTGCGGGATCGGTTCGTACAAATTTCATTAGAAAAATAGTTTATTGGGGATTATGACTATTTTCTGCGAAAACTGAAAGCTTGTTAATTAATACCCCGTATAATAAATTCTGTTCAAATAAAACATGTATGTTATTTAATTACTACTTCTTTTAGCTTTTAGTTGCTGTGTTCAGGTTTTTAGGAAATAGATTCGTTTAGATTTTATAAGAAAAATAGTATTTTGGGCATTTTCACTATTTTCTGAGAAAATTTAAGGTTTCTTCATTAATACCCCGTATACAAAAGACTTTTCGAATGAGAACAATATCTTATTAGTATTGTTTTTATCTTTTTATTGCTGTGTCCAAATTTTTGGGAGATTGGTTGGTTTAGATTTTATTTCAAAAATAGTATATTGGGGATTTTGACCATTTTGTGCGAAAATTTTAAGTTTGTTAATTAATACCCCATATACTAAAGTCTGTTCGAATAAAACTTGTATGTTATTCAATTACTACTACTTTTAGTTGCTGTGTTTAGGTCTTCAGGAAATAGATTCGTTTAGATTTTATAAGAAAAATAGTATTCTGAGCATTTTTACTATTTTCTGGGAAAATCTAACGTTTGTTCTTAAATACCCCGTATACAAAAGTCTTCTCGAATGAGAACTATATGTTTTTCAATTAGTATTGTTTTTATATATTTATTGCTGTGTCCAAATTTTTTCGGGATCTGTTCGTTCAAATTTCATTAGAAAAATAGTTTATTGGGGAATATGACTATTTTCTGCGAAAATTTAAAGCTTGTTATTTAATACCCCGTACACTAAAATCTGTTCAAATAAAACATGTATGTTATTCAATTACTACTACTTTTAGCTTTTATTTGCTATGTTCAGGTTTTTAGGAAACAGATACGTTTAGATTTTATAAGAAAAATAGTATTCTGGGCATTTTGACTATTTTCTGGGAAAATCTAAGGTTTGTTCTTAAATACCCCATATACAAAAGTCTTTTCGAATGAAAACTACATGTTATTCAATTAGTATTGTTTTTATCTTTTTATTGCTGTGTCCAAATTTTTGCGGGATCGGTTCGTACAAATTTCATTAGAAAAATAGTTTATTGGGGATTATGACTATTTTCTGCGAAAACTGAAAGCTTGTTAATTAATACCCCGTACACTAAAATCTGTTCAAATAAAACATGTATGTTATTTAATTACTACTTCTTTTAGCTTTTAGTTGCTGTGTTCAGGTTTTTAGGAAATAGATTCGTTTAGATTTTAGAAGAAAAATAGTATTCTGAGCATTTTTACTATTTTCTGGGAAAATCTAACGTTTGTTCTTAAATACCCCGTATACAAAAGTCTTCTCGAATGAGAACTATATGTTTTTCAATTAGTATTGTTTTTATATATTTATTGCTGTGTCCAAATTTTTGCGGGATCTGTTCGTTCAAATTTCATTAGAAAAATAGTTTATTGGGGAATATGACTATTTTCTGCGAAAATTTAAAGCTTGTTATTTAATACCCCGTACACTAAAATCTGTTCAAATAAAACATGTATGTTATTCAATTACTACTACTTTTAGCTTTTATTTGCTGTGTTCAGGCTTTTAGGAAATAGATACGTTTAGATTTTATAAGAAAAATAGTATTCTGGGCATTTTGACTATTTTCTGGGAATATCTAAGGTTTGTTCTTAAATACCCAGTATACAAAAGTCTTTTCGAATGAAAACTACATGTTATTCAATTAGTATTGTTTTTATCTTTTTATTGCTGTGTTCAAATTTTTGCGGGATCGGTTCGTTTAGATTTTATTAGAAAAATAGCATATTGGGGATTTTGACGATTTTGTGCGAAAATTGAAAGTTTGTTAAATAATACCCCGTATACTAAAGTCTGTTCGAAGAAAACATGTATGTTATTCAGTTGCTATTACCTCTCAGGTGCTTTTTCGGACCTAGCGTCATATAGATTTTTAAAGATAATTAGTATTTTGGGCATTTTGACTATTTTCTGGGAAAATCTAAGGTTTGTTTATTAATACCCCGTGTACAAAAGTTTTTTCGAATTAGAGCAATATGTGATTCAATTAGTATTGTTTTTGTCTTTTTTTGCTGTGTCCAAATTTTTGGGAGATTGGTTCGTTTAGATTTGATTTGAAAAATAGTATATTGGGGATTTTGACAATTTTGTACGAAAATTGAAAGTTTGTTAATTAAACCCCGTATACTAAAGTCTGTTCGAATAAAACATGTATGTTTTAGGACATAGCGTCGTTTAGATTTTATAAGAAAAGTAGTATTTTATCTATTTATTTAGTATTAGTCTCTGAAACACACTTCACTACAAAAAACTGCTTTAGAATTGATGGGTATTTTATATATGACACCAAACACCCAAGCGAAAGGGCATGGGACTGCCATTATAGTCCGAAAAAACGTAAGGCATTTTCCATTGCCTGAATTCAGAGAGGACTTTTTGCAAGCCACGGCCATAAATCTTACAGATTTTAAAATTGTAGTCTCATCAGTGTATTGCCCGCCTAGGCATAATATCGAACACCATGAATTTGCCAGGTTCTTTGCTACGCTAGGGCAAACATTTATTGCCGCTGGCGATTACAATACAAAGCACACATATTGGGGATCCAGACTCCTTAGTCCTAGAGGTAGGCAGTTGTATTATACAGTTGAAGCAAACAAGCTTGACGTCGTATCTGCCGGTACACCCACCTATTGGCCCACAGACTTTAATAAGTTGCCAGACCTTATTGATTTTGCTATAGTAAAAAACATCAAACGCGATCAACTCTTAGTTAAATCATCCTATGACCTATCTTCTGATCATTCACCTACAATTGTTATTTTACACGACAGTTTTGTCACTGCACCTAAAACCCTTAGTTTCTACCCGAACAGAAACACGAATTGGTTAAAATATAAAATGTATGTGAGCTCTCACTTACCTTTGAACATCCCACTGAGAAATCCAGCTGATATTCAAGCAGCTGTAGACCATTTTACAGACGTCGTGACTGCCGCAGCCATAGCTGCAACGCCAACAAAGCCATCAGCTAAAATAATAACGTACCAGGCAACAACAGATATTCAGACGCTCGTCATTGAGAAAAGAAGACTAAGAAGACAATGGCAAAATACCCGTTCTCCACACATAAAAATGCAAATGAACTTATGTCAAAAAAACTTACGCAGTAAATTGAGACAGAAACACCAATTCGCTATTGACAACTTTTTAAAAAACTTGGATCCAATGAAAAACACGGATTATAGTCTGTGGAAAGCTGTAAAGCACTTACAATGTCCTATTGCTTACGAATCCCCACTAAGACTTGAAGACCGTGCTTGGGCTAAAAACTCAAGTGAAAAGGCAAATGCGTTCGCAAAGCACTTAGAGAAGGTTTTCGCACCACATGATATAAGTAATTCCACTATTCCAATTATTAGCGACATCGTGAATGATCCTATGAAATTTCGGTTGTCTTCTTTAAAATTGACAATTAAAAATACGGATATGAAGAAATCACCTGGGCCTGATCGTATAACAGGATCAATGATAAAAAACTTACCAAATTCAGCTGTAAGAATTTTACTTTACATATTTAATGCTATGTTGCGCGTCGGCTTCTTCCCATGCTCTTGGAAGAAGTCTGAAATTGTTATGATCCCGAAACCTGGAAAGGACTCAAGCCAGATTACATCCTACAGGCCAATTAGCCTACTGTCAGTTTTGTCAAAGATATTTGAAAAATTATTCGTCTCGAGTGTAACTCCTTTTCTAAATGAACACAACGTTATCCCAGATCATCAGTTTGGTTTTCGAGCAAGGCATAGTACGATTGAACAAGTCCATAGAATCGTTACCATTATTAGATCGGCTTTTGAAAGAAAGCAATACTGTTCAGCTTTATTTATAGACATTTCCCAAGCATTTGATAAAGTCTGCCAGGATGGGCTACTTACTAAAATAGTTCGGGTTCTACCTGAAAACACCCACAAGCTTATAAAAAGCTATTTGTCCGGTAGAACTTTTAAAGTAAGGTCAAAGGACCAGCTTTCAAGATGTGGGAAAATCAGTGCAGGAGTACCTCAAGGTAGTGTGCTAGGGCCGCTATTATATATCATCTATACAGCGGATATGCCGACAAGCCCACATACATATACATCAACCTTTGCAGACGACACTGCAATTATAAGTGTCAGTAATGATCCAAAGGATGCATCTGAAAAGCTGCAGTCCCATATTCATAAGCTAGAAGACTGGCTAAAACAGTGGAGAATAAAGGTAAATCCATCAAAATGTGCTCATGTAACGTTTTCCCTTAGAAGGCAAAATTGTCCACCAATCACAATAACTAATACCACGGTTCCAGCGGAAACGCACGTTAAATATTTAGGTATCTACCTAGATCGGCGCCTAACTTGGTCCCGTCATATTGAGGCAAAAATAACGTCCATAAAGCTTCGAACAAATCAACTGCATTGGCTAATAAGTCCTAACTCAACTTTGGCTTTGGAATATAAAGTCCTATTATACAAATCCGTTATAAAGCCAATATGGTCATATGGTATCCAGCTGTGGGGTACTGCCTGTGCATCAAACATCCAGAAGTTACAGAGAAGACAGTCTAGGATTTTACGTCATATCGTATGCGCCCCCTGGTACATAAGAAATGAAAACATACATAGAGATCTCAAAGTTCCCACTATCTACGAAGAAGTTAAAACATACACCTCCAAATACGTGAACAAACTAGTGGCACATCCCAACACTCTAGCACGCAATTTATTGCAATTTGATGGCCACCAGAGACTAAAAAGAACTGACACATTGAGCCTGGCGAGGCGGCTCTCTCTACACATTAGAAGATAGATTTTTAAGATTTGAATACAAAAAATTAGTTATTACGTTGGTACTAACTAGTAAATAATAATTTAGAAATAAGATTTGAATACTTATTGTGAATTTCTTTTAATAGAAAGATTCAATAAAATAAAATACAGTAAAAAAAAAAACCACATGATACAAATAGTTCCACTATTCAAATTATTAGTGATACCGTCAATTAACCTAGGAAATTTTGGTTATCGTCTTTAAAATCAACAATTAAGAATACGGGTATGAGGAAATCACCAGGACCTGATAGTTTTACTGGATCAATGATAAAAAACTTACCTAATTCAGCTGTGAGATTTGTACTTTACATATTTGATGCTATGTTGCGCGTCGCCTTCTTCCCATGCTCTTGAAAGATATCTAAAATTGTTGTTATTCCGAAACCAGGAAAGCACTGAAGCCAGATGAAATCCTACAGGCCCATTAGCCTTCTCTCAGTTTTGTCAAAGATATTTGAAAAATTCTCGTCTCGAGTGTAGATCCTTTTCGAGCAAGGCATAGTATTGAACAAGTCCATAAAATCATTAACATTATTAGATCGGTTTTTGAAGGAAAGCAATACTTTTCAGCTTTATTTATAGGCATTTCCCAAGCATTTGATAAAGTCTGCCATGATGGGCTACTCACTAAAATAGCTCGGGTTCTTCCTGAAAAGACACACCAGCTTCTAATAAACTCTTTGTCAGATAGAATGTTTAATGTTAAGTCAAAGGATCGGTTTTAAAGAAATGGAAAAATCAGTGCAGGAGTACCTTAAGGTGGTGTACAAGGGCCGGTATTATATATAAAGCGGATATGCCAGCAAGCCCACATATATATATATATATATATATATATATATACGTCATCGTTTGCAGACGACACTGCAATTATAAGTGTTAATAAATATCCAACGGTAACATCTGTACAAGTTCAGTCCCATATTCTTGAGCTAGAAGACTGGCTAAAATAGTGGAGACTGAAAATAAATCTGTCGCAACGTGCTCATGTAATGTTTTCCCTTAGAAGACAAACTTGTCAACGCATCACAGTAACAAATACCACGGTTCCAGCGGAAGCGCACGTTAAATATTTAGGTATCCACCTTGGTCCCGTCATATTGAGGTAAAAATAACGTCCACAAAGATTCGAACAGAAATTTGTTCGTGTTCGAACATGTCAATGCCCCTGATCATATCGCTGCCCATGTCCTTGTCCCTGGCCGTGTCCATAACCCTGGTCATGCCCACGTTCCTGCACATGTCTTTGACATGTCCACGTTCCTGGACATGTCTTCGACATGTCCACGTCCCTGGTCATGTCTTTGATATGTCCACGTCCCTGGTCATGTCTTTGACATGTCCACGTCCCTGGCCGTGTCCATATTCCTGGATATGTCCATGTGCTTCTACATGTTCGAACAGGAACAGATTTCTGTGCTTCTACATGTTCGAACAGAAATCTGTTCCTGTTCGAACAGAAATCTGTTCCTGTTCGAACAGAAATCTGTTCCTGTTCGAACAGAAATCTGTTCCTGTTCGAACAGAAATCTGTTCCTGTTCGAACAGAAATTTGTTCGATTACTAATCTGAAATCTGAAACAGAAATCTTTTCCTGTTCGAACAGAAGTCTGTTCCAAGTCGAAAAGAAATCAGTTCTTGTTCGATAAGAAATATGTTCCTGTACGACATGGAGATGTCCCTGACCATCTCCATGTCCTTGACCAAGTCGCTTTCCATTTCCTTGTCCCTGGCCATGTGCATGTCCTGTCCCAGGCCATGTTTAAACAGAAATCTGTTCCTGTTCGAACAGAAATTTGTTCGCTTACATATCTGTTATTTCCCGAACAGAAATCTGTACCTGTTCGTACACGCATTGGATAATAACTCCTTACTCAACCTTGGCTTTGGAATATAAATTCCTTTTATGTAAATCCATTATAAAACCAATATGGTCATATGGCATTCAACTATGGGATACTGTCTGTGTATCAAACATCCAGAAGTTACAGAAAAGACAGTCTACGATTTTACGTCTTATCGTATGCGCCCTTGATATATAAGAAATGAAAACATCCATAAGGATCTAAAAGTTCCCACAATCCAGAAAGAAGTTAAAGCAAACAAGTCCAAATACGTAAACAAACTAGTCGCACACCCTAACTCTCTTGCACGCAGTTTATTGCAATTTGTGGCAACCAGAGACTAAAAAAACTGACACATTGAGCCTGGCGAGGCTCAATAAAATAAAACTAATACTACATTTACACCTACGCAAAATCTGGTACTTATGAGATTTTGAGCGAAATCTAGTTCATTTCTACCAGATTACACATACAAAACAAAATCTACTTACGAACTAGATTTTGGCAAAATCTGAACAAGAAAATTTTGACATTTGTAACAAAAAAAAAAGCGCGGTAGATACAAAATATTTGCAGCAACATTAAAAAATAATAAAAGTTTAAAATAAGTGTTTTTAATATGGAATAAAGTGTAAGTAATATTACATATGTAATTATGTGTATAAAAACAATTGTAGCACGAATTTAATTAAGTTTAGAGGCAATTTTTTATTCTTTCTTCAGTCAGCTGTTTTCGTTATGAAAATGAAATCCAATAATACGTCAAAAAGCATTGGTGTAAACGGCAGAGATTTTCTTCGAGATTTGAGCTGAAATCTACTAGATTTTGCGTAGATGTAAATGTAGTATAAGTATTAAAAAAAACTGCTTTCCATTGCTTTACGTTTTAACTTCTTCGTGGAGAGAGGGAACTTTGAGATCCCTGATGTTTTCATTTCTTATGTACCAGGGACACACACGAAAAGACGTAAAATCCTAAACTGTCTTCTTTGTAACTTCTGGATGTTTGATGCACAGGCAGTACCCCACAGCTATATAGCATATGACCATATTGGCTTTATAACGGATTTGTATAAAAGACCTTTATATGCCAAGGCATTGTTTATGTGATCGAGGTTTAGTATAGACGTACATAATATTTCGGGCATAAATAATATAAAAAAATACAATTGAGCAAGTGAAGAGACACAAATGAACAGTTAAAAAAAAGAAGAATATACAAAAACAACAACATAACATATATATTGTGTGTTGTATATGAGTGTGCCACACATTAATGTAAAAAATATAAAAGTTTATAACAACAATACTTACTACTCTTTTAGTTATAGAAATGCTAATAATTCAATTAACAATACAAATAAACAAAACAGTAGATGACAGTGCTTTTTTAACCGCCAGGCCAATTGACTGAACGCGCTCTTTATACGGAAATATAAACTTATCTTCGCAAGTAACAACACCAGAAGATGCTACAATTCAACAAGAAAACATTACAGGTACTATAACAAAAATGGTACAGTAAACCAACGAAATAGGTAATATAAAAAAATCCTGTACAAAAAGTGCAAACGGAATGCATACGGGGACAGTGGATATGTTCCATATTTACGAGGGGGAGGTAAAAATTAATTTACCGATTAAGAGTTAACAAAAATTTACTTGATTTTGAAATCGATACAGGTGCGCCAGTAACTATTGTAAATGTGGATGATGCGAGGAAATCATGAGAATGGCACAAAATTATACAGCTACTGTAACAACGAAATTCATTGTCTCGGTTTCTTGCTGGTCACGGTCAAAGTTAGTCCCACTATTTTGTCACCACCCTTAAAATTATACGCAGTCAGATCAAAAAGGGGACCATTACTCGGTCGAGAATGGTTAAAAGAGGTTAAGATAATTTGAAATCTGCAAAAATGAATCAGATATCTCAAGACACAATGCAAGATATAAAAACAAAAATCCAAGCTATACTCAAAAAGTATTCCCCACTTCAGTCGCCCTCCGCTGGAAAGATCGAGGGCTATCAAGCATAAAAGAATCAGCGACTCCAAAATTCTTCAAAGCCCGGAGAGTGCCGTTTTCTATAATGAATGAAGTTGAAGTAGAATCGAGCGAATGGGCAACTCCCATCGTAGCAGTGCCTAAAATGGACGGATGTGTACGTATATGCGGTGACTATAAAGGTATAATAAATACCTACATGATGGTCGATGAATACCCGTTACCCACGATCGAAGAATTACTTAGCGTGATGTCTCGAGGAAAAAAATTTGCCAGGATCGATTTGGCCTAGGCAAATTTACAATTGGAGGTACACCCACACGATCGAAAGCTGTTAACTATAAATACACACAAGGGACTGTTCACCCCAACTAGAATGATGTTTGAAGTTGCATGCGGCCCTGCAAAATGACAACGCTTTATGGAGCAACTTCTTCTAGACATTACGGCCGTCTCTCTTTTCCTTGACGATATTAAAATAACGGTAGAAAACGATGAGTGCCATCTAGGGAGAATCGACGAGGTATTACGTCGGCTAGATACCCATAATATGCGAATTAATATTGAAAAATCTTACTGGATGCAGGATGAAATTGAGTTTTCCTTACCTACAAGCTGAGACAACATGTTAACAATTTCATTAGATATTTGCTCGCTCAAGTAAATCGGGGGAGGTTTTTGTTCCCTGACAGCGGGTTCATCTTCATCATCCGGTGCAGCAAGAACAGAGAATCTCTTTCCGCTTACCGGCATTACAGCTATTTGGGAGCTTTTGTATTACTTAGCAGTGCGCTCTTATTGCAAAGCCTCAGGACTGACCTTCCATTTGACTTTGGTTGTATAACGATCCATACCACTTTGCACTTTTTGTGCTGTACAATTTTTTTATAGTACCTGTAATGTTTTTTTTGTTGGGGGTTAAAAAAGCACTGCCATCTACTTTTTCGTTTGTTTGTATTGTTCATTGAATTATTAGAATTTCTATAACGAAAAGAGTAGTAAGCATTGTTGTTATAAACTTTTATATTTTTTACATTAATGTTTGGCACACTCATATACTGAATATCACTAGAATTTTTTAACCATGCCTGTGCATCAAACATCCAGAAGTTACAAAGAAGACAGTCTAGGATTTTACGTCTTTTCGTATGCGCCCCTGGTACATAAGAAATGAAAACATCCACAGGGATCTCAAAATTCCCACTCTCTAGAAAAAGGGAAATCTCTGCAGGGGTCCCTCAAGGTAGTGTACTAGGGCCGATATTATATCTCATATATACAGCGGATATGCCAACAAGCGCAAATACACATACGGCAACATTAACAGATGACACTGCATTTATAAATGTTAATAATGATCCGAAAATTGCATCTCAACAACTTCAGTCGCACATTGATGAGCTACATGACTGGTTGAAAAAGTAGAGAATAAAACTAAAGCTATCGAAATGTGTTCACGTAACCTTTTCTCTCAGAAGGCGAAATTGCCCACCAATAACAATAACAAATACCACGGTGCCAGCGGAAACGCACGTTAGATATTTCGGTAAACATTTAAGGAATGATTAAAACATACCCGGACAAAATTCAGTCCACCCGAGAATTTCTCTTCCAAAATCCGTACGACAGCTTAGACGTTCTTTACGTATGTGTGGTTGGTGTCGCCGTTTTGTCCGAAATTTGGTTACACTGACAACCCCTTTGACGGATATCTTTCACATAAACAGATAATTGGACTGGTCTGAAGGAGCTACATCTTCATTTTAAGAATTTAAGCACTCCCTTTGAACTGCACCTGTGCTTCAAAACCTTGTCTTTTTACGTCTGTTCTCCATTCAGTGTGATGCATGACAATTTGTGGCTTTTCTCGTTCAGACAAAAAACGACCTGGACGAAGTACCTATTGCATTCATAAGCCATAAATTACCTACAGAAGAATTATACTGTTTCTAAGTAGGAATGTTTTGCAGTTTTTGAGTTCGAAATTATAACAGATCGCGCCCCACTGAAATTGCACATGAATCACACAGACTTACATGGATGACTAGCTCGATGGGCCCTAAAACTGCAAGGCCTTACCTTCACATTTCGACATAAAAATGGTACTCAAAACATAGTACCAGATTCATGCTCAAGGATGTATTATGACAACAACGAGGAAATTGTAGTTAGAAATCCACAGAACTAAATTATATCCGATCTCGAGATGCAATCGAAAAAGTCAAATTCGATCAATACCTCTCACAATATTTTTCTGATTTAAAAATCGTTGATGGTTAAATATGTATAAACGCTGTGAGTTTGCTTCTGGAGATGAGTTACAACAAATGGCTTGGAAACTTTGGTTGCCGACTTCAATGGCTAATTACTTAATCAAAAGAGCCCATGATCATCCGTTGTGTGCACATGGAAGCGTTGGTAAACCTTTGCGTCGTCTCAAACCAAATATGGCAAAAGAGACGACAAATTATGTTCCATCATGCTTTATTTGTAACAGACAAATCTTCAAACAAGTGTCTAAGACCAACCAATGGGGCTGTAAGCGACTTTAGATCGTATTTTTCAAAAACTTTATATAGATTTATTCGGACCGTATCCTAGGCCTTGTTCAGGAAATATAATTTGTTTGAGTAGTTTTTAGAACCCCACAACTCAACTGCAATTTACTCTTCACAATCAAACGTTACTCAGCGCGTGCATTGGTCAATATTAGAGGCTATAAAGGCGTATGTTAAACCCTCTTAAAAGAACTGAGATGAAAAACTTTCCGCAAATAGTTGTACATACCAGCACGGGATTTTCACGCGTGCAAGTCTTGGGACGTACGACAAGTTTGTTTACGTATTTGGACGTGTATATTTTCACTTCCTCGTGAATTGTGGGAACAGGCGCATACGATAAGACGTAAAATCCTAGACTGTCTTCTCTGTAACTTCTGGATGTTTGATGCGCACGCAGTACCCCACATCTGAATGCCATATGTCAAAATTGGCTTTATAACGGATTTGTATAAAAGAACTCTATAATTCAAAGCCAAGGTTGAGTAAGGACTTATTAGTAGTTGATTTGTTCGAAGCTTTATGGACGTTATGTGACGGGACCAAGTTAGGCGTCGATCTAGGTGGATACCTAAATATTTAACGTGCGTTTTTGCTGCAACCGTGGTATTTGCTATTGTGATTGGTGAACAATTTTGCCATGATTAGTGAGAGCTCACATACATATTATATTTTGACCAATTCGTGGTTTTATTTGTGTAGTAATTAATAGTTTCAGGTGCAGTGACAAAACTGTCGTGTAAAACAACAAATGTAGGTAAATGATCAGAAGTTAGGTCATAGGATGAATTAACTAACAGTTGATCTGGTTTGTTGTTTTTTTACTACAGCAAAATCAATAAAGTCTGGCGACTTATTCAACTCAATGGGCGAATAGGTGGTTTTACCGCTAGATAATACGTCCAGCTTGTTTGCTTGCACTGTATAATACAACTGTCTACCTATACCCAAAGCGGGGAAGTTCACTGCAGGACCGATGCGGCGTTGCATTGCAACGATAGCTGTCGATGTCATTCGTTGACAGCAGGAGAGTAGATAGCTCCGAACACCTCAGGGGGTGGAACCGGGGGCCTCGCAACCTCTGTTCTAATTTGCAACCTATGGAATGTGCATAAGTGCTATTCCGGTGGTGCTTATGCGATCGCATAGGCGCGCAGGTTTGGCCGCTTAATGTCACACTCGTAGATGGACCACCGCGAGATTAAGCCAACGTTGGCAGGTGCTTACGCAAATCTAATCATATCTGCCTACCTCTAGGAGTAAGAAGTCTGGATCCCCAATATATGTGCTTTGCATTGCAATTGTCAGCGGCAATAAATTTTTGTCCTAGCGTAGCAAAGAACCTGGCAAATTCATGGTGTTCGATTTTGCGCCTAGGCGGGCAAAACACTGACGACTTAGCTTAGAGATAAGAAATGAATACATATTGTAAATTTCTTTAAATAGAGAGATTCAATAAAATATAAGGAAATTAAAAAAAAATATTCCAAAGACAAGGTTGAGTTAGAACTTATTAGCCAATGATAGGCGTCGATCTAGTTGGATACCCAAATATCTAACGTGCGTTTCCGCTGGAACCGTGGTATTTGTTATTGGTAGACAATTTCGCCTTCTGAGGGAAAAGGTTACGTGTACACATATCGTTGGGTTTACTTTTATTCTCCACTTTGTCAACCAGTCCTCTAGCTCATGAATGTGCGACTGAAGTTGTTGAGATGCAAATTTTGGGTCATTATTAACACTTGTAAATGCAGAGTCATCTACAAACGTTGACGTATATGTATTTGTCTTAGATGAGATATAACAGCGGCCCTAGTATAGTAGTATACGTGCAGAGATTTCCCCTTTTCTAGAAAATTTGTCCTTCGACCTTACCTTAAACGTTCTGTCCGTTAAATAGCTCTTCAGAAGTTTGTGAGAGTTTACAGGTAGAATTCGAGTTATTTTCGTAAGTAGCCCATCATGCTGGGCTTTATCAAACGCCTGGGAAATACCAATAATCAAAGCTGAACAATATTCCATATTTTCAAATGCAGATGTGATAACGGTGAAGATTCTGTGAACTTGCTCAATTATACTATGATTTTCTCGAAAACCAAACTGATGGTCCGGGACGATATTTTTATAAGTAAGATATGGCTTAAAACACGACACTAATAATTTTTAACCAATTTTGGTAAAACTGACAGCAGGCTAATTGGCCAGTACGACGTAATCTGACTTAAGTCCTTGCCTGGCTTATGGAACATTACAATTTCAGACATCTTCCAAGAGTATGGGAAGAAGTCAATTCGCAACATTGCATTTAATACGAACAGTATAATGCTCAGAGCATAATTAGGTAAATATCTTATCATTGATCCGGTAATACGATCACGAATGGGCAATTTTCTCATATCTAGAGAAGGCACTAACCTTTTCAGCTGAGCTCTTAGCCCATGTTCGGTTTTCAAGTCTTAATGGGGATTCATAGGCAATAAGACATTAAAAGTGCCTTACAGCTTTCCACAAGCTATAGTCAGTGTTTTTCTTGGATCCAAATTTTTGTAATATATCTCTATAGCGGAGTCTTGTTTCTGTCTTAGTTAATTATGTAAAGTTCTTATGTCAAGTTCAATTGGGTCTTGATGTCAGGAGAACGCCTGATGCTGACGAGAGCCCGTATATAAGCCGATGATTGGTATACATTTATTTTAACCGACTGTTTTTTTGGTGTTGCATTTCTTACTGCGGCCGTCAGGACGCTCGTAAACTAATCCGCAGATGCTTGAATATCAGCCGGATTACTTAATGGGATATTCGTAGGTAAGTGAGAGCTTACATACATTTTATATGTTTTTATTTGACTACTAATTGATCACGTCTAATATTTTTTACAACGGCAAAATCAATTAGACCTGGCAGCTTATTAAAGTCTGTTGGCCAATAGGTAGGTTTAACCCCTGATACGGCGTGTAGCGTGTTTGCTTGAACTGTATTGTACAGCTGTTTGCCTCTTGGGCTAAAAAGTCTGGAGCGCCAAAAGGTGTGCTTTTCATTTTATTCGCCAGCTGTAATTATCTTTTTTCCTAGTGTAGCAAAGAACGTGGAAAACTTATGGTGTTCGAATTTGTGCCTGGGCGGACAGTACACAGTGGGAGCGCCCGTATCCGTTCCAGAAGCATATTTTCAAATTGGTCAAACATGTAATTTGGTGTAATATGTGGTATTATACTAGGTTGTGTACCAGCTATGGATTCTGCACGAAGCCTGGGAAATTGGGAAGCCTTATTATTAATTTATTAAATCCGTGCTTAGTGTTTTTACATTTTATTTCCTTCCAATTCCTTTTATACAATGAATACCTATATTTGCAGTGTTGCCATATCATTCATTTACATTTCATATTTCCGGGATCTAATTCCACAAAAGCGTACGCTTCCTTGTCTATTTGGCTGTACCGTTGTTGGGTGAGAGATAAGGTTTGTGAGGAGAATTGTATCGGTAGTTCTGTGCCATCTGAGTATCGGTGGCTGAGTACTGCCCGCGCACCGCAAGGGCTAGCATCAACGGCTAGAACCAGCGGCAATCTTGGATTATAATGAGCTAAAATTCTATCCGGTATCATTTGTTTTTTGATTTCACTAAACGATTTTTCACGACTGTTATTCCACACAAAAGGTATATTATTTTTCAATAAATTTTGTATTGGGTACAGGATAGTGCTCAAATTCGCCCGTAGTAATTAACCATCCCCAAAAAGGCTCGAACTTCTTCCACTGTAGCAGGTATCTTCATATTTTGTATCGCATCAATCTTCCTATTTACTTTCCCAATGCCATGTCTATTAATTACGTACCCACAATACTCAATTTCATCCTGCATCCAGTAAGATTTTTCAATATTAATTTGCATGTTATGGGTCTCTAGCCGACGTAATACCTCGTCGATTCTCCCTAGATGGCACTCATCGTTTTCTACCGTTATTTTAATATCGTCAAGGAAAAGAGAGACGGCCGTAATGAAGAAGCTGCTCCATATAGCGTTGTCATTTTGCAGGGGCGCATGCAACTCCAAACATCATTCTAGTTGGGGTGAACAGTCCTTTGTGTGTATTTATATTTAACATCTTTCGATCGTGTGGGTGTACCTCCAATTGTAAATTTGCCTGGGCCAAATCGATCCTGGTAAATTTTTTTCTTCGAGACATCACGCTAAGTAATTCTTCGATCGTGGGTAACGGGTATTCATCGACCATCATGTAGGTGTTTATTATACTTTTATAGTCACCGCATATACGTACACATCCGTCTTTTTTAGGCACTGCTACGATGGGAGTTGCCCATTCGCTCGATTCTACTTCATTCATTATAGAAAACGCCACTCTCCGGGCTTTGAAGAATTTTGGAGTCGCTGATTCTTTTATGCTTGATAGCCCTCGATCTTTCCAGCGGAGGGCGACTGAAGTGTGGAATACTTTTTGAGTATAGCTTGAAGTTTTGTTTTTATATCTTGCATTGTGTCTTGAGATATCTGATTTATTTTTGCAGATTTCAAATTATCTTAACCTCTTTTAACCATTCTCGACCGAGTAATGGTCCCCTTTTTGATCTGACTGCGTATAATTTTAAGGGTGGTGACAAAATAGTGGGAATAACTTTGACCGTGACCAGCAAGAAACCGAGACAATGAATTTCGTTGTTACAGTAGCTGTATAATTTTGTGCCATTCTCATGATTTCCTCGCATCATCCACATTTACAATAGTTACTGGCGCACCTGTATCGATTTCAAAATCAAGTAAATTTTTGTTAACTCTTAATCGGTAAATTAATTTTTACCTCCCCCTCGTAAATATGGAACATATCCACTGTCCCCGTATGCATTCCGTTTGCACTTTTTGTACAGGATTTTTTTATATTACCTATTTCGTTGGTTTACTGTACCATTTTTGTTATAGTACCTGTAATGTTTTCTTGTTGAATTGTAGCATCTTCTGGTGTTGTTACTTGCGAAGATAAGTTTATATTTCCGTATAAAGAGCGCGTTCAGTCAATTGGCCTGGCGGTTAAAAAAGCACTGTCATCTACTGTTTTGTTTATTTGTATTGTTAATTGAATTATTAGCATTTCTATAACTAAAAGAGTAGTAAGTATTGTTGTTATAAACTTTTATATTTTTTACATTAATGTGTGGCACACTCATATACAACACACAATATATATGTTATGTTGTTGTTTTTGTATATTCTTCTTTTTTTTAACTGTTCATTTGTGTCTCTTCACTTGCTCAATTGTATTTTTTTATATTATTTATGCGCGAAATATTATGTACGTCTATACTAAACCTCGATCACATAAACAATGCCTTGGCATATAAAGGTCTTTTATACAAATCCGTTATAAAGCCAATATGGTCATATGCTATATAGCTGTGGGGTACTGCCTGTGCATCAAACATCCAGAAGTTACAAAGAAGACAGTTTAGGATTTTACGTCTTTTCGTGTGTGTCCCTGGTACATAAGAAATGAAAACATCAGGGATCTCAAAGTTCCCTCTCTCCACGAAGAAGTTAAAACGTAAAGCAATGGAAAGCAGTTTTTTTTAATACTTATACTACATTTACATCTACGCAAAATCTAGTAGATTTCAGCTCAAATCTCGAAGAAAATCTCTGCCGTTTACACCAATGCTTTTTGACGTATTATTGGATTTCATTTTCATAACGAAAACAGCTGACTGAAGAAAGAATAAAAAATTGCCTCTAAACTTAATTAAATTCGTGCTACAATTGTTTTTATACACATAATTACATATGTAATATTACTTACACTTTATTCCATACTAAAAACACTTATTTTAAACTTTTATTATTTTTTAATGTTGCTGCAAATATTTTGTATCTACCGCGCTTTTTTCTTTGTTACAAATGTCAAAATTTTCTTGTTCAGATTTTGCCAAAATCTAGTTCGTAAGTAGATTTTGTTTTGTATGTGTAATCTGGTAGAAATGAACTAGATTTCGCTCAAAATCTCATAAGTACCAGATTTTGCGTAGGTGTAAATGTAGTATTAGTTTTATTTTATTGAGCCTCGCCAGGCTCAATGTGTCAGTTTTTTTAGTCTCTGGTTGCCACAAATTGCAATAAACTGCGTGCAAGAGAGTTAGGGTGTGCGACTAGTTTGTTTACGTATTTGGACTTGTTTGCTTTAACTTCTTTCTGGATTGTGGGAACTTTTAGATCCTTATGGATGTTTTCATTTCTTATATATCAAGGGCGCATACGATAAGACGTAAAATCGTAGACTGTCTTTTCTGTAACTTCTGGATGTTTGATACACAGACAGTATCCCATAGTTGAATGCCATATGACCATATTGGTTTTATAATGGATTTACATAAAAGGAATTTATATTCCAAAGCCAAGGTTGAGTAAGGAGTTATTATCCAATGCGTGTACGAACAGGTACAGATTTCTGTTCGGGAAATAACAGATATGTAAGCGAACAAATTTCTGTTCGAACAGGAACAGATTTCTGTTTAAACATGGCCTGGGACAGGACATGCACATGGCCAGGGACAAGGACATGGAAAGCGACTTGGTCAAGGACATGGAGATGGTCAGGGACTTCTCCATGTCGTACAGGAACATATTTCTTATCGAACAAGAACTGATTTCTTTTCGACTTGGAACAGACTTCTGTTCGAACAGGAAAAGATTTCTGTTTCAGATTTCAGATTAGTAATCGAAAAAATTTCTGTTCGAACAGGAACAGATTTCTGTTCGACCATGTAGAAGCACAGAAATCTGTTCCTGTTCGAACATGTAGAAGCACGTGGACATATCCAGGAATATGGACACGGCCAGGGACGTGGACATGTCAAAGACATGACCAGGGACGTGGACATGTCCAGGAACGTGGGCATGACCACGAACAAATTTCTGTTCGAATCTTTGTGGACGTTATTTTTACCTCAATATGAAGGGACCAAGGTGGATACCTAAATATTTAACGTGCGCTTCCGCTGGAACCGTGGTATTTGTTACTGTGATGCGTGGACAAGTTTGTCTTCGAAGGGAAAACATTACATGAGCACGTTGTGATGGATTTATTTTCAGTCTCCACTGTTTTACCCAGTCTGCTAGCTCATGAATATGGGACTGAAGTTGTGCAGATGTTACCGTCGGATATTTATTAACACTTATAATTGCAGTGTCGTCTGCAAACGATGACGTGTATATATGGGCTTGTTGGCATATCCGCTTTATATATATAATAGCGGTCCTAGTACACCACCTTAAAGTACTCCTGCACTGATTTTTCCATTTCTTGAAAACCGATCCTTTGACTTAACGTTAAACATTCTATCTGACAAAGAGCTTATTAGAAGTGTTGGTGAACAACTATTTTATTTTCACCTTCTAATGCATATTTAATAATTTTTAAATCTTGTTTAATTAATTACTATTTATTTAATTTAGTTCGATAACTTTCCATCCTGTACCACTGTATTTGCTATAAAACCTTACATTCTTACATATTACATTTGTTCACTCAAAACATTGTAACATTACACAGCTATACATACTAATTTACATATATTACAAATATGTATGTACATATATTGCTACTAAACGGTTTTTATAATATTTTTTTGTCGATCGTTAATCCACTTGTTATTTTGCTTTTGTTCTTTTAGTTTTTGTAAGAAATTAAGTTCTGTACTTTATTATATTTTAGCATTGATAAGCTTATCGTTAATATATTTACATCTGCCTTGCTGCGTTAAAATTTAAGTTTATTTTTATCAAAAAGTATATATAAAGTGAAGAATTAATAAAGAATTTAATAAAATTAAATACTCAATCTTAAACATTGGTGCCGAAACCCGGGAATTATAGCATTGGAGAAATATTCCCCTAACTGAAACTCTTTATTTCTTGGATAGCTAATTACTTCAACTTTGTAGCTGATCTGGACTGCTTATTTGGAGCCAATTGACTGTGAATTTGGTTTGAGAATTACCTGCGTACTATTGCCTATGTTTGTGATTAACTTGTATGTATTAAGGAAATTTTAAAGAGAAGGTATTATTCAAATTATATAGTAGTAGTTTTACAATGGAAGATGTTGCAATTCTTATTGAAGAGCTACGTATGTTAGTTAAACACTTGCAACGGACTGCACCAACATATCGATCGAAGACCGATATAACACGAGGCTACGCCCAAAGTGTCTTAGAAGAAATTGAGGCTTCTTCTCAAGTGTTCAAAGGTACACATAACCAACTTTTAGAACTTGTTCGGGAAAATACACTAAACGTTAGTGACGTACCTTACTTTTCGGAAGAAGTTTACTATATTTTTCAGGATGAATTCCTAACATTAAAAGGTCAACTTATAGATGCGATTAATGAACCTGGTACCTACCAATCGCCTGTTTTCCACTCCAGTACGTTTGCTACAGCACCTCATAGTAGAAATGAAACTGTGCTAGCAGAAGCTCGTTTGCCTAAAATAGACATACCCATATTTTCAGGAGATTATTTATCGTGGATTTCATACAAAGATATGTTTATTTCTTTAGTCCACAATAACTGTGCTTTGAGTAATGTTCAAAAGTACTACTTTTTAAAGGGTTCATGCACTGGTACTCCACTAGACATAGTGAATGAATACCCAGCCTCCGATGCTAGTTATATTCTAGCTTGGAATGCCTTAAATCAGCGTTTTCATAACAAGAGAAAAATTGTCGACACTCTTCTGAAGAAATTATTTTCCATACCACCATCAAACGGCTCTGCTGAAAGCATTCAGATTCTTTTAGATACCACTCGCAACTGTCTTGCGTTGTTACGTACGCTCGATATTAATTCCGACAGTTGGGATGCTATTTTAATATATATGTCTGTCAATAAACTAGACAATCAAGCTCGTAAGGAATGGGAACAGTCATTAAAAGCATCTATAGAAGTTCCCCGAATTAGCACGCTTTATGAATTTTTGGAAACGTCTTTTAGGACATTAGAAACTATTAGTGAACCACAGCATTCACATCAAAGCTTTAACAATAAAAGTTCTAAAATTGCACACCACATAAAGAATAAAAATATTCCTCGACGTAATATTCATATCTCTGTAGCTAACAATGATATTAACTGTCCATGCTGTGACAAGCGTCATCTCTTATTCAAATGATTTAAATTTGCTGCAATGTCATCTGAAAACAAACGTAATTTTTTAAACGAAAGACGAATATGCCGAAATTGTTTGAACAGAGGCCATTTTAGTAATAGTTGTCATATAACATCACGCTGTCAAATCTGCCAACAGAAGCATCACACTACTGTGCACAACGAATTTGCATATGTAAAAAGTGATAGTAATAACACTTTTAACTCTAAACCTTTAAATTCAACAGTTTCGCAGGCATCTGAAAATGGTGCTGCCAATATAGCATGCAACTGTAATAGCTTCGTAAGACGGCCTCAAGTACTTTTGGCCACACTATGTGTAACAGTTAAAACTCCCTCTGGACTTTTTAAATTAAGAGCGATTCTTGATCAGTGTGCTCAGGCTTCGCTTATCACACAACACGCAGCTGAAACTCTAAAACTTCCAATGAGTAAGACTCATGCTCAAATAAGCGGTGTTGGTGGAAATAATTACGTTTCAAAGAAAGTGATTCATGTTACACTGTATTCAAATACTGATAGTAATTATAAAATCGTTTGTCAAACTTTCGTTTTGCCGAAAATAACTGCATATCAACCCCAACCAATAAATTTAAACTTTTTGCCAAATTTGAGTAATTTTAGGCTGGCCGACCCTAACTTCGCTGAACGCGGTGAAATTGACATGTTATTAGGCGGTGACGTTTATGGTAATATTGTTTTACCTCAGCAACAAAAAATTAATGGCAGCTTATTTTTACAACATACACATTTTGGTTGGGTAGTTTCTGGACCCACATCGCCAATACCTTATCAGCAAAATAATATAAATGTGAACGTTTCCTCATTAGATTTACAACTGCGTGCATTTTGGGAACAGGAAGAAATATTAGAAAAACGACAGCTAACTGAAGAAGAAGAACTCTGTGAGCAATATTTCAAAAAAACAACTACTCGTGACCAAAGCGGTCGTTTTACGGTATACTTGCCTTTTAAAGCTGCATTGTATGGTTGTCCCTTACCATTGTTTAGTCATACTGACTATAGTGCCCTTTCACGGTTAAAAAATGTTGAAAATAAATGCAAAAGGAATCCCGCATTTGGTAAACTTTATGACAGTTTCATGAAAGAATATGAGAGTCTTGGTCATATGGTCAAACAGGGTAGATATCCACAAGATTTAAATAAAAATGGTTACTTTCTGCCTCACCACGGCGTCTTAAAGGATAGTAGCTCAACTACTAAATTAAGGGTAGTTTTTGACGGTAGTTCAAAGACAACATTTCAAAAATCTTTAAATGAAGAGCTACCTGCAGGTCCTGCCTTACAAAACGATCTTCCGACAATAATTATGCGATGGAGGCGATTCCGCATTGGATTTAGAGCAGACTTGGAGAAAATGTTTCGCCAAATTAACGTAGTTAAAGAACATCAAAGGTATCAACAAATACTGTGGCGAGATTTGAAGTCAAACAATATTTTTATACACAATCTTACTACCGTAACGTACGGTACCAAACCGGCTCCGTTTCTGTCAATAAGAGTTTTACAACAATTAGCTATGGAGGAAAGAGATAAATTCCCATTAGCCTGTAAGGTACTTAATACAGATACATACGTGGACGATGTAATTTCTGGAGCAGATGATGTAACACAAGCATTACGTCTTCACTACGAATTGTGTAATTTGTTAAAAAGAGGAAAATTTAATTTGCGTAAATGGACTTCTAATTCAAAAGAACTTTTGGAACATATTCTACCAGAACTTAGAGAAGATTCTAATGTTTTACAAATTAAATATGATAGTTTTGTAAAAGCACTAGGCCTTGAATGGAACACTTGTTCTGATTATTTTTCATTTAAAATTAATTTTAAAATTAGTGACGAAAAAGTTACTAAACGAAGTTTATTGTCCGATGCAGGAAAACTTTATGATCCTCTTGGCTGGCTGTCGCCTACAACTGTTCTTTCAAAAATAGAATTCCAAAATTTATGGTTGTTAGGCATAAATTGGAATGATTATGTACCAGATAATTTAAACAAAAGGTGGTTGGAGTATAGATTTAATTTAAAGGAACTCGAGAACATAAAAATACCCAGATGGTTAGGTCTCTCAAGTAATGCAAAAGTTGAAATACACGGCTTTTGCGATTCGTCTAAACTGGCGTTTGCTGCTGTTGCTTACTCAAAAGTAATTTTCAAAGACAACTGTGTAAAAGTAAGCTTACTCCAAGCAAAAACTAAAGTTGGTCCTTTGAAACGTCTTACTATACCCAGAATGGAATTATGCGGAGCAACATTGCTCGTTAAACTTATTCATAAACTAACATCGTCACTCGATAGTAATATTTCAGATATATTTTATTGGACTGATAGCACAACTGTTCTCTCATGGATTAGAGGACAATCATCCAGATGGCCAGTTTATGTCGGAAACAGAGTAGCTGAAATACAAAGAAAATCTAATAATTCTCAATGGCGCTATATTTCAACTCGAGACAACGCAGCAGATTGCGCATCTCGTGGTATTACAGCAAAGGATCTCGTAAGTCATGAACTTTGGTGGAATGGCCCTAAGTGGTTGAGTGAAGAAGAGAAAAATTGGCCTAAGCAACCCAATTTAAAATTTGAAATCATGGAAGAAGCAATAACTAAATTTAATCCAAATATACACTCAACAGTATTGGAAGTTAAAGAATATCCTGAATTTCTCACTCGCTTTTCGTCTATTAACAAGCTTATTCGAGTCATTGCATACGTAATTCGATTTGCAAATAATTCATTGCATAAAAGTAAATCACAAATAGTAGGTAGTAGTAAGATGACAGGTTTTCTCACCAGCAGTGAGATTAGGAGCGCTCGTTTAAAAATTATTAAAATTTCCCAGCAGATCGATTTTCCAAATGAAATAGTTGAACTTAAGAAAAATAGTCAAATTTATACCAATAAGTCAATTGCTAGATTATGCCCATTTTTTGACTCATCTGAAATTATTAGAGTTGGTGGAAGGATTCAAAATTCAGACTTAAACTATTATTCCAAGCATCCAATTCTTTTATCAAAACGAAATCCTATAGCTAATCTTATTTTTCTAGACGCACATAAAAGAACTTTACATGGCGGTTTGATTCAGATGCAGTCATTTGTTTCCAGAGAATATTGGATTTTATCAGCAAGAAATATTGCAAAAAGGACTTTGCGACAGTGTATCGATTGTTTTAAATTCACTGCCAAAGCAGCACAACAGGTCATGGGTAGCCTGCCGAGTGTTCGCCTTAAGCCAGCTCGTCCATTTTATTCCTTTAGCTGCACTTCGACGTTTTGTATCTAGACGTGGCCACTGCACTGACATCTATTCGGACTGTGGCACAAATTTTGTAGGCGCTAAAAGGGAACTGGAAATTCTTCACCACAAAAGCAATTCTTCCCTTCCTGTGGAGCTCGCTGAATTGCTTGCGTCTGATGGCGTTACTTGGCACTTTATACCACCAGCCTCACCTAATTTCGGTGGCCTTTGGGAGGCGGGAGTAAAGTCTACGAAGTACCACTTGCGACGAGTAATGCATAATCGTATTCTGACGTTTGAAGAGCTTACAACGCTGCTGGCTCAAATTGAGAGTTGTCTTAACTATAGGCCACTTTGCCCCATAAGCAATGATCCATCAGACTGCAATGCACTTACACCAGCACATTTTTTAATTGGCGAACCGTCTGTTTGTGTACCAAATGAAGATGTTCTTGAAGTTAATATCGATCGTTTATCAAGATGGAAGGTGATTGAAAAGTTAAAACAACATTTTTGGCGTCGGTGGTCTGTCGAATGGCTTTGCCGTGTGCAAGCTAGACCTAAGTGGTTAAAAACTACGAGAAATGCTAAAGATGGTGACTTGGTAATTGTATTTGATGAACGCTGTCCACCTGGCCAATGGCCATTGGCGCGTGTTCAGTCTGTGCATCCTGGTAAAGATGGCTGTGTTAGAGTGGTAACACTATTATCGAATGGGAAGATTTTTAAACGACCGATTTCAAAAATAGCCTTTCTGCCAACCACGGATCCTCTCTGCGAAAGCAATGTTTCTGGCGACGCTCCTGATGATGAAGCATTAAATTAATCACTATCGCTCTTAGTGGGGGAAAATGTTGGTGAACAACTATTTTATTTTCACCTTCTAATGCATATTTAATAATTTTTAAATCTTGTTTAATTAATTACTATTTATTTAATTTAGTTCGATAACTTTCCATCCTGTACCACTGTATTTGCTATAAAACCTTACATTCTTACATATTACATTTGTTCACTCAAAACATTGTATCATTACACAGCTATACATACTAATTTACATTTATTACAAATATATATGTACATATATTGCTACTAAACGGTTTTTATAATATTTTTTTGTCGATCGTTAATCCACTTGTTATTTTGCTTTTGTTTCTTTTAGTTTTTGTAAGAAATTAAGTTCTGTACTTTATTATATTTTAGCATTGATAAGCTTATCGTTAATATATTTACATCTGCCTTGCTGCGTTAAAATTTAAGTTTATCTTTATCAAAAAGTATATATAAAGTGAAGAATTAATAAAGAATTTAATAAAATTAAATACTCAATCTTAAACAAGAAGCTTGTGTATCTTTTCAGGAAGAACCCGAGCTATTTTAGTGAGTAGCCCATCATGGCAGACTTTATCAAATGCTTGGGAAATGTCTATAAATAAAGCTGAAAAGTATTGCTTTCCTTCAAAAACCTATCTAATAATGTTAATGATTTTATGGACTTGTTCAATACTATGCCTTGCTCGAAAAGTATCTACACTCGAGACGAAAATTTTTCAAATATCTCTGACAAAACTGAGAGAAGGCTAATGGGCCTGTAGGATTTAGTCTGGCTCAGTGCTATCCTGGTTTCGGAATCATAACAATTTTAGATATCTTTCAAGAGCATGGAAAGAAGGCGACGCCGAACATAGCATCAAATATGTAAAGTAAAAATCTCACAGCTGAATTAGGTAAGTTTTTTTATCATTGATCCAGTAATACGATCAGGTCCTGGTGATTTCCTCATATCCGTATTCTTAATTGTTGATTTTAAAGACGATAACCAAAATTTCCTAGGATAATTGACGGTGTCACTAATAATTTGAATAATGGAACTATTTGCATCAGGTGGTGCGAATACCTTCTCATTCATTAACAAAAATGTTTCCCAAAAAAGGAAAAAATCCTCAAAATACTATTAATCTCATAAAATCTAAGCGAAGCGATGTTTTAAAAATTTGAAGACATCAATAGAAAGCTAAAACCAATAGTAATGGAATCACATATAGTTTTTATTCGAGAAGACTTTAACAACTTCCCTGTTCCCATACACTACATTTTATAAATGCCCTACGTATATAAACAAATCTACTTAAAGTTTTATTAAGAAATGAGTCATATATGACTCATGAGCTTTGTAGCGTGTTTGATGGGGCAATGTTGTCATATCTTCCCTATACAACATGATCTTCATACTTTATCATGAAGTCAAGTGTCTACGCCGCACATTCCGTAGAACTGTGGCTGTACGTGTTAAATGCTGTTTCAGCTATTTCTCACGACCGACGCACTTAACTTGAGGGTTACACGATCAAGTTTTGCCTTTCAAGTTTTAATACAATCACACTTTTTTACCAATACACTCATACTTTTAAAACTTGAAACGAACTTGCTTTCAATTTCTCTTTCAAGTTGAGTGTTTCAATTTACTTTCAAGAAATCAGCTGTTGTACCTTTTTTAGTTTTTATTACTATGTAGTCGTTGCCGCGAAAAATTTTTATTATGTGTTTTTAAACATTTTTGCCATAATTTTAAACATTTAATTAAAGTTTTATAAATAAAGAAATAGATAATAAAGTGAATCAATCATGTTTACAAATAAAAACAGAAAATTTAATGATGTGTTTGATCATACAGGCTGCAAAATTTGTTGACTTTAGATTAAACAACTTTCTGTTATTCTATAAGCTTATGAACTAGTCATTGAATTTTTTATTTCAGGGAATGAAAGCTTTTTATGTTGTGTTCTTTTAAAAATTCAAAGATCTCATTTTTTGTTCCCTTTCTTTTTTCATAGTTTTAAATAAAAATGTTGGAAAATTTTTAATTAAAACAAATAATTTTTTTATTAAAAAAATAAATAAAACGAATTATAAAATCTACATTCACTTTCATTGAAGCAAGCATTTTAAGTTGTTTTCTTGACAATGCCATCTTGAAAATAAAATTGCTTTCAAGTTGCGTGCAGCCTACGTCACAGCTGTCAGTTTCAAAGATTTTTGACAAACAGTATGTGTGAAAAACTTGAAAGCAAAACTTGATCATGTGGCTGCAGGGTAACATAGAAAATAAGAACAAAGAAAAAGAAACAAATAATTTTACGACAGAATGGCCCTTGTGGTCGTTAGAATAAAAAGAAAGTATCAATTGGACAACCAACGAAGAACGTTGTCATGTGTAAACTAAATTAAATAAATAATATTTCATGGCGATCCTACCAGTTCGGCGGATTTTTAATTTTTTTCCAAAGAAAAAAAATCTCAATAAACGCATATTCCGTTGCAAACATTTTGTGAATACAGTTGGAGTAAAAAAGTGTTTTGTTACTAGAAAAATAAATTAAATTTTATTTGCATACTTATTAAAAAACTAAACTACAAAACTTGTTAACCAAGAAAATCATACTGGCGCTTATCAGAACCACAACACAAGAAATTTTCAGAGAAATTAACGGCAAGTTGCTCTAATTCTACAATAAATAATATTTCATAGAAGAAAAAAATTATAATGCCTTGGTAATAATGGAAACTTCAATAATAACAACAAGAAACATCTACTACAAAAGCACCAAAGACAACTTAAATATAAATTCTAGCTATCCCGAACGTGGGATACTACAATTCGACAACACGGCTTAACATTAGCAACAGAGACAACAACCGACACAAAAAACATCAACCAAATTCTACAGAAGAAACAACAACTAACAAATGAAACGTAACAACGAAACACACGAGGGTTCACCACAAAATTAGGTAAAACAAAATTTGTTTTAAAATAACTTGTAACCTATATTTACTCTATACAAATATTGAAAAATTAAAAATTAGGAATGTTGCACATACCATGATTAACGTCAGTTTTGTGAAATAGTTAAAAGAAAATTTATTGAATTTCAGTAATACATAATTTGAATAATTAAAATTAGAAACAAAATTGTAAAATAAAAGTCATAATGAAATAGAATTGAATTAAAAACCGTGTAACTTTAAAAAAACCCCTGTTTTTATGAAAATAATTAAAAGAGCACAAATTTTGAAATTGAATTGGGAATGTAAAAAATTTTCTTTTTTGAATTCAAATTTGATTGGCCTGCAGTATTTTGTAGAAGATGGTGTCTCATTTTTCCAAATATCAATTGTTTTCGTTGTACTATTCGAAGGCTCTGAATCTTCCAAAATCTGTTTCAATCGCAATGGTACAAATGATACCATGAATATATCTGAGTCGAAATATTTTCACATACAACTTGTTTGTATTGTTTTTGTCCCGAAGAACCATCACATCCCCATTTGCAAAAAAGAATTAGCTTTGAGTTTCCATATTTCTTCAACGCATTTCCTGGTATTGATTGTAGCAAGCCTTCGGCTGTGTGATCAAGTAGAGATTGTAGTTGTACCTCTGCCGAAATTGGTGTGATTGTAATAGTGTCCTTTGATATGCTGGATAGAGCTTAATATATTGCTGTTTTGTTAATTTCAAATCCAGAAATAAGGCAAATGCCTCCTCATTTGTGCACTGTTTTGCATCGTTTGGAGTTGATATACTTTTAAGAATTCGTTTTCTGTTTCTGCAGCACTTTTTATATAAAACTCTTGTTTACTGTAGCTAACTTCTTTGTACAGTTTTTTAGTACTTTTACAAAATTAGATAATTGCTCTTGTATTTCGGTGCTACACGAATTTAAGTTTAATTTTATTTTAACGTAACTAAGAACATCTTCTTGGTTTTTATTTCTAAAATACTCTTCGGCCAGTTCTTTGTAACTGAAGCTTTCCATATTTTTCTGAATATTTTTATTTATGTCTGTTATGTTTTATCACTTGCAAATATACGTCCGTACACGTAAAGGATTAACTTATTATTGAGTAATCCCTTATCGAATCCGTAGTTTTATACATTTTTAGATACATGTTATTCACACATTGATCTTCAATTTCATAGCAGGTGGTACTTAAATTGAACAAAACTGCATTTGTTATCCAGACCATAATATCAGGTAAAACTAATTAGTATCTCGCCAATATGGGGTTGTTTTCTATCTTTAGTGGTTTAATGTCGTGAATATTATTATAAAATTGTTTATGACTTTGGTTGACCCTAACAGTTGATAACAGGCATATTAGAAAAAGATCACATGTTTACTGTAGAACCTATCGTGATATAAAACTCTTTCGCAGGTATTATATTTAATTATTTTAGTTTTACATAGTCTAAAGTAAAAAAAAAAATATTAATCTTTAACCTAAAAAGTGAAAATTTAATACACTATTGTGTACGAGTTATTATAGGGCTGTTTAAATAATCGAAATTTGATTTTTTTTAGAGTAATTTCATTAAACTTAAAAAAGTGTTCTACCCACGGGTCGTAGCGGATAAAAAAGTATATATAGGGTTAAAGAAGACGCTTTCACCTTTCATCGGGTGGTATACGTTTCTTGTTCCCTAGAAGTTCTATTCCACTAAAGTTTAACTTTCAGAAAAATATAGTAGTTTCATAAATATTTCATAACGCCCCTAATATTAAACGCTAGAGCGGTAACCACTTACAACAACTAAAGACTATAATCCTACCAACATTATAAAAAAGACTGCAGGCCATTATAGATGATAGCTTGCGAGTAGTAACCGTTTTTTTTTACAAAAAACAAATAAAAAACACCTTTTTCTGAAATTAAAAAACAGTTGAGTTTGACAGCATGCCACGCCCACAATTATCAATAGTCTAACCTAATTTTTTGCCTACCTTAATATGGTAATATTAGCTCCAAAAACACTTGACTTCATGACGCTACACCTCCCTTGTTTATCAATGAATGGTCAATATTTCTTTGATCATTCTTTAAGTGATTCTTATCATATATTGTTACTGTATAAAACATACTTAATTTTATATTTGTAAAAATAGAGTTTTTGTTTTACAATTTTGTTTTATTTTATTATTTATGTTTATTTTCAAATTACATTTGGTTCATAATTTTAAGTTTTCAAATTTTAAAAGGAAAATACTTTCAAAGAGAAAGGGATTTTTTTCGTCTTTGCTCCTATGACTTTTGATTAATCATGTGTCATCCTAACTTATGTTTATCCTAACCTATTATTTTATCATCTACCATATGTCCTAAACTATTATTCTAGTGCGATAGGCTAATCTTAATTACTAGGCCTTAATCACTAAGTCGCGATATTTTTCTGAGTATGAATATATAATAGTCATAATTGTTTACTTCTTTAAGCCTATTTTATGAATTACCTGAGTTTTATTGGTTTTTTCATCTAATATATTTATATTATTTCTTGTATCTATATTTTGTATTCTATAGGGACCGGTGTATTGTATATCTAATTTATGACCTGCGTCATTTCTAAATAACACCAGGTCACCTATTTTGAATTTACTGTTTAAAATATTCCTATCATATTGTTCTTTACAGTCTAATTTATTTCTATCTAGCAGCTGTTGAGCTCGTTTATAAGCGACTTCTAATCTAAACTTAGCTTCTATTGTGTAATTATCTATATTATACACAGGTGATATTTTGTGTACCTTATTGAACTGGTCAAATGGCTTATAG
This sequence comes from Phania funesta, assembly GCA_963932375.1. Classification (NCBI taxonomy): domain Eukaryota; kingdom Metazoa; phylum Arthropoda; class Insecta; order Diptera; family Tachinidae; genus Phania; species Phania funesta. The sequence continues at coordinate 65,076,623 of OZ010653.1, forward strand.
ACAGTAGTTATGAACCGTGGATGGAGTTGTATTAAAGCAGTACGTGAAGTACTTTAGCCACAGTTCTGTCCACTGAAATGTAAGACCGGATATATTTATTGAAAGTTCTATGACTTCTTTCAATAGTTCCCAATGTTTGATGATGATGTGCGGTCGATGTTAATTTTTCAATGTTGAACAGTTCACATAGTTCTGTCACAACAGAGTTTTTATATTGGGTACCCATGTCCGTGAAGAACGGCTCACATACCAAAATAAACTCTTTCAATATTGCCTTTGCAACTTTGCCGATTTGTCCCGTGTTGGTACGGTCACTAAATATTTTGTTAAATCACATATGAGTGTGACTGCGAATTCATTTCCCGTAATAGACTTAGGGAAATGTCCTATCCTATGAAAAATTACATTATCAAATGCGTTCTCCGGAGTTTCTGTTATAATTATAGGACTCTTGTTGTATTTATTAATTTTGGCAGTTTGGCATTTATGACATGCTTTGACATACCTAGATATATTTCTTGTCACGTTTTTCCAATAGATATATCTCTTAATTTTCTCTGCGGTTCTATAGATTCCGCCATGTCCTCCTTCAATTGGGTCATCATGATATTTTTTAAGTATGTCTTGGACTTTTATGGCATCATTTTCATTTATAATTTCAACTTTGTTAAATAGCGCTATTTTAAAATTTTCAAGTTCTTATTGCCCATATTTTTAAATGCTTGTGAAAATTAATGGAAAAATGGACCGTTATCAGTATTTGGATATTCTTAAGAACCAAATGGAACCTTATGCTTTTGAACACATGCCAGTTTCATTCACATTCATGCACGATAATGACCCAAAACACACGTCGAAAATTGTAAAGGATTGGTTTTCTAAAGAACACATCCTTGTTTCAGACTGGCGGGCTCAAAGTCCCGACTTAAACCCGATTGAGAACCTTTGGCATGATGTATAAAGTTTAATTTCTCATCATAAGTACGAAAACTTGGATAATTTGTGGACTGGAATACAGACAGCTTGGTACTCGATTCCCAAAGAGCGTTGCCAGAATTTAATACAAAGCATGTCCCATAGATGCCACGCGGTGCTTGAAAATAAAGGCTACACTACTAAATATTGATGAAGTAAACTAAAAACATATTTTTTTTATTATTTATAAAAATATATTATTTTTATTTGTCTTGTAGTTGTACAGTAAAACTTATATGCTCTTGTATACAGTTGGTATCCCACGAATTTTATTTTCGTGCCTTTTGGCAACAATTTTCCACCTGTAGGTTTTACCCCCTTATTTACCACCACCGCGTCACAACCAAAAGTCTTTAAATGAGAAACGTAGGGTTTTTTCCACACCACCTTTCATATGAAGTTACATCACCGAATACTTTCGTTGGAGCACGATTCCTTAAATAAGTAGCGATATTTATAGCCTCACCCCATAAATTTTGTGGTAATCCAGATGAGTTGAGCATACATCGGGCCATTTCCACAAGGGTTCTGTTTGCATGCTCAGCGACCTCGTTTTGTTGTGGTGAGTAACAAACAGTCGTTTGGTGAACAAAGCCTTTCTCAGAAAAATATTTACAATTAACAAATTCTTTGCCATTGTCACTACGAACAATTTTAATTTGGCGTTCTGTTTGCTTCTCCGCGAGCCCAGAAAAATGTGTGAGTGCATCAAAAGCATCACTTTTGTGTGCTTAAAAAATTCGTAGAAATGTCCCGCGAGTAATCGTCGATAAAAGTAACAAAATAGAATGATCCTCCTATATATCTTATACCAATCGGACCGCATAAATCCGTATCTATCAAATTTAAAACGTCACACGTTTGTGCACTTGAATAGCTTTTATATGGTTTTGCAGCAATTTTGTTTATGGCACAAGGAAAACACTCAATTGGTTTTGTTATTTTTAAATCAAGACCTTTCACCATATTTTTACTTGCCAATTAATTTAGATCTTTAATATTGATGTGTCCAAGTCTTCGATGCCACTTATTTACAACGTTTTCATCCACAATTCCATTTACCACTTCAATACCTTTTATTTTTTCCAAATTCACAATAAACAAATCATCTACTAACTCAGCTGTTAAATTATTTTCATTTTTGTTACTTTCCATTATATCTTTATTCGCGGCGAATTGCACAATATGGAATAATGATTTCACCAGATTCCAGAAATATTTTTTGTGTTGAAGTTTCAAAATACTCTTTTCTGTTAACCATATGTGACGATGCACTACTATCCAGTATCCACAACTTCAATTTGTTTTCTTTTATACTACATTTACATCTACGCAAAATCTAGTCGATTTCAGCTCAAATCTCGAAGAAAATCTCTGCCGTTTACACCAATGCTTTTTGACGTATTATTGGATTTCATTTTCATAACGAAAACAGCTGACTGAAGAAAGAATAAAAAATTGCCTCTAAACTTAATTGAATTCGTGCTACAATTGTTTTTATACACATAATTACATATGTAATATTACCTACACTTTATTCATTATTGTTTTATCAATATTGAAAACACTTATTTTAAACTTTTATTATTTTTTAATGTTGCTGCAATTATTTTGTTTCTACCGCGCTTTTTTTTGTAACAAATGTCAAAATTTTCTTGTTCAGCGCTGCATATTTCAGTACATTAGCAAAAAATACATAGTTGCATCATTTAGTATTGCAAGATTTTGAGAGATTTTGCCAAAATCTATTTCGTAAGTAGATTTTGTTTTGTATGGGAAATCTGGTGGATTTTGCGTAGATGTAAATGTAGTATTATAGAACAAGCAAAATCATTTTCTCTTTTATCATTGTTTTTTCTGTATTGCGATCGTATATGGCTTACCACATCTAAAACACTTGATATTGTTGTTGTTCTTTTCATGTGGACGATTGAATTTTTTCTGTGTATGTTTAACATCACGTTTGTAGGTGCTGTTACTGTTAAATATTTTTTGGCTTCTTTTAATTTCTTTTTGTAAATTTGCCGCAAACACAGTTTCGTTTGTTTCATTGGTTTTAATACTTTGCCACATTTCTTCTTCTAAAACTTTAACAATTAATTTATCGCATTTGAGCAATTCGTCCCGGCTTTCTATATCCACCACGAAACTCTCCATTTCTGCAGGAAGAATGCACAGTAATAAAATAGACAGCAAATCATCATTAAGGGTGATTCTAAGTTCTTTTCGTTCATCAATTGTTGACACAAACGCATTTTATTGTGGAGCAAATTTCTCATTCGTGTTAAATTTAAAACGTATCAAACTTTTGAACAAGTTTACTTTTCTAGATGCCATGTCTGTCTTGTACATCGAACTTAACAAATTCCAAGCATCCTTAGCTGTTAAAAAATTTTTGATGTAGATCAACTGACTTGTTTGTACGCTCAAGCTAATTGTTGCTAGCGCTTTGGCATCAATCGCCATCCATTTATTTGGTTCTTGCTTCGGACAATCCTCTACTATAGTTGCCACAAATCTAAAGTAATGAGTAAACTCTTTACCTGTATGCACCACGTTGCATAATTATCACCGTTTAATTTTTCGATATTTGATACAGCAGACGACATATTCCTTGTTTTATTAACCCCGGATAAAAACAATCAAAACCATCGCGACACCAATAAATATAACCTCACTTTTTATACTTGAAAATATTTTGTGTATTTTAGATTATTGCTTTCTTGCTCCTGGGCCTATAACCTTTCTTGGATATCCAAAATATTCAAGCATAACTGAAACACCGTGTCGTCAAATTCAAGATTATAATTTCATTATTTATTAAAAGTAAGTAGAAAAACTTGTATTATTTGTTCAATAGAAAACACTGGAATAACATTTTAGCGCAAAAATATTTTATAAAAAAAAAAACAGAATTACAGTGTTGTTTACATTTAGATTGTAGTCGAGTTGCATTTTTTCAACAAAAAGATATACTCGGGAAGTGAACAATTAATTAAAAGTGAACACCTATACAAGAAGAAACTTATACACAACCGAAAAAAATGATCAGTTTAGTGAACATTTATTCGGTATAAGTGACACCATTAATTAAAAGTAGCAAAGTGATAAAACTCTGAATATCCGGCACTTACCAAAAAAAATAAATATAAATAACAAACTTTGTTCGGTTAAACAGAACAGCAAAGCAGAGCAAAGCACGACGTTTTGACCAATCAAAATCAATAATGGAAGAACAGGCACAAGCTAATATAAATTTGGCAGAAGAACTTGCCAGAAAGGATCACCAACTAGATCGTTTGAGAGTGGCATATAGGGAGTTGCAACAGCAACAATTGCAACCAATGCAACAACATCAGCCACCGCAACCTAACCAGCTGGACAAAATTTATAAAAACAAAGCGTATTTACTGGTGTTTACGAGTGTTGGAGATATAACCATAAATTCATTCTTGGGTAGTGTGGAATATTTGCTATCTACGATAGGAGAGGAAGAATTAGAGAATCAAATTACAAATGCTATTTTCTACAGAAATATACACGGATATAGATAAGATATACGAATAAAAGGATCTATTATGGTCCATAATAGTAATAATGATGAAAAGAAGCTATAAGGACGGCTGCATTAGGCAGGAATTTAGAAAGTTTTGGGGAACTTTTCCCAGTACATCTAAACAAGCAAATAAACATAATAACAGACAATATAATAAATAAGAGAATAACAATAATAAAAACAAATATTAATAAATACCCTTTATTTTTTCTTTGGTGTTGCGTATTAAAATATGAGCAAAATAGTGACATCAAAACAAAAGCTAAATAGAGGCAAACTCTATGAGTTTCTCCGACAATAATAATATAGAGTGTAGATCCAGTGAAAATAAACGGAGTGGTTATTTACGTTATAATAAATGCAACACGCAGTAGTAAATATATTGAAAAAATTTAAGACGTCAGCTTATACTTAACAGCCAAACCATTAAATCGCACTCGTTTGTGTTCACTTGCGCTATGCAAAATTGACACAAAATCAAATGATGATCAAGGCAATTTAACAACCAAAAAAATATGTTAAGCAATAGTACAGGGTGTCCGTCGAAAAGGTATACTACTTTGTTTGTTTATAATTTTTGATTAAATGAAAGAGAATGGATCGTATATTGATAAATGTTTTAATTTAATGTCGACAATTATGTATGGAATACAATATTAGATAAATGTGCGCCTCTGTTAGCCTCACAAATGCGAGCCCTTTTGAACACATTTTTCATTACATTCTCATATATTTCACGCGGTATTTCATTAATTTCATCACGAATATTTTGTTTGAGTGGCTCCAGCGTTTCTCGATTATTTGCATACCTTGCTTTTCAGATAGCTCCACAAAAAGAAGTCCGGAGCAGTCAAATCAAGCGACCATGGAGGCCAATCAACTTCACCATTCCTTGAAATAACTTGTTGTGGAAAGAGGTCTCGCAACAATTCCATTGTAATGCTGGCTGTATGCGATGTGGCACCGTCTTGTTGAAATGATATGCTAGTCAAGCCCAAAGCATGCAGTTGTGGCGTTAAAAAGTTTTCAATCTTAACACGATATCGCTCCCCATTGACAGTTACCGTTACGCCGTTTTCAGTTTCAAAAAAATGTTAACCAAAATGGCGGCAAAACAGACCCTCCCTGCGGACACCCTGTAGATATAGAAAATAAAATAAATGTCAAAAATATTTAAAAACCCATAACAGAGTCATTGACGGGTGTAATATTTTTTCACATACTTCCAATAATATTAGTAAAGTTCCTTTGGAGAACTAAGTTCAAATATGATAATATAAAATTGAGGAAACGAATTCAGGAGAATTCTGATATCAAGGTGGGGGGGGAGAAGTTATATATAAAAACCCTGATAAGCTTGATCAAATTGAAACATTTCTAAATTCTATAACTATAAAGTATTGATATTTATACGCCACCCTAATACTACGAATATGAGGAATAACTTCAGATAATGCTACAAAACTAATAACTTCTATATAGTTGTTGTAATTCTTTAACTTGAATTACTATAATATTGAATTCACATAAATAAAGCTAGTCAGTAAGCATCTGCAGCTGCTCGTGTTTGTTTTAATTTTGTCTTACGACACTACATATTGGCGACGAGGAACAAAAATAAAATATTGTTTAAGTTAAATAAAAAAAATTGTATTGTGAGAAAATTTGTATATATAAATGAAAACAGTATGCCTCCAAAAATAGAGATAGAACAAAGTGTTGCTCCAGTGGCCGTGCTTCAAACATCTAACATACAAGAATTTAATTCATGTGTGGATTCGTGGAATGTGTGGAAAGAAAGGTTGGACATTCATTTTTGTGAGATCAACTGCACTGATGAAAAAGTAAAAAAATCTATTCTGTTGAAATCAATTGGAGCTGTTCCCTACAAAGTTTTACATAGTTTCTGCAGTCCATCCTCTTCTGTGTCAAAGTCATTTGAAGAATTGTGCGAAATTCTAGACTCCCACTTCACTCGACCGGCAATACTAAAAAGTGAATCTGTTGCAGAATGGTATGCCTGAGTAAAGACATTATCACTCAATTGTAAATTTGGAATTAGCTTGCAAGCATTTGTTTGAACTCACTTTTCAAAGTGCATTGAAAGAGGCAATAATTAGGGACACGAAAGGTATGGTCAAAGAAGTGAGGGAGGAAACAACCGTTAATTTTGTCAAAAAGCAAACAAAAATTCAAAAGAACAAAGAAGCAAAAAAAATTGTGGTGATAACGTTGACAGAGTTAGTAGCAAAGGCAGTTGGTGCAGTGGCGGTAGAAGCAGCGGAAGAGTTGACAGGGGTACAAGCAGTGGTGAAAAAAGTTCTTCTTGCTCTCATTGTGGTTGGAGAAATCATAATTGGTCATCTGGCCTCAGTTTGTCGAGACAAGAAAATAAGTGTAAATGATGTATCTAATGATAATTATGTACCTAATGATGTTCATGATAATGATCATAATAAAGATTTATTTAATTATTCCATTTTCAGTGTGTCTGAGGGAAATTCTGGTGACGTGTATTCTCTGACAGTCATCATTGATGGAATTAAACTAAATGCTGTTTGTGATACAGGTGCTCCATGTACGTTGTTGCCTATTTCGTTTAATGAAGACAATAACATTAAGAAGAATCTTCGATCTTGTACTGTTCCATACGTTGATTACAGTGGTGAAAAATTAAAGCTGGTGGGTGAATATTATGCAGATGTAACTTTTGAAGGTAGTACAAAATCTGTCGTTGTTGTTGTTGCTGACACTACAAATCCACCTTTACTTGGTCGATCGTTTTTATGTTCATTTAACTTTGAGCTTATGCATGAAAACAACATAAATCAAACCAATTCATATGATGCAATTGTAAATCAATTAAAACGTGAATTTAGCGAAGTTTTTAAGGATAAGCTGGGTGAGTTTAAAATTACTAAAGTTTCTTTGAAACTCAATTGTTACACCCATATTTTGCAAACCAAGGTCCTTACCGTTTGCATGGAAGGACAGAATTGAAAACCAATTACGTGATTTAATCGAAACAGATATTTTGGAACCCGTTGATAATTCGGATTGGTGTACTCCACTAGTACCAATTTTAAAACACAATGGTGACATACGAGTTTGTGGTGATTTGTGGTGGGTCACTATAAACAAATTTTTGATAGATTTTAAATACCCCTTACGAAGAATTGATGAGATATTTGCGTCATTAGGAGGAGGAGAACTTTTTACCAAACTTGGCCTATCCAATGCATACAATCAACACATTGGAACATTAAAAGTTAAACGCTTACCGTTTGGGGTCAAAACAGCTGCTGCTATATTTCAGAAAACCATGGAAAACATCTTAAGGGGGATTCCGAATGTGGTCGTGTATCAGGATGACATCACTGTCACAGGTAAAAACATGGCGGAACATATTAAAACATGAAGACTCGTGCCCAATAAATTGTAATCCTCTGGATTAAAATTAAACATAATGAAATCGGTTTTCTTTCAACCGAAAGTTTCGTATCTTGGTTTTGACGTTGACAAAAACGGATTAAGCAAAAATAACGATAGAATTTCTAATTTCTGCACCAATTCCAAATGATATATCGGAATTAAGAGCTTTTGTTGGTATGGCGAATTATTACTCAAAATTTATAAATAACTTTTCAAATATCATGTCCCCACTTTACTGTTTATTGGACAAAGATGTAAATTTAATTTGCTCAAAATCTTGGAAAGAATCCTACGATTCTATAAAGGAAGCAGTGACATCTGATCAAGATTTGGTTCACTTAAACCCTAAATTACAATTGGTGTTAACTACTGATGCTTCTAACAGTGCCGTGTGAGGAATTTTATCACATAAGTTTTCGGATGGCGAAAGGCTTTCGTATCTAGGGCGATATCGACATCTGAGAAGAATTACAGTACACTTCAAAAAGAGGCATTAGTGATTGTGTTTTGCGGAAACAATCCAAGCATGGCTTCAGCTCGTATGCAGCGTTGGGCAGTCATATTATCCGGATTTGAATATTCTATTCAATTTCTAAAAGGAAGCCTAAATGAAGCTGATAGTATTTCTAGAATGCCTCAACGTAAATTTAATAATGAAATTACAGAAAATTCATACATAAATTTCATAGAAAACGAAAACCAATTTAATTTAAACTTTAAAGATATCGCGTGTGAAAATAGACGAGATCCAATTTTATCTAAAGTTGCAGAATGTATTTTAAACGGGACTTTAAATAATTTAAAAGATGAATGTTTTACGCTATAGAGAGAAAAGTATACACAACTCACTGTTGAATATGGTTTCATATTATGGCATTCTTCACATTTGGGCTTAGTAAAATCTAAAGAACTTGTCAAATCGCGTATATGGTGGCATGGACTTGATAAAGACATAGAAAATTTAATTAAAAACTGTATGCCATGTCAAAAATTGCAGTCTAGCCCTGAAAGAAGCAGTTTAATACCATGGACACCAAGTGGATCGGTTCGAAGCAGAATTCATATCGATTTTGCTGGTCCATTTGAAAACTTTTATTTCTCAATTGTCATTGATTCATTTTCAAAGTTCGTTGAAATTTTCAAAACTAAAGAAATGACACCAGCCTTCGTAATTGGTAGATTAAGGGAGATGTTTTCGCGTTATGGATTGGTGAGCGACAACGGTAGTCAATTCAGTTCAAGTGAATTCCAAAATTTTTTATCAATAATTCCAAAATTTGTTATCCATGAATCAACCACATTTTAACAACGCCAGGCCATCCTTCCACCAACGGTCAAGCTGAAAATGCCAATTTAGATCAAATTTTATGCAGATTTTTGATGGATTATCGCAATATGACCCACTGTAGTACAGGCGAATCTCTAGCAAAAATATTTTATGGAAGACAACTTAAAACTCGTTTCAGTAACCTCAAACCACCAACAACACAAGAGAGAATCGTTCGTTCTCAACATTACAACGTTATTAACCACAAGAGAAATCGGAATGAAACTTTCAAGCAAGGTTATGGTGCGTGACTATAGTAATCCCAACAAGCCTAGTTGGACTCATGCAATTATTAAGGAAAGGCTTGGACCTCAGTCGTATTCTTGTATTTTATCACATAACAATTACATTATCAAAGCTCATCTTGATCAGATCAGGAATCAAATGACTTCACAACAACATGTTGAATCAAATTCAAATTTGAAGTTGTCACATTTATAAATTGATTAATTTCTTTTGTAACTTGAACCCATTTTCAAACTAAAATATTGTAAGTAATTTATTTTTATTGTAGCAACAGCTTTAGGAGGAGCATATAGAATGACATATATGTACATAGTTGTTGTAATTCTTTAACTTGAATTATTATAATATTAAATTCACATAAATAAAGCTAGTCAGTAAGCATCTGCAGCTGCTCGTGTTTGTTTTAATTTTGACTTACGACGCTACAATAACTAAATAAAAAATATGTGAAATTGTTGCATTTGCAAAATCTAAGGTTAACAAACTTAGTAAAATTAGTTCAAAGTATTGAATTTCATTCATTTTCGTTCACGAAGAAAATTATAAATTATTTTTGGATATAAATTGCAATCCTGCAATTTATTGAAGTTTAATAATTTAAACGTTTCAAGCAATAAGAATTTTTTAAAAGGAATAAAAATGCAAATTAACCAATCAAAATTATGCTAATGCAATAATTAATATCAGCTAAAGGCACCTGTTAAGTAATATGTATATGTATTTAGTTTTTAGTCTTAGTTTCTCCATTCTTCTTTGATGTACTAAATAAATAAAAATTAATAAATAAAATTTTTTTTTAAATAAGAAAGCAATTATTTTATTCGCGTTTAGATTCAGTACCCGTTTCTTTATCTTCTTGTACTATTTTCTTTGTAGCACTTGTATTGTTTATTTGTTGATTTTTATTTGATGAGTTCGTTGTTTCTGTGGCAGATATATTTAAACTTGCTGATAATGAACGCCTTCGGTCAATTGACCTGACGGTTAAAAAAGCACTGTCATCTTTTTTTTTATTATTTGTATTGTTCATTGCATTATTAGCATTTGTGTAACTAAAACAGTAATAAACATTGTTGTTATTACCTTTTATATTTTTTCATTAATGTTGGGTGCGCTCATGCACTCACTATCAATTGTTTAAACCGGTTTAAACATGCACCATTTGTTATTGTTTTTTTTTACACAATACATTAGATTGTTACAAAGTAATAGTCAAAGTTGTGTGAAACGACCTATTGTGCAAATGTAAAAATACGCAATATCATAAACATAAAGCAAACACAAATTGCGTAGCAGAAATTCCAAGAACCGCGATTCAACAAAAACATTTTTCTACAGCAAGAAAAAGTAAACAACACACAAACACATACACAAGACTACTAAGCCAGCAACTGAAATAACTGATGCGCAATTTCGCGTATGTTCTGGAAATTTCAAGAAGCGGCCGTGATCTATATATATAAAGGCGCCGTCCACCGCAGAAGATATAGTTGACTTTGAGATTTCAAAGAGTGAACATCTGTGTGTACAAAAGAAGTGTTAAGTGTACATTGTCAATTAGTACTATATAGTTGTATATAAGAGTGTTAAGTACCGAATAAAACTGTGCACTGATAAAATCATAAAAGAGTGTGTATTTTAATTTTTACAATTAAAATAACGTTTATTGTGGTAATAAACGTAACAACTGGTGTCAAAAGTAGAATTGTAAAAATAAAAAAGTAAGTAAAAAAATAAATGAAGTTTGACGAGCTGAAAGTAGATCAGCTAAAAAAAGAGCTGAGCAAGTTTGATCTGCCAACGACTGGCAATAAGGCAGAACTGCAAAAGAGGCTGATAGAGGAATTCAAGCGACGTGGTATTGACATCGGTCTACATGAATTCGAGGAAAAAGAGGAGCTCGAGATATGTACCCCTGCCACAAACACTAATAAGGACTTCAACGTAATGTTGGCTGCTATGATAGAGAAATTTCAAGAAGCTTCTAAGAACAGCGAGAGACTCTTAGCTGAGGTCAAAGCCAACAACGGAAGACAAGAGGTGAAATTTCAAGAAGTTTCTAAGAACAGCAAGAGACTCTTAGCTGAGGTGGATGAAAAGTTTCAAGAAGCTTCTAAGGTTAACAGCAAAAGACTCTTAGCAGAGGTCAGAGCCAGCAACGAGCGACAAGAGGAAAGACTCTTAGCTGAGGTCAGAGCCAACAACGAGAGACTACAGGCAAAATTTCAAGAAGCTTCTAAGATCAACAGCGAAAGACTATTAGCTGAAGTCAGAACCAACAACGAGACACTGCAGGAAATTTCAGAAGTTATGGGCAAACGAGTGGATGCTATAGAACTGAAAGTTAGTGAGCTTGATGAAAAATTTTCCGGTGTAGACGCAGAACTACATGAGTTAAAGAACAAGATCTACCAATTCGAGAAGGACAAGTGAAAATTATCTCTGAGCACGCCAGCAAGGTAAAGGCCCCGAGCTTTGATGGTAGCGCACCTTTTAATGTCTTCAAGTTCCAGTTCGAAACGGTGACTAACAAAAATGATTGCGACAGTGAAGAGAAAGCTATAGAACTAATTCTTGCTTTAAAGGGAACAGCAGGAGCAATCCTTGAAAGCTTACCAGCTGGCTGAAAAATAACTACGACGACATAATGGTGGCTTTGTAACGTAAGTACGGTGGCGAACATAAGAGAGAACTGTACAGGATAGAATTAAGGGGCAGAGTGCAGAAGCCGAATGAAACGCAGCAAGATTTCGCGATGAAAATTAAACGTTTAGTGCAGCTGACTTATCCAGGCGAGAACCATGCATTCCTGGACCAGTTCAAGATAGAAGCATTTGTAAATGGCATACGGGATCCAGATGTTAAATATGCAGTTTGCGCTATGCAGAAGTCGTCCTGTGCAGAAATCATTTCGTACGCACTGGCCCAGGACCCGCAAAAGTCATATCGAAGCCAGAAGTCTACAAGGTGCGGCGACTTGAGGCTGATACGCTAAATTGCGGAGACAAAAGGAGCGAGATAGAAGAGGTGGTCAAGCAAATACTAGAGGAAAGAGGCAAATCTCGCGCCAAATGCTTTAACTGCGGTCAGGTCGGCCACGTCCAGCGAAACTGCAGATCTGCAAAGAAAAGATCAATATCTGCTTCGCCACCGAGGGAAAACAAACTGGCGAATAACACCAAATCGCATGTGTCACCGTTAAACTAGATCGAGCCAGCGCTGAGGGGCAAGAGCTAGCTCCTACAACCGATGGCCCCACAATCTCCATTTCCATCATGCAGCAAAAGAACAGTAACCTTACTGCTTACGGTCTTATCAACGGAAAGAAACTGGTCCTCACCATAGACACAGGAGCATATCAGTCTATAAAAAGGCCCGATTTGGTAAAAGGAGCAATAGAACCGCTAAATAATATACGACTACGCACTGCTACCGTCTATGGAAGAGCCAGGGCAAGACTGACTATCGCAAACATCAGCGTCGGCCATGTGTTTGTTGTCACCGACATATTGGATGAAGTTATTATTGGTGCAAACTTCATGATAGCCCACGGGACATCAAATAATGGTATGGCGCATTGTCGAGATACCCCTGGATGTTGGATATGAGAGCAGGACCACAGTAAGGAAACTGTTTGCCGTTGAACGCCAGAAATTAGCACCTCAGGCAGAAACTATAGCATGGGCACGTGTGGAGGAAGATTGTGTGGATAACGGGTTGTGGGTTGTAGAACCCAAAGAAATAAAAGCCGAAATCATAACAGCTAGAGCCCATGTGAAAGCCTGCGACGATGGACGAGTTCCTGTAAGAGTACTTAATCTGTCCAAAAGCGAAAAGAGCATTGACAGAAATTTGGAAATCGGTCAATGTGAGCCATAATTAATTGTGCGGCGAATTCAGTATGCCCCAAAACAAAAGCCAAAGAACGAGATTTACTGGCAGAACAGGTGGAAAAATAGGTAGCAGGCCTGACATCTCCTGACAGAAACAAAGCTAAGCATTTGCTTAGAAAACATGTCTCTGTCTTTGCCCTGAGTAATAAAAGCCAAGGTAGAACCTCAGTTGTGAAACACGAAATCAACACCGGCGAAGCGAGGCCTATAAAACAAGCAGCCAGGAGTATTCCCCTAGCAAAGCGAGGTCAAAGAACTGGTAAACGAAATGGAGCGGAATGGAGTCATTGAGCCATCTTCCAGGACGTGGAGCTCGCCAATAGTTTTGGTGAAGAAGTAAGACCGCAGCACCAGGTTTTGCGTTGATTACCGGAAACTCAATGACGTCAATAAGAAAGATAGTTAACCGCTGCTCAGAATTGACAATACCTTAGACACGTGGGCCGGAACGAAATGGTTCTCTATCTTGGACTTGCAGAGCGGCTAGTGGCAGTAGAGATAGCCGATAAGGACAAGGAGAAAACTGCCTTTAGCGCGAGCACAGGTCTATGGCAGTTCAAGGTGATGCCATTTGGGCTCTGCAACGCTCCAGCTACTTTTGAGCGTTTAATGGAACGTGTGTATCAATTGCAAGACGTGCTTGGTATATCTAGATTACATAATTGTGATGGGGAAGACTTTTGACGAACACCTAAAAAACCTGGATGAGGTGTTTAAGCGTATAACAGCTGCAAGACTAAAGCTTAGCGTTAAGAAATGCGCTTTGTTTTAAAAGGAGGTTAAATATTTGGGGCGTCGTGTAACATCAGAGGGTATATCCACTGATGAGGACAAAATACTGGCTGTAAAGGACTGGCCTCGCCCACGGAATCTTCATGAGCTTCGTAGTTTTCTGGGGCTTTGCACTTACTACAGGAGATTTGTGCCGAACTTTGCTTAAGTTGCTGCTAGTTTGCATGACTTGACCAGAAAGTCGCGACCATACCACTGGAGTCAGGCAGCAGAAGTAGCATTCCAGAGGCTCAAGGTACTTTTGTGTACAGCACCAGTTCTCGCCTATCTAATCGCTGGGCAGAAATTCATATTAGACACGGTTGCGAGCGGCTATGGAATAGGAGGGGTGCTTTCCCAGGTGGTTAATGGGGCGGAAAAAGTCATTGGCTACTACAGCAGAGTATTATCCAAGCCCGAACGAAATTACTGTGTTACACGACGGGAGCTTTTGGCAGTGCTGGAGTGTGTCAAACATTACCACAAGTACGTATATGGTCAACACTTCACCTTAAGGACAGACCACTCCGCATTACGTTGGCTGCTGCAATTTAAGAACCCCGACGGACAGCTCGCACGCTGGATTGAACGTATGCAAAGCTATGATTTTAGTATCGAGCACAGAAAAGGCGGAAAACATAATAATGCTGATGCCCTTTCAAGACGGCCATGCAACGTAGAGTGCAAGCCCTGCATAAAAGTCGAGAAAAAGGAATGTGTCATTGACGTGCGGCTGACCCAAAATAGCTCAGGGGAGGACTGGTCTAAGGAACGGAATGACGACCCCATTTTGGCAAAGATTATGTTGGCTAAGCAGTATCACAAAAGACCGACTCGCAATGAAATATCGGCAGAAAGCGCATTAGCAAAAGCGTACTGGGCCCAGTGGAATAGCCTAAAATGAATAGATGGCTGCTTATATAGATCTTGGGAAAGTACAGATGGCAAATTTACAACGAACTTAATTGTCGTGCCCACTTCCAAGATAATTGATCTAATGAAGCAGTTCCATAATGGTCCTAGCGGCGGCCACCTGCGCATTATAAAAACGTTGGAAAAGATAAAACAGCGATTTTACTTGGTTGGATGCCAGCAGTCTGTAGCCGATTGGATAGCTAATTGCGAACAGTGTATTGCGGCCAAGGGTCCAACACGAAGAAGAAGCGGCAAGCTTCAGCAATACAACGTGGGTGTAGAGAAAAGTCTATTACTTTTTATATATGTATAAGAAAGTACTTAATATCCTGTATCATGTAACATCTTTATTTCTACATCATTATTATTACTTTTAGAATAGCTTCTGGACTACCAGTCTGCTAAATACAAGTATTTGCCTGGCAAATAGGTAAAATTTAAATTATATTTTTCTAATTTCAATTTCATTCTACGTAATTTTGCAGATGGTATTTTGTGATATTCTTTCTTCATTATGCCTAGCAACGGCTTATGATCGGTAACGATATCTACCCTATAGCCGTAAATGTAATTGTGAAATTTTTGACACGCAAATACCACGGCTAGCATTTCTTTTTCTATTTGAGCATAATTAGTTTCTGCATCGGTTAGACTACGCGACGCGAAACATACAGGTCTTTTATTTTGCAATAAAGCGCATCCTAAACCATCTTTCGATGCATCTGTTTGCAAAACAATTTTTTCAGCTTTATCAAAAGGTTTTAAGTCTGGTGCATTTAAAATACTATTTTTAATATTTTCCAAACATTTATCATGGATGGGAATCCATAGGAATTCATTTGAATTTTTCAATAAATCACTGATTGGTTTGGTTACACTTGAAAGATTAGGTACATAATCTCGTAAACAATTTATGAAACCTAACATCTTTTGAACATCTTTTTTACACTTTGGACGTCCTAGATCTTCAATGCCTTTCAATCTACTTTTATCACAACCGATTCCTTTACTGGAAATTCTATGTCCCAAAAAAATCACTTCCTTTCGTTTCCATTAAAGATTCAATTAAACTTAACATTTCTTTGTCTAGCTCTTTCCATCACTAAATTCACAGTTTCATCATGTTCCTTCTCATTCGCTGCGGCAATAAGAATGTCATCAATATATACTATAACGTTTTTTATATCCCCAAAATTTTCTTCGTTTTTTGAAATGCTTCTGGTGCTATCTTTATACCGAAAGGCATACGTTTAAAACTGTAGCACCCAAACGGTGTACTAAACGTGCATAAACTTTTTGACCTGTCATCAAGGGCGATTTGCCAAAACCCGTCTTTAAGGTATAGCACTGTAAAAATTGTTTTATTTATCAAATTTGTTTTGAGTCGCTCAAAAGTTGGAATTTCGTAGTAATTATCTTGAATTGCTTCATTTAGTTCTTTAGGATTTATGCAAATTCTTAATTTTTTGTTTGGCTTTTCGACAATAACAATATTAGAAACCCATTCACTCGGTTTTTCACACTTTTCAATAATGCCTAACTCACAAAGATTTTTTAATTCTTGTTTTAAAGGTTCCCTAAGAGCTAAGGGTATTCTAGTTGCAGGTCTTGAGCTTGGCGTGGCATTTTCTTTTAGTTCAGTAGCAAAATCTTTTTTAAAACAGCCTATTCCATTGAAAAGTTCGTGATGTTGCTTTTTTAACTCTTCTTTACTAACAATTTCCACGAAATATATGCGCTTAATCAAACCAAATTCTACACAAGAATGTAACCCTAAAATAGGAACGGTATTTTTATCTTTCACAACAAAAAATTTTATTTTTTCTGATTTTTGTTTTCCTTTGCACAGCAAGTTCACAATACCTATGTGATTTATTGAGGTACCATTAAAGGCAATCAAATTATCGACTTTAACATTATTAAAGTCTTTTAATATAGTGAATGGTAAAATGTTAACCATAGCCCCTGTATCCAATTTAAATTTTATAGATTTATTTTGAATTTGAAGAAATTCATACCACGTGTTAGTGTCATTTTGCTCTCTAATTGAGTCTATATATAAACTTAAATTACTTGCACTACTTGTAGCATTAGCTTGTACTTTTAATTCACGTATAGATTTCTTTTTACATACAGAAGAGAAATGATTTCTCCCTTTACAACGGTTACATATTTTACCATATGCTGGGCATTTACCCTTTACATGTTTTTTACCACAAAAATTGCAATCATTATACCTATGCCTTTTTGAACACTCATGATCACGTTGCTTTTCATTAAAATTAGTTTTAAGATAATTTAGATTACTTTTAAAATTTTCAGATTTATTTTTAACTAAGTTAATTTCTGCTTCACCACTTCGCATATTATTCATTTGTTTGTTACTCACTTCGGCCGATCTTGCCATATCAATTGCCATTTCCATCGTCAAATTTGATGTGTCCAACAGCTTTTTCTGCAATGCCTTGTCACTTGTTCCCAACACAATTCTATCACGTACCATTCTACTTTCATTATCAAAGCCACATCGACGCACTGTTTTCTTAATATCCATTAAGAAGTCATCAAAAGGTTCACCATGTGCTTAACATCGATTATGAAAAATGAAGCTCTCATAAACTTCGTTGCATTTAGGTTTACAAAATTCTTCATAGGCTTTTGTAACCTCCACATATTTTCCTTTATCTGCTTCACTTAGGTTGAAGGAGTCAAAAAGATCTATAGCTTCCGGACCAATCGCATTCAGAAATATAGCCACTTTTACTGCTTCTGCTTTTTTTTCCAATTCAATTGCTATGGCAAAAATTTTAAAATTTTGCCAAAAATTCTCCAGTTGTCCGCAATATTTCCAGTAATTTTCAGTTCAACTTTTTTTACAAAATCCATATTCGTATTTTTATTAATATAAACGTATTTAATATTTTTAGGTGGTCTTCCACGTGGTTTTATATGTACACGACTTTTATTAAGTTTTGCTTTTCCCATATACAACAAACTGAAGAATTATCAATTTATCATTTAGATACTAATACCTCTATATCATGGCTCATGGATGGCCAATAAAAAAGTTCTTTTGCTCTTTTCTTAGTCTTTTCAAATCCTAAATGGGACTTATGAAGGTTTTCTAGAATAGTCTGTTGAAGAGATCTAGGAACAAAAATTCTATCGTCAAAAAATACAAGCCCATCTTCACTATATAAATTCATTCTTTTATTCCACAAAAACCTTTCTATTTCTTTCTAACTTAGTTTTATCATTAGGCCATCCGATTTTGCAATATTTCAACACTTTTTCCAAAATATTGTCTGTAGTAGTCTCTTTTTGAAACAATTTTTTCTTTTCCTCACTGACATTGATTGTATGTACCATTTCATTCAAATTCTTTACATTCAATTCTTTCATTCAAATTCTTTACCTTTAGTACTTAATACCCTGTATCATGTAACTTCTTTATTTCTACATAGCTGTACTTATTTACTTATTTTGTACTTTATTAACTCATATTAATTTTTAAGCTTCAACAGTTAGTCAATAAAGAGACACCAATCATTAAGCACGCATTTGTTTCATTTATTTTAAAACAACAATATAATACAGTGGGTGCCCTTTTTGAGCGGATAGCTATCGATGTAGCAGATCCATTCCCTGTCAGTCACCGGTATGTACTAGTGGTAATAGATTATTTCAGCAAATGGCCCGAGGTGTATGCCATGCCAAACCAAGAATCTAAAACGGTGGTAGACGCATTTGTCAACAATTGGGTTTGTCGATACGGTGTTCCGATAGAATTGCATTCAGACCAGGGACGAAATTTTGAATCCGCTATATTTAAAGAAATGTGCGACTTATATGGCATGAAAAAGACGAGAACGACACCGCTACATCCATAGTCTGATGGCATGGTAGAAAGATTTAACCGTACGCTGGAGGAATATCTCAGAAAAGTGGTTAGTACACACCAAAAAGATTGGGATGAGCATATACCTAAGCTGTTACTGGCTTACCGGTCAGCTGTTCACGAATCTACCTCACGTAGTCCAGCGAAAATCCTGTTTGGAACGGAACTGAAACTGCCAGCGGATTTAGAGTTCGGTGTTATACCTAAACCTGCGTGCGAAGACGATGGAAACACTCTTCAGGCACAAGAAGACCTTCACGAACTGCATGAATTTGTCCGTAACCGCATTAAAATGTCCAGTGATAAAATGAATGCCAGATATGATAGAGTAGCAAACATGGAGGGATTTACCGAAGGGCAAATGGTTCTACTGTTTAACCCACAACGCAAGAATGGATTATCCCCTAAATTGCAAACCCACTGGGAGGGACCATACAAGGTGATTAAGAAACTGAATGACGTAGTTTACAGGATACAGAAGTGTCATAGCCCGAGGTCCAAAATGAAGGTAGTTCACCCTGAACGACTAGCCAAATATGGAAAAGGTGATGTTGAGCCTGTTCGGGACGAAAAGGCTTAAGTGGGCGGCAGTGTTACAAAGTAATAGTCAAAGGTGTGTGAAACGACCTATTGTGCAAATGTACAAATACGCAATATCATAAACATAAAGCAAACACAAATTGCGTAGCAGAAATTCCAAGAACCGCGATTCAACAAAAACATTTTTCTACAGCAAGAAAAAGTAAACAACACACAAACACATACACAAGACTACTAAGCCAGCAACTGAAATAACTGATGCGCAATTTCGCGTATGTTCGGGACATTTCAAGAAGCGGCCGTGATCTGTATATAAAGGCGCCGTCCACCGCAGAAGATATAGTTGACTCTGAGATTTCAAAGAGTGAACATCTGTGTGTACAAAAGAAGTGTTAAGTGTACATTGTCAATTAGTACTACAGAGTTGTATATAAGAGTGTTAAGTACCGAATAAAACTGTGTACTGATAAAATCATAAAAGAGTGTGTATTTTAATTTTTACAATTAAACGAACCCTTCAAAATAACGTTTATTGTGGTAATAAACGTAACAATATTGTTGACGATGCATTGGTTGGGGAACTTTATCCTTGTTTAGCATATTGTACACTGACCTTACGGCATACCCTTCTGCTACTACAGCACTTTTTATTTCTTCATTAGGAACAGAACTGTCAAACTTTTGTCACTTTTTAGCTGGTAGGTATAATAACTCTTTTTTGGCGTCAAGTCTACTTGCAATGAGCTGACAATTCTTCTCCGTGTGGGCTTGGCTCTTGGTTTTCCATTCCTCTCAGTTGGGACAATATGTTTACCGTCGCATTTCGTGTTTCCCCTAACAGCGTTTTTGGCATCTTCACCGTCCGGGGTAGCAAGTACGGAGAATGTTATTTTCACTTACCGATGTTGTAGCTACTTTAGCATTTTTCTAATGTTTCGGGGTGCGTTCTTGCTGAGAAGACTTACGACTGGCCTTTTTTTGGTTATAGTTATATTTTATATAACCTGTTTCGTTGGTTTGTTGTACTGGTGGAAAATATAACATGAATTCAAGCCGACTATGGCTAACATAAATCTTTCTATAAATACTCTCTTTGTTTCTCTTACTCCCTCTATGTAAATGAATTATTATACTGATGTACATAATAATTTTGAAGTAATTTTTTATTATAAAACATTTTATCTTTCCTTTTAATAGTTAGTTATAAATAAACTTCCGCAGAAACTGTCCATGAATCGGAGTATTTTTTTTAAAAACAATAATTTTTTACATGGTGCCGAAACCCGGGACAGTTATTGGTCTTTGAAAAAAAATTTATAAAATAAAAATTATTAACTGCGTTAGCGATTAAAGAATTTAAATAGCAGGCGGTGGTAATTTATAACAAAAATGGATAATATGTTTAATATGTACAGAGCCACATGGCGAACCCAGTTGACGAAATTATGCAACGCGGCTGTGGATTTCTTAAAATCCCATGAAGATACACAATTTGAAAATGTCGAAAGCCCAGAACAGATGGAATCTGATATTAACATCCATGTGCAGCGAATAAAGAATGCTCACCTGAATTTACAAAAAGCAGATCAGGCTGTTAGTGGCACAATTAAGCTGGAAGATTATCAGTTTACAACCAAGGCCTTTAACGTTGATGCAAGTAGCGTTGAAACATGTAACGCAAGCGAATTTAGTGGCGTAACTTTAAAATCATTTTATATTAAAAGTTTCGATGGAAAATTTGAGAACTGGCTTCCCTTTTGGGAACAATTTAATAGTGCAGTTCGCGACAATCATAAATTATCTAAGGCTGCAAAATTTAACTTTCTCTCTGAATCTTTGGAAGGTAAGGCAGATGAAACAATAGCTGGATTTACATCTACAGAAGCGTGTTACGATGAAGCCATTGAATTACTTTTAGAGGAATATGGTAATCAAGAAAAAATAATAGAACGATTCGTGCAAAAGCTTATGTGCTTATATAAAGTACATTCTAACAGTGATGTAAACGGCCTTCGTCGTCTTCACAATGAAGTCAGCTCAACAATTCGGTCATTAAAAGCTTTAGAAGTTTCACCTTCACAATATGACTTTATGGTAAAATTAATTTTGTAAGGCGCAATACCAGCACAGCTTCAAACAGTTTATCATAAAACCTCAACAACAACATAAACAATTGTATTTTTTGCAAACGGAATAATCACTCCACCAAAAACTGCAAAGCACAGTTAACGTTGGAGGAGAAAAAGAAAAACCACAACTCTAAATTTTGTAAAGCTAACTGGATTAAATGTGACTTTTGTAGAGGTAGGCATATTACTGCTATGTGTGAGAAGACAAAAAATAACGTAAAAACCAGTAACGCCGACGATGCTCGAAGCAGCGAAGCAAAGCAGCAGCAGTCACAGAGAAGTCCAAAATACGATAACAGCGGTGCAGCAGCATTAAACGCATTGGAACCAGAACAAAACGTTATATATTTACAAACAGCGAAAGATATAATCAGCGACACAAACAACAATAAAAGCGTTTTGTCTAGAATCGTGATGGATAACGGTAGCCAGAGAACTTACGTCAGCGAACATTTAGCGAGAAAGCTAAACTTAAAATATTGTGGAACAGCGAAAATTAAAATAATTCCCTTTGGTGAAAAACAAAATGATATAAAAACAGAAATATTTAGTGCCGAAAATTTGTGATGATGTTCTGCAAGAGCCAAAAGTAAAAAATAAGAGGTTTAATAAGATATTTACAAATTTGGCCCATGCTGTCAACTGTAAAGTGCGAATTATCGATTTAATTAATCTATTGATTGGGCAAGATTATTAATGGCAATTTTACAAACAAGGTTATGAATTAATTTCAAGAAATCTTTTTGCCATTAATCCGTTTTTTGATTGGACGTTACAAGGTGCGAATAATAATAGCGATAGTGCTCATTGTATTTTTCAAATTCGAAAAGCTGCAGAAGGTTTCCAAATAGAAAAGTTTTGGGACTTAGAGTCAATAGGCATAACAAGTTGTGCAGCAAATAGCGAAAAAGCCATTATTTATGCGAATAGTTTTCGATGTGTTATACAGCGAACCAGGTACAGCCTCTTTAAATGATCTTTTAAGCATTGGCGAAAATATTGTGGCAGACTTGTTATCAATGTTCCAATAAAATTGTTATTACCTCAGATATTGAAAAGGCTTTGTTACAGATTTCCCTATCGGATAGTGACCGAAACGTTCATAGACCCCTTTGGTTTGAAGATACGCCAGACATGTCAGATAAACTGCCAGCAGTTGCTGAATATAGGATGACAAGAGTAACCTTTGGAGTGACAAGCAGTCCATTTCTTTTGGCAGCGACAATTCAAAAACATTTGTCAAATTGTGAAGCACAATACGGAAGTATTTGCAATAAATTAAAAAGGTCTTTTTATGTGGACGATATGGTTGTCAACTCAACTGACTGAGTCGGCAATAAAAACTATGGAAGCTGTATCAGAAATTATGGCAAAGGCAAGTTTTAAGGTACGTAGGTGGAATTCAAATGATTTAGAGGTAAAAAGGCATTTTCAATGTGATGGTTTAGAGATACCACTATCGCAAAAAATACTTTGTGTAAATTAGTGCACTGTTAGTGGCGCTATTAAGGTGGACTTGAAGAATCTAATCGAGAAAAAATGCCACGAGCAACAAAACGAAATTTACTACAAACAATGGCAAGGATTTATGATCTTGTTATGCTTGGTCCGTTTACTGTAAGAATTAAAATCTTAAGGATTTGGAAGGAACGTATTGATTGGGATGTGAACTTAAGTGGCATTTTATTGAATGAATTTCAAATATGGCATGAGGAGTAATCATTTTTAAAAGAATATTCAATACAGCGGTGTCTATCAACTGAGGCAAGTAGCGTTGAAATAAACATATTTACAGATGCAAGTTGTTTAGCATTCGGAGCTGTTGCTTATTCTCGGCAGACAACAGGTAACGGAGAATTTTATACAAATTTTATTTGTTCCAAAAATCGAGTACGCCTTATCAACAAAACCACAAAGAATGATTAGTTATCTTTGCCGAAATTGGAGCTGACAGCTGCATACATTTTTTTTTGTATTTTATTTTATTGAATCTTTTTTTATTAAAAGAAATTCACAATAAGTATTCAAATCTTATTTCTAAATTATTACTTACTAGTTAGTACCAACGTAATAACTAATTTTTTGTATTCAAATCTTAAAAATCTATCTTCTATTGTGTAGAGAGAGCCGCCTTGCCAGGCTCAATGTGTCAGTTCTTTTTAGTCTCTGGTGGCCATCAAATTGCAATAAATTGCGTGCTAGAGTGTTGGGATGTGCGACTAGTTTGTTCACGTATTTGGACGTGTATGTTTTAACTTCTTCGTGGATAGTGGGAACTTTGAGATCCCTATGTATGTTTTCATTTCTTATGTACCAGGGGGCGCATACGATATGACGTAAAATCCTAGACTGTCTTCTCTGTAACTTCTGGATGTTTGATGCACAGGCAGTGCCCCACAGCTGAATACCATATGACCATATTGGCTTTATAACGGATTTGTATAATAGGACTTTATATTCCAAAGCCAAAGTTGAGTTAGGACTTATTAGCCAATGCAGTTGATTTGTTCGAAGCTTTATGGACGTTATTTTTGCCTCATTGTGACGGGTCCAAGTTATGCGCCGATCTAGGTGAATACCTAAATATTTGACGTGCGTTTCCTCTGGAACCGTGGTATTAGTTATTGTGATTGGTGGAAAATTTTTCCTTCTAAGGGAAAACGTTACATGAGCACATTTTGATGGATTTACCTTTATTCTCCACTATTTTAGCCAGTCTTCTAGCTTATGAATATGGGACTGCAGCTTTTCAGATGCATCCTTTGGATCATTACTGACACTTATAATTGCAGTGTCGTTTGCAAAGGTTGATGCATATGTATGTGGGCTTGTCGGCATATCCGCTGTATAGATGATATATAACAGCGGCCCTAGCACACTACCTTAAGGAACTCCTGCACTGATTTTCCCACATCTTAAAAGCTGGTCCTTTGACCTTACTTTAAAAGTTCTATCGGACAAATAGCTTTTTATAAGCTTGTGGGTGTTTTCAGGTAGAACCCGAACTATTTTAGTAAGTAGCCCATCATGGCAGACTTTATCAAATGCTTGGGAAATGTCTATAAATAAAGCTAAACAGTATTGCTTTCTTTCAAAAGCCGATCTAATAATGGCAACGATTCTATGGACTTGTTCAATCGTACTATGCCTTGCTCGAAAACCAAACTGATGATCTGGGATAACGTTTTGTTCATTTAGAAAAGGAGTTACACTCGAGACGAATAATTTTTCAAATATCTTTGACAAAACTGACAGTAGGCTAATTGGCCTGTAGGATGTAATTTGGCTTGAGTCCTTTCCAGGTTTCGGGATCATAACAATTTTAGACATCTTCCAAGAGCATGGGAAGAAGCCGACGCGCAACATGGCATTAAATATGTAAAGTAAAATTCTTACAGCTGAATTAGGTAAGTTTCTTATCATTGATCCTGTTATACGATCAGGTCCAGGTGATTTCTTCATATCCGTATTTTTAATTGTCGATTTTAAAGAAGACAACCGAAATTTCATAGGATCATTCACGATGTCGCTAATAATTGGAATAGTGGAATTACTTATATCTTGTGGTGTGAAAACCTTCTCTAAGTGCTTTGCGAATGCATTTGCCTTTTCACTTGAGTTTTTAGCCCAAGTACGGTCTTCAAGTCTTAGTGGGGATTCGTAAGCAATAGGACATTGCAAGTGCTTTACAGCTTTCCACAGAGTATAATCCGTGTTTTTCATTGGATCCAAGTTTTTTAAAAAGTTGTCGATAGCGAGTTGGTGTTTCTGTCTCAATTTACTCCGTAAGTTTTTTTTTTGGCATAAGAACGACTATTTGTCTTCTTAGTCTTCTTTTCTCAATGACGAGCATCTGAATATCTGCTGTTGCCTGGTACGTTATTATTTTAGCTGATGGCTTTGTTGTCGTTGCAGCTATGGATGCGGCAGTCATGACGTCTGTAAAATGGTCTACAGCTGCTTGAATATCAGCTGGATTTCTCAGTGGGATGTTCAAAGGAAAGTGAGAGCTCACATACATTTTATATTTTAACCAATTCGTGTTTCTGTTCGGGTAGAAACTAAAGGTTTTAGGTGCAGTGACAAAACTGTCGTGTAAAATAACAATTGTAGGTGAATGATCAGAAGATAGGTCATAGGATGAATTAACTAAGAGTTGATCGCGTTTGATGTTTTTTACTATAGCAAAATCAATAAGGTCTGGCAACTTATTAAAGTCTGTGGGCCAATAGGTGGGTTTATCGGCAGATACGACGTCAAGCTTGTTTGTTTCAACTGTATAATACAACTGCCTACCTCTAGGACTAAGGAGTCTGGATCCCCAATATGTGTGCTTTGCATTGTAATCGCCAGCGGCAATAAATTTTTGCCCTAGCGTAGCAAAGAACCTGGCAAATTCATGGTGTTCGATTTTATGCCTAGGTGGGCAATACACTGAGGCGACTACAATTTTAAAATCAGTAAGATTTATGGTCATGGCTTGCAAAAAGTCTTCGTTGAATTCAGGCAATGGAAAATGCCTTACGTTGTTTCGGACTATAATGGCAGTCCCACCACATGCCCTTTCGCTTGGGTGTTTGGTGTCATATATAAAATACCCATCAATTCTAAAGCAGTTTTTTATAGTGAAGTGTGTTTCAGAGACTAATAGTATGTCTATATCATGTGCTAGCAGGAAGTGTTCTACTTCATATTTATGTTCGGAGAGCCCGTTAGCGTTCCAGAAGCATATTTTTAACTGGTTCATTTTTTGCCAAGCAAAACTTGCAGAAGCATGTTTTGGGTTCGCATCATTTCCTGAAACATACCCTGCATAGTTGTCATGAAATTATTCATTGTCTGTATTAAGTTCTCGATCGAGCTCGAATTGTTGGTGAGGGGTGTCTGAGCACCCTCTTTTAAGACGTGGGCATATGAATGTTTATGCGCATTAGATCTTTTGGTATTCACATTAGGTAAATCATTTCTCAATGTTTGGGCATATGAAAAGTTTTGCTTAGTGTGTGGCTGTGTAGCTTGTGTACTAGCAATAGAACTAGCATGAAGCCGTGGAAATTGGGAAGCTTTATATTGCTCATATTCAGATTTACGTACGACTTTCGCATTATCTTTTACATATTGAAATACTTTGCAGCCCCTGTAATTTGCTGTATGGGTTTCACCACAGTTGCTGCATTTTTTGACCTTGGGGTCTGTTTTGGAAGAAGTGCATTCCAAAGTCCGGTGCGCATCACCGCAAACAACGCATACGGATGGTAGCTTGCAGTAGGTTTTCGTGTGTCCGAATTCCTGGCAATTTGTACACTGACGGGGAACGCTACGTTTTAGAGGCTCTTCCACCGTTATTCTTCTGTTCAAAAGGTAGCGCAAATTATATATTGGATGAACCGAGTTTTTTGATTTAATTTGCGATGCATTAAACACGATTTCAACACGATGCATAGGTTGGGGAACTTTATTCTTATTTATAATATTGTGCACTGACCTTACGACATAACCTTCCACCTCTATGGCACTTTTTATCTCCTCAGTGGGAACAGAACTGTCTATGCCCTTTATAATGACGATCAAACCTTTAGCACTTTTTAGTTCTTATTATCTGCATCAAGACGACTTGCGATTAGGCGATAATTCTTCTCAGTGTGGGCTTGGATCTTCGTTTCTTGTATCTGTCCTCTTCGTACAGAAGCTACATAGAAATTTTCTTTGCCTACGAGTTGGGACAGCATATTTACAATGGCATTTGATGTTTGTTCGCGCAAGTAGATTGGTGGGGGTTTTTGTTCCCTTACAGTGGGTTCGGCATTTTCATTATCCGGGGTAGCAAAGGACAGCAAATCTATTTTCACTTACCGATGTTGCACTTACTTGATGAGAACCTTTATATTGCTTGGCGGTTCGTTCTTGTGAAGACTTAGGACTCGCCTTCCTCTTCGTTATGGTTATGTACCGATCCATACCAGTTTGCACGCGTTTAGATTCAGTACCTGGTTCTTTTTCTTGTGCGATTTTTTGTGTATTATTTGTTTCTTTAGTTTTATTTGTTGAATTCGTTGTTTCTGTAGCAGATATATTTATATTTGCTGATAATGAACGCGTTCGGTCAATTGGCCTGGCGATTAAAAAAGCACTGTCAACTTTTTTTTTATTGTTTATATTGTTTATTGCATTATTAGCATTTGTGTAAGAAAAAGAGTAATTAGCATTGTTGTTATTACCTTTTATATTTTTTCGTTAATGTTTGGTGCGCGCATGCACTCACTATTAATTGTTTAAACAGGTTTAACCATGCACTTTGTTATTGTATTTTTTTCACACACTATATTATAATGCTTTTTATTTTTTGTTATTTATTTTGTTGTTGTTGCTAACTGTTAACTGTGTCTCTGCACTTGTTCAATTTTTAAAATAAAAAAATTCACCTTAAATGAATATAAATTATGCGCTTAAAGTGAAGTACGTCTTTACTCAAACGAAGTAGAACAATGACAATGACAGCTGCATACATGGCTGCGCGAATAAAGGAGTTTGTTAGATGTTCACTGGATTTTGAAATAAATGCATTTTGGCTCTGGACTCTACTATAGCGTTAAACTGGATAAATATTAATGGTAAACGTATACCTTATGTCAAAGCGAGAGTTAACGAAATAAATCAGTGATGGTAAATCAAATCTAGCAGATTTTTTAACGAGAGGTCTAAGCAAATATTAGAAAGTAACGCTTGGAAAATTGGTCCAATATGGTTAATAAAAACTACCGAATATTGGCCAAGTGAATACAATTTGAAGTCTTCGACAAATTTGTTTGGATCGGTTGAGAGCGAATCAGAGATCATGCAAAAAACGGAATCAGTTGTAAATGTTGAAAAGTTTAGCAAATAAAGAAAGTTGCTGCGCGTCACAGCGTATGTATTTGTATTTCGCTTTATAAAAAATTGCAAGAGCGAATTGTCAGAAAAACGCGTGAATTTAATTGCTGTCAATAATATTGATGAATTATCATATAGCGAAATACAACAAACAGAATATTATTTGATCAAGTACTTCCAAAAAGCACACTACGGAACCGAATATGCAGATCTACAAAGGCAGAAAAAAGTATCAGCAGTCCAAGATAATTTGTTTAAACCCAACTTTAATCGGCGGTGTTATGCGACTTCAACGGCGGTTATCAAACCCAGTTTTCGGTGATTATTCATGTAACCCAATAATTTTGCCTAAGAATTGTCATCTCAGCATAATGTTAATGAATGACGTGCATCACGCGGCAATGCATAGCGGTGTTATTTCTATATTAGCACTCTTGAGAAAACGTTTTTGGATTGTAAAAGGACGGCAACTAATAAAAAATATACTAAAAGTAAACAAAAGCCGCTTATCAACATTAATGTTACGTTAGGATAGGTCAGTAGTTGAAATTAATTGAATTTGATTCGCATTTTGGCAACTAAATAAAATTTGTATTCGTTTGCTCCACGTTTAAACAATTTAGTGAACTTTGTAATATTTTGAGTAATAGGATACTCTAAATATAATAAAATGAAAGCAGTTGACAACAGGGCAATGTTCGCGTAAGGAATTTTGCTACATTGGCAAATAGTATTGGATATTGAACTGAGTAAAATGTTTCAATTTGAAAAATGAGAAATATTGTTAGTATTTTTACTTGAAACCCCTTTGATTTTCTGCATGCCTGGTAAAATACAAATTGGAATATGTAAGTAAATTGAGTGAGTAATATTAGAAAATAAGAACTGAGAACTTCTCATAATTAGTAGTTAAGCAGAAGAATTTTGAATAAAGCTCTTGAGTTTTATTATAAAACTTTACACTTGTAAAAAAGCTTACAGGCTCAAACATTGCTGACTCCGACGTGATCGTCAAAGTCTATTAACTTTACTTACATTTAATATCAATTCGGAAATTAGACAACAAAAATCAATTCGGATTTTCAAACATTGGAATTTCGACTGCTTTATTCTAAAGAATGCCTGATATTCATCTGAGCAACAAACTGAGAGTTCTGCAGCATTAGAAATATCATCTAAACTGGAATCGATTGACAAGCAATTGAGTAATATTAATGATCGACTAACTGCAGTTGATCTCTCTATTTGTCTTGTGTATATTGAAGGTTTTTACACACGCTTCGAACAGGTTGTTTCACTTTTAGGGTCACAATATCCAAGTAACGTGTAAGTTTTATTGAGGCATATTTAGAAGCCAAGACTAATATCAAAAGAAAAATTAAAGACAACACTCCTCAGCCAACTACCCACTCATCGACCATTCGCCAAATTTCATTGGATGATACCACAAGCATTCGTAAAACCAGACTACCAGAGTTAAAAATACCTTAGTTTAGTGGCTCATACATGGAACGACATGACTTTTTCCCCATGTTTACAATTGTAATAGCAAATGATGCCTACTTAAGTGAAATAGAAAAATTCCAGCACCTACAGACATGCTTGATAGGGTATGCCTTAGACACCATTTTATCTTTAGAAACAACTGAAGAAAATTACGACAAGGCTCTTCTACTTTTAAAGAGTCGTTTTGATAACAAATTGATTAATTTTCAGGACCACATCAAAGGGATTTTTGGACTCAAAAGTGTTGACAGAGGTTCAGCTACAAGTTTAAGATAGTTAAGCGACAGACTTAATGCTCATTTGCGAGCGTTGGAAACAAAGTGCACTAGGGAGCACATTGCTGATGGGTTTTTGATATATTTAATTATTTTCAAGCTGGATCCGCAATCACAAACAAAATGAGAAGAATGATTGCAAACTGACCAGCTGCCTACTTTGTCCGCTTTTACAGCCTTTCTAAAACGAAGATGTCGCATGCTGGAGAACCTAAAAAGTTCTATGGTACCAAAAATATCAATTCAACAGATGAGCGAAAAATCAAATAGCCACGTTAGAAACGTTTTAGTAGCTTCTAATACTACACCAGTAAGTAGTACTTTTTGTAATTCAAGGAATCATTGCATAACAACTTGTGTACAATTTTTTAATCTTTCACCCACGCAACAATACAAAGAAATCAAGAAACTTAATTTATATGTTAACTGCTTACGAAAATATCACATGCTATTGAAATGTAAATCAGGTACCTATCGTGATTGTTGGAAAAAAACACCACTCATTACTACATATTGAAAATAACGTTATATCACCATCTGAAAACTCGCAACCTTTTAGTATTTCAAGACGTCCTGAGCCACAAGAAATAAACACGCAAATAAAACACCATTCTTCTTTGATTTCTTCGTTATTGCCTGCTACACCTGAGATCTTAGCAACTCTAACTAGTATTAATGTGTTTTTACCCACGGCAATTGTTTTAGTAAAAAAGAAATCAGGCTTTTTCGTACCTTGTCGTGCAATTTTAAGTTCAGCTTCGCAAGTGAATTTTATTTCTAACCGTTTCGCGAAACAGTTGTTACTAAAGGTTACAAAATCGTTTACTTCCATTTCTGGTATTGGAGATGGTACCTTTTTAGCTGACAAATTAACCAATGTCGTAATTAAATGCTGTTGTTGTACCCACTATAACTGGTTATCAACCCAACACAAGGCTTGACATAAGTCAATTTAAAATACCCCGTAACATAAAGCTAGCAGATCCAAATTTTGATTTTATTTTTTGGCTTATGAGTGTTGGCCAATTATGGTTAGGAAATAATTTGCCGATATTACAAAAGACTCGATTAGGATGGATAGTTTCTGGTGGATGCGTTTGTATGTCAATTTCCTTTTCGTTAGCCACTATTAATAAAGACATCAACGAAACTGAGAATAATTTGGTGGATGTTGTTAAGGGTTTTTGGGAAATTGAGAACAATTTCAAAGATAATAATTCAATTCTCTCAACACAAGATGAATTTTGTGAACAACATTTTCAGTGGTGAATATTCTATTAATCTTCCTAAACGATTAGAAGTTGACGATTTTGAAAATTCGTATGAAATTTCTCACAGATGTTTTTTATATCTCGAAAGAAAATTAAGTACAAATGCAAGGATTAGAAGGCAGTACATTGATTTTATAGATGTCCATATAATATATGTATTAGAGGTCTGCATCGAGTATGTTTTTGTTTTACATGCGAAGTTCTTTTACTTTTCAAATAGAGTAAGTACTTTTTCTTTCTCTCAGAAAACAAGCAGAGAAGAGAACTGAAGGGCTGTTTGTCAAATACCAACAAGAAGGTAGCCGCAGAAAAATATGTTCCTAAAAAAATGTTGATACAAACATAGGAACATAAAAATTTGTGAACATGAAAAGAAGAGTACCTCAAAAATGATGTTCTATTTTTTCGGAACAATGAGTATATGCATAGCATTTAAATACATATGGAATTACGTACATGGCAAAATTGAAAATAGTTCGGTATGCAGATAACGACAATTATAACCAGAAATATGTAAATACATACATATATATGTACATCCATAACAAATATCTAGCTAAAAGAAATTGATTTTGCTAGCAATTAGATTTTACTGTCGTTGTCGGCTTTCAAGGAGTTTTAGGTTTTTCCTACATGTGACTTTTAAACACTGATGGGGTGTAAAAACCCATGATTAAAAATAAATGAATTTATAACATCTTTTTTTTAAGATGAATAGTTCTGGTAAAATCAATGTATGTACATAAAATAGATTTTTAACTTTTTATTTATTGTATTTAAAAAAGACAATTAAAACTGTATAAAACATCTTAAAATGTATAAAGTTCATTATAATATACGAAATAATTATCATCAATGTTTTTATTATGAAAAATAAAATTCAATTTCACGTTAAAATAAAATACTTTAATAAGGTACTTACAACTACTAATAGAAGTATTTTTAAAGTAAATGATCAATGATAAGAAATTTATAAAAGAAGTAATATAAGTATCTTGTTTTGAAAATGACACCAAAATTCAATAGTCACAAAAAAAAATAAATTTAATTACTTACATACAGAAAACTAAGGAATAATAAAACAAATAATATGAAACTATATTGTATTGTTAAATACACATCATATTGAATTCTCTTTGTTGAACTGAACGTTCAACATTTTCTTCGTGTAGTACTTGAGTACATGCAGGAATGTGAAGTTTTGAGCTCATGTTCCTAAAACGAACACAGCCGAGTACATATGAAGAACATGCACTTCATACGCGGTATCTAAAAAAAGAAGATCATGTAAACGTAATGTTGCGTCAAATTTTGTTGTTCTCAAAATTGAGTACTTTATTTTTTTCTGATGCTTCGAGTAAGTGTTCAAGCCTTGCCGCTTCTCGTGTACTTCAAATGTAATTGTGCAGACCTCTAATATGTATATGTCACTTGGTGAAACAGTACCCAACAAAATCAAGTTTGCTAATGAATACCCCTTATACTAAAGACTTTTTAAATTAAAACTATCGGCCTTATTATGAATGTCGTTGTCGTATGATAATCGTAAATAAAAATCAAATACTACAAAAATCGTCGTTAAGTTTTTTTTTAACGACTAATAAAAAAAATAAATTAAAAACAATTCAAAAATGGATTTAAATAAAAAGTAAGTATCCTTTATACTAAAAAAAATATACTCAAAGCAAAAATTTAAAATTTATTAAACTCTTATTATAAAATTTACATCAAAAATAACGAACACAAAACAGTTCACCAGGATGGAAGATTTATTAGAACAGAATCCAAATTTAGCAAACGGATATAGCAGTGGAATAAATAAAATAAACGCGAAGTAGGAGGAGGAAATAGAATTGAAAAAAGACGAATTAAATTGGATGAACTAAAAAATGGAATCCAGCGCTAAAAAACTGAAGCTTTTAAATTTGTATACACTTCACATGAGTGAAAAGGGTATATATAAGTTTGTAAACCCATAAAGTATACATATTCGGAATTCTTATAGACAAGGGAGTCAATTAAGCAATGTCCGTCCGTCCGTCTAGCCGTCTGTCTGTGTGTATGTTGAAATGTGGCACAAAATGCAGAGAGAGCAATATGTAGAATCAATCTACCAGAAATGCTTTCGAGAATTTTGGTATTGATATTAAAAAAAAATTTATTATTAACAATATTAATCTCTAATGCGCCTTTTATTTCCTATTTTTTTAAATTTATTGTTACTTAATATTTTATGTCACTTCACAAAATATTAAGGGTAGCATAAAAGTGAAGTGAAATAAAATATTAAGTAACGATAAATTTAAAAAAATAGGGAATAAAAGACACATTAGAGATTAATATTGTTAAATTATTTCCCATTAATTTTTTTTTGAATTTTTATTATTTTTTAAAAAAGCATACATACTCGCTTGTGAAGGGTATATAAGATTTGGCAAAGACAAATTGAAAAAGAAATTTTTTTTGTTTAATTTAAATTAACCTGTATGTACATATTTTTATTAATTCTTAAATAATTTTTGTTACGTAGTTTAAATGAAGTTAATTTTTTGTTCTTTTTAATATATATACATATTTTTTTTAAAAGACATAATAATAAAGAAATAAAAAGTAATTAAATATTTAATGATTGCATTATTGACGATCTTATATTCGATGCGCTGGAATCATCATTTACCACAGAATTCGTCGATGTTATTTCACTTATTCTTCAATTTCAGGTAATTCAGTTTTGAAATAAATGCATATGTTATGCAGAGCTGCACAAACAGCTGTAATATTTGCGGCCATATCTGGTGTATAATGCAACTGTCTAGCGCCTAGTATGCACCGGAATCTGTTTTTCAAAACACCAATTGTCCTTTCAACTATATTCCTGGTTTTTGCATGTATATAGTTGAAACGACATTTTCGAGAACCTTCTTCAGGTGATCTAAATGGCGTTATTAAAACTTTTCTAATGGATAACCTGCATCACCTTAAAAAAATTATAGTGTAGTTAAAAACTGTTGCTAATTGGAATTTATAAAATTCCCAACACTTAGTTGGTATTTTGAAAGGACAATTTATAAATTATTACCTAATAGCCAAGTATTTTTTTCGCCACTGTCATATTTTTCTCTTAAAAACTGCTTTAAGTCACTTATGTTCCATACTAAAGAGTCGTGAACAGATCCTTGATGATAATATTGTTTTATATATTGAAGAAAATATTTTATTTTCCTTTTAAATCAAATATGAATGTCTTTATATTTCAAAGGTTTTGGAAAGAATGAAAACTAAAAAAGCAAAGCTAATTGCTTATATACATTCCAGAAGGGAACATAATAAAATAGAAACATTCACATTGATTGGGTTGCCATTTAACTTCAACACGCCGCCACAATGTGGATGTATCCTTACAACATATTTATGAAATGTTCATTAGTTCCACACAATTATTATGCTTTATGCTAGATAAGTTCTTGATTAATATATCCGCTACCATAGCATTTGTTGGACAATACTGCAAAACGATTTCTTTTGCTCGAACCACCTCTCTTATATGATGGTATTTTATATCGATATGTTTGCTTCGTCTGTGGTACACTGGGTTAATCGCTATTCTTTGAGCTCCCTGGTTGTCAACATGTAGAACTGCTGGCTCACCTTTAGAATATCCCAACTCCATTAAAAGTCTTCGCAAATATACAGCTGCTTTGGATGCAGCAATATATTCTGCCTCGGTGCTACTAAGCACTATAGATTTCTGTTTTTTCGATTCCCAGGTCACCAGGCAATTTCCAATAAAGAAAGAGAAACCCGTATACGATTTGCGGTCAGAGACGTCGCCACTCCAGTCAGCATCCACGTAACCGTACATTAACGAATTTTCCGCCACCGTGTAACTAATTTTGTACTCTGCTGTACCCGCTAAGTATCTTAATAAATGCTTTACAGCTTGCAAGTGGTCATGATGCGGATCGGAATTTCGTTGAGCTAATTTCGACACAGAGTGCAAAATATCTGGTCGCGTTGTTATGGCCAAATACATCAATGTACCAATCATAGACTGGTATTGTTTCTGATCTACTTTTTTGCAAATTTCCGTACACTGCGTCTGATAACCTGCGACAAGAGGCACCGAAACAGGCCTGCAATCCTCCATACCAAATTTCTTCAACATATCTTTAATATGTTGTGTTTGACCAAATTTGATAGCTCCTGTTTCACCACATCTCTCTAGCTCTAAGCCTAAAAAGTAGTGTAGAGTTCCTTTGTCGGACACGTCAAATTCTGCACATATTTGCTTCTTGATCTGCAATACAGTTTCTGAATTTCTGCAGCCAATAATGATATCGTCCACATAGACTGCTACTAACACAATATTGCCTTCAACTTCTACAGGCAGGGATCAGCTTCAGTTGGTTGGAAATCAAAACTTTTTAACACAATGTCCAGCTTGAAGTTCCATTTCCTTCCCGACTGTTTTAATCCATATATTGGCTTATTAAGGCGCAGAACTTTATTAGGGTATTCCATATTTTTTAAGCATTGTGGCTGTCGTATGTAAATTTCGTTATGTAACTCATTATTAAGATAAGCTGTACTGACATCAATCTGGTGAAGATACATTTTCCACTCAACTGCCAACGCCAAAAGAGTGCGTATAGTTGAGTACTTTACCACTGGGGAAAAAGTTTCCATGTAGTCAATCCCATAACGCTGGCTGCACCCCTTTGCTACCATTCGTGCCTTGTATCGTTCAACATTACCTTGTTTGTCTCTTTTCAGAGCAAACACCCATTTACTAGCTATTGCTCTGTGGACATCAGGTAAATCTGTCAGTGTCCAGGTTTTATTTTTCTCAAGGGAACACATTTCCGAATTCATAGCATTTAACCATGCATCTCTTTCGCCACACGACATTGCTTCCTTCACAGTCTGAAGTATTTGAATTTGTAATATACTACCCAACATGTTGAGTTATTTTCGAGGCCTACCAGGTTTATTATTTCTTAAAATTCTCGGACGGCCTCCACCAATTAACTTCGGTTCGATTTCAATCCCTTCTGCTTGAGATTCATGTGGACTGTCTTCATCAGCTGTATTAAATTCTTCATCTTGACTTCCTATACAACGGTCAACCTCTTCATTCCGTTGTAGCTCACAGTCCTTTCTGACATCATTAACGTTTCATTCAGGTTTACATAACTGCTGCTGTTTATCGTCATCAGTATTGTTACCAAAAGTTTTTTCATCGAATAATACATCTCTATGTTCGGTTATTCGTTGTGTTTTCTTATCATATAATCTGTACGCTTTCGCCACTCTTGAATAACCCACCATTATATATTGGTCACCCTTCGGCTCCATTCTGTTGTGGTGTGTACGGTACTTTTAGCTGTCGCTGTATGCCTTGTTGCTATAAAAACGTTTCAAACTCTTTATTCACATACTCTTTGCCATTATCTGTACGTAGTGCAGTAATTTTAAACCCCGTTTCCTTCTCAGCCTGTATTTTAAATTGCTTGAATTTCTCGAAAACCTCGTTTTTAGCTCTCATAAAGTAAACAAACACACGTCGAGACTTGTCGTCAATAAACGTTACAAAATACTTCGCGCCTCCAATGGATTGAGTTCTAAATGGTCCACATACGTCAGAGTGAACTAATTGCAACAAATTCGTTGATCTATGGTGAGTCTCTTTTGGAAACGGTAAAACATGAATTTTGCACATCATACATGTTCTGCAAGGTATGTTGTTGTATGTGCAAGACCATCCTTACACAACTTATCCAAACTCCTGTAATTCAAATGGCCAAATCGGTTATCCCAAACCGTGCTTGTTTCATACATTGCAAACGCTGCCTCTGTGCTGTTCTGTAATGAAAACAGATTGTTGCTTCTCTTTGCACGAAACAGAACCGTACCATTGGGTCTTCTGACTGTTGCC
The DNA here is from genome assembly GCA_963932375.1 of Phania funesta. Classification (NCBI taxonomy): domain Eukaryota; kingdom Metazoa; phylum Arthropoda; class Insecta; order Diptera; family Tachinidae; genus Phania; species Phania funesta. The sequence continues at coordinate 65,114,162 of OZ010653.1, forward strand.
ATATTGGCTTCAAAATTTACTGTAAGACCCCTGTCAACGATTCTTGTAACAGAAATAAAATTACTCTGCAACTCAGAAGAATATAATACATTTTCGAACGTAATATTCATACCGTTATACTGGGTGTATACATCACCTTTTCCTGTTGCTGTAATGAATTTGTTACCAGCCAATCCTATTTGTTCGTTGTGTTCTTCAAATCGTACAAACATATTTCTATCCTTGCACATATGGGCTGTAGCGCCACTGTCTACATACCAAGCATTGCGCATTGCTCTTGGCTCCACCGCTGCTAACATTGCCAACGCTTGTTCTCGCTGCTTCTTCTTTTTGTCACATTGATTCGCAAAATGCCCCGTTACGTTACAGTTAAAACATTTCCCTATAAACGGTTTCTTGTTGTACCTATGTTTCTCGGATTTTTGTGCAGTGCGAACGGTAAATGCCTGTTGATTACCTGTTTCTTCTTCTACCATTTTTTCTTTACGTCTCTATGCTTCTTCGAGAAGTTTTTGTTTAAGAAAATTTAAAGTAGGTAGATCATCTCGCGTTTCCATAGCTATCACGAAATTGTCAAAATCTTTAGACAGACTACACAATAGCATGATGCTTAAAAGTTCCTCTTGAACTTCTATCCCTGTTTCAGCGAGTTTTTCTGTTAGCTCACTAAATTTTTTCAGATGAATCAATACATTGCTGTCCTCCTTCATTTGAAGACTTAGCAAACGCTTGTATAGCGATACCTTTTGTATAGGACCTTTCGGTTGATACGTCGTTTGTAGTTTGTGCCAACCTTCCACAGATGTCTTGGCATTCTTGATATAACCTAGCTGTGTTGGTATCACGCTTAAAACAATTGACGCCAGGGCCTTTTCATCATCAGAATCCCATTTAGCTCTCTCCTGGTCACTTGTTGCTGATTCTTTCTTGACCTTGCCGGAAACCATGTACCAAAAACCGCTATGCATTAGCACACTTTTCATCTGTACCGACCAGCTCTCATAGTTGGAATCGTCCAACTTTTCAATTTGAAATATACTATTCATATTCGTAGTTACTTATATAATTACTTTTATGGTTATGCCTTCTGGGCCCATAACCTATTGTTTTATATTGTTTTATATTTTCTTTTTAAATCAAATATGAATGTCTTTATATTTCAAAGGTTTTGGAAAGAATGAAAACTAAAAAAGCAAAGCTAACTACTTATATACATTCCAGAAGGGAACATAATAAAATGGAAACATTCACATTGACTGGGTTGCCTTTTAACTTCAACAGATAAGAGGATAAATACGTGATTCTCATTTTATGATCACACACCTGTTAAGTACATCCATTTTTATATTGTATTTTTATAATTTAAACATTTTAAACTTACCACCGTTGTATTAGGGCTGAAAAAGCCTTTCCTATTTCTGTATTTAAATTGTTCTTCCTTTTTTGGTGATATAATATTTATATGTGTTCCATCTATGCAGCCTATAACATCAGGAAACCCAGTTTTCTTGTAAAAATAGTCTTTAATATCGTATTTTTCATTTTCCTCCGTTGGAAAAGTAATCCATTCTTGGTGATATAATATTTATGTGTGTTCCATCTGTGCAGCCCATAACACCAGGAAACCCAGTTTTCTTGTAAAAATATTCTTTAATATCTTATTTTTCATTTTCCTCCGTTGGAAAAGAAGTCCATTCTTGGCAAAGTTCGTTAAACATAACATCTATGCATTCATGAAACAGATTGCTTACAGAAGATTGGCTCATATTGATGTTGTAGTCATTGCCAGCACCCTTTTGGTAGCTTCCTTCAGCTAGAATTCGCATTGTTGCTGCAGTTTTAAAATATTTGGTAAACATGCTGACCTTATTGGCTGTCCTAATTTAAGAGTAATTATGTCAAGGACATATTAAAAAGCATCCTTATTGAGTCTAAAGTATTTAACAAAACTTAAAAAAAATAATCAACGCTAATATCAATACATTTCATTTAAATTTTTATTTACTTGGAGTTTGGTATGGCAAATATGTTTAACTGTTGCCGTAATTCCCTACGCATACTATTTAACTCAGCAGTGGAATACTCTTCTTCAATTTCAGAAGATGAAAATGTAGCAACACTTAACATTTTATTTTAGTATAATAGTCTTTTAAAATAATTATTTTAATGTCTTTTTGGTTACCACCAACCGTAAATTTTTTGACAGTTTAGACAACAGGGCTACTCATAATTGTTTAAAGTTGTGGGTATTTAAAAACAGCCTGTGTTCTTTGATCTATTACTTAAAATGTCGTTGTCGTAAATTTTACATTGTACCGAAATATATTAAAAACGCCAACGAATACGACAACTGTCGAAAAACGACAACGACACTCATAATAAGGCCGTATATGTCAATTAATTGGTATCGTTGTTAGCTTTCAATGGAATACTCCTAATAAATCACATTTAAATATGACAGTAAAAAGAGATAAAATAGGCTTTCTGGATCTTCAGATAAGAAACTAAGAAATAGTAAAGGATACATATAATCAACCTAGAAGAAATTGAAAATATTCACCCTTATTGTGTTTGGCGTTTTTGCGAAGAAAGTTGGGCGTTTTTAAAAAATGGCAGCGTAATTGGTGTAAAACGCCAATCAATACGACACTTTGCAAACTCTATTACAAAAACGCCATTAAAATGTGACCGTGTTTGGCGGTTTGCCTGTCAAAAAAAAAAGTTGTCGTTAAAATATTTGGTCACGACGTAATTAATTCAAATAAAAAATAAGTTCGATGGTAGGAAATAAAATGTAAGTAACAAAAATATAATTAATCAGGCATGTTCCAGAGTAGTTAAAGTACTTGGAATCTATTTTATCAACGTATTGATTTCATTCCCATGTATGTGAATTTTAGCGTAAAAATCACAACTCCAGCACAATTTGCTAAATTAGTTGAAATAATGGAACAAAAATCTTATTTATCAGAAGGCTTCCATAAAAGTTAAAAGGCAATAAATATTAATGATAGGTGGAACGCCGTTTCCGAAGATTTGAATTTTCTTGGCCCCCCAATCCGTTCCGGAGAGGGCTGGATGAAGGTCTGAGCCGATTTTAAATTTAAATTGGAAAAAAGCTCGCTCATAATAAAGCAGAAAGTTATGCTAAATGTGGCGGATCATTCAAAAAATTTGTTTTTTCGGCTGTTGAAGAAGCAGCAATTAATTTATTGGACATGCGTATGCTTGTCCAACATAAAGACGCGTTTGGACTAAAAAGACCTCAAACTGTTTCTCCAGACCCGAGCCCAACTTAGCTGCTAATACTGCCAGTATTGATGAAATTGAAGAACCATGTACTCCGCAAAAACAAATCAGGAAAACCAATAAACAAGGAAAAAATAAGCTTATTAGAAGAACAGGTAAAACTGCAAAGAGAACTTTGCTTAGAGCTGAAAAATAAACTGTCCGAAATAGAGCGGATTTGTAAAGCTAAAGAAGAGTAATTGCAGTTATATAAAGCCGAACTATAAAAACAGGATGAAAACAGAAAAACTCTTTTAGAAATTAGGAACGCTGAACTTGAGGTTAAAAAAAGAAAAATCGAACTCGAAGAATTAAAGTTTGGAATGACTTAATCTTTCTTTTTTTCTTTATTTTTATAGTGAATTTTAGTTATATTTATTTTAAGTTAAATGTTTAAAAAATACTTAAATTTGTTTTTTATTTTACAAATGAATTTAGTTTTTTTTATGTCAGTGTTTTAGATATCAATTTATTATCAAAAAGTAGTTCAATTACACATGTATTTTATTTATTTATTATTATTAATGTATGGGGGGATATCGAAGCAGACCACTTACTTTCTGGGTCCCTTTTTGACTCCCATTTCGCTCCTCAAATTGATTTCAGGGAACCGATCCGTAATCACAGCCACCTTACTTTCAATTGACTCTCGTGCTAGCCCTAGCCTTTACTCTTGACTAAAGTGATTTCAGACTGTCGACACTCTTCCTCATAACGGAATCTTTTGTAATTGCTAGCATTTGTCTAAGGCTTAGTTCCCCCATGGCATTCACATCTAACAAGTGTCTGCCCGTGGTCATAAGCCTTATGCTAGCCAGTGTTGGACATTCCCACACAATGTGCGCCACTGTCTCAGCCTCTTCCAGGCATAGTCTGCAAGTATCATCTTCTACGACTTTCATCTTAGCCAGATGGTACTTGAAGTTTCCACGTCCTGTCACTAACGCAGTGATCCAGTTTAAAGTAGCCCTATTATACCCGCGTACTTCTTTGAGCACCATTCTAGCCTGTCTGCATGTGGTATTCTCCCTCCACCTATTCAGGTGTAATGAGTTTACCCATTGAAGAACTTTAGCTCGCATTAGGCCATTACCCAGGGCAACCCTGGGTTCTGGTCCACAGAAATCCACATCAGATTCCCTTTTTGCTAGTTCATCTGCTGCTTCATTCCCAGCTGTGCCTATCCTAACCCACATCAACGTCACCTAATTCAACGAGGCACATCTGTTCAGTTTCACACTCCAGCACCAGTTTGGAATATACGTTCACTTGCCTCATGCGTTTTATAACTGAATGATTGTCAAGTGCAATGACAACCCTTTTCCCATGCACTCGGCTTTCAAGCAAGTGATCCAACGCATGAAGCAACCCAAGCAGTTCTGCCTGGTAAACTGATACGTACCTCGCCAAACATAGACTACAGGACAAGTTCAGCTCAACTGAGAATACACCTGCTCCTGCCCTGCCACTCATAAGAGAACCATCAGTAAAAATGCTGATGTCGTTCTCCATACACTCGTTGTGTATAATGCCTTCCGCAATGAGTGTCCGATGCAGCCTCTCGACTACCTTTCTTCTACTCATGCGTTCCATCGGCATCTGAGCAGCCCTAACCTCTTTCCCAACGAAGTATAGGATACTCTTATGCCCGATGTTCGGCCCAAAGCTATGCCAAACAGCATCGCTCCTCATTCGCAAAGCTGACAATGCGGCCGTTGACCTAATGAACAAGTCTAATGGCTGCAATCCCAACATTGCCTCGATTGCCTGTGTTGGCGCCGTGCGCATTGCACCACTTATACCCATGCAGGCAACCCTCTGAATCACATCCAACTTACGCTTAATTGTGCCCTGCGAGGCCTTCGACCACCACACCACGGATGCCTATGTTATAATGGGTCTCACCATCTTTGTCGAGATTCCCCACCTACGGCCACACACTCATATACATTGATGCATAATCCTTTTTGCTTTCCGGACCTTTGTTTCGATGTGTTCAATCCAGGTAAGTTCCTTCTCCAGGGTAACGCCCAGATAATTCACCTTCCGACCCGAAAAGCTTTAAGGCTTCAACCTCTACACCCTTCCTCTTACGAGTGAAAAGCATAGCGTCGGATTTACTGGCATTTATGGTTAGACCCTGGTCTCTGCATCATGTCTCAGTCACCATGAGAGCCTGTCTCATGCAACCTTGAATAGCCCCGATGAACTTACCACCAACCATTAGTGCCAGATCGTTTGCATACGCAATCGTATGGACGCCTATTGTGTCCAATCTCCAAAGAAGGCCATCTACGGTGATGTTCCACAAAAGAGGTGACAATACACCTCCCTGTGGGCACCCCTAACTACCCTACCTCGAATCTTTGTTCTCCCATCTCTGAGATTTATAGCCCTAGTCCGAAGCATAGCGTTTATCCATTTCATAATAATGGGGTCAACCCTACGTTCAGTAAGAGCATTTCTCACCTTCCCAAAAGAGATCTTGTCAAAGGCGCCCTCAATGTCCATAAAAACGGACAGAGCAGCTCCGCCATTGAAAATTTCTCTTTCTGCTACTCTGACGAGCTCATGCAGAGCGGTGTCAGTGGATCTACCTGCTCTATAAGCATGCTGAAATCTACTCAAGGGCTTATCCATCAGCGTATGGTCCTCCATTAAGTCAGCCACCTCCAGCCCTCTCCATTGTCGTCAATAGAAGAGATGTTAGGCTGACCGGTCTGAAGGACTTAGCGTCAGTATAGTCCCTCTGACCCGGTTTGGGAACAAAAACAACTCCAAGCCACCGGAATATATCCCGTCGCTAGACAGGCTACGAATATTTCCCTAATCCTATCAAGCAGGGTATCTATTCCCCACTGCAATAAGGCTGGGAAAATTCCATCCATTCCAGCTGCTTTGAATGGTGCAAAAGATAGTATTGCACTTCTGACACCATTCGGAGATAGTATCCTTTCAGCCTCAGCTCATCTTCTCTCACTAGTGCTCCTATTTACAGGAGTCCATGGGTCACTCGAACTAAAGCTTCCAGGAAAATGAACCTCCATAAGCGATTGCAATGTCTCCTCCACTGTCTCAGTCATGTGACCATCGCTCTTGCGAATTAGTCCCATCCTAGAGACAGATTCTTTATATATCATCTTCTGTATTCTACATACTTCAGATGTATCCCTAAAATTAGAGCAGAATTCCCTCCACGTCCTTCGTTTCCGAATACGTATTGTTCTTTTCAGCTCTGCCTTCTTCTCCTTATACGCATCCCATGAGATCGAGTCTCTCTCTCTCATGTATCGGTTTAAGGCCTTTCTTGTTTCCTTTTTCATGAATTCAATTTCTCCGTTCCACGAAGGTGTCGGATCTTTTTCATCCACTACTGTCAAGGGCGAACCATGCTCGAGAGCTTGCTGAACCGTGGAGTTCAATTGTTCCACCGTCCGCTCGATTTCGCCCGTGTTGCGAGATGCTCTTTATGGAGCACCTCCTATATGTACCGACAGATACTTTTCATAACACGTATGATCAGTATTCTTCGGTATTCTTATACATTTGCGGACTTTCCTCCGTCTACTGCCCTACAGTATATCGAACTGGATTTGCCTGTGGTCAGACATGGTTAGTCTGTCCACGACCTTCCATTCCTTAACCCTGTCTAGCATATTGACTGAGCACAGAGTGATATCGATCACCTCTGCCCTTCTGAATCCACGAAGGTGGGTTCTACCCCTCTGGTAAGTACCAGGAAATCGTGTCTTTCTACAAATTCCAACAAATGTTGTCCCCTGTAGTTATCATCTGTGCTACCCCAAACCGTATTATGCGAGTTGGCATCACAGCCCATGATCACCGCCATACCTCTTTGCCTGCAGAAACTCACCAGGTTCTCCACCTCCAGTGACGGATGGGTACCTGTCGTCTCATAGGGAAGGTAAGCCGACGCAATAAGAAATTATCCCGAACCACTGCCAATCATTACTACCGTAAAATCCGGCGAGCAGATATGTGTCAGCTTATCCTCCTCAAAACATCGCACCAACATTGCTGATGCTGCTTTGCTGTGATGAAGATTGAGCTGGCATATACTTATTTTTTCCTTGTATGTATGTAAATGTAAATAAAACTTAAATTAATTTTGAAAAAATTGAATAATTATTTAAAAAAAATTAATTTAAAAAATCAAGCAAGTTGTTGCATAATTTTTAATCGGATACTTGAAGCGCTTAAGTTACCTTTATCAGCATACTCTTGTGTGACTTCATCGCTTATATTAATTTCAGGCCATTCTATATTAAAATGAACACAAATACTGTGTAAAGCAGTGCAAAATTTTTAAGTTTTCCACCAAACTCAGGTATGTAATGTAATTGCCTGGCTCCAAGTAAACACCGAAATCTTTTTTTTAAAACCCCAATGCACCGCTCCACTACATTTCTAGTTCGGGAATGAACGTTGGTGAAATTACTTTCTGGTGTGCCCTCTTCTGCCATTCGAAATGGTGTTATTAAATAGGGTTCCAAAGGATCTCCTGAAAATTGACTTAGATGTCATTCATTCTGGTACTAAAATAAATGAGTACTCATATATATTAACATACCTAATAGCCATGAGTTTCTTCCTCCATTTTCATATTTTTGTTTCAAATGATGCACTTGTGTTCCATATTAACGAGTCGTAGCCCAACCCAGGAGAATGCGTCTCAATATACCTGATACGAAGTCTGTGATCGCAAACCTTAAATAATTTAAACATTTTTAAAAATATTATTACTAAAAAAAAACAATTTTTTAACTGACCAATATGACATTAAGAGAATAAAATCCTTTTCGGTTCAGATATTTGAAACGATGTTCAACAGTGGGTGATATAATTGAGACGTGTGCCCCATCTACGCAACCTATTACCCCAGGGAACCCTGTTTTTCTATAAAAAGTGTCTTTTAATTTCATTTTCCTCTGCTTCATCCATTTCAAATGAAATCCATCTTGCACAAAACTCGCTGTACATCACTTCTATGCATTCATGAAAGGACTCGCTTACTGTTGTTTGGCAGAGGTTCACATGGTGATCGTTGCCAGTACCTTTTTGGTAACTGCCCTCCGCGAGCAATCTCATTGTTGCTGTTAGCCTTATTATCTTTGATACTCCTGTCGTTCTTTTAGGTTCCCTCAATTTTGGTGAAATTTTGTTTAAAATAAATCTTTATTAAGGCGAAAATAACTAATAAATCTGAAACTAAATATTTTTGTAATAAGTATAAAATTTTATAAAATAATATTTTTTAAACAAACCTTTTGTGAGGAAGTGCAAATATTTTCGCCTGTTGTCTCAGCTGCTTCCTTATAAAATTTATATTTTCCGAGTCGGTGGTTTCAATATTTTTTTCACAATATATGTACATATAAAAATTCAACAAACAATAAATTCACAAAACACTTATTTTACTTGTAATTCTTTTGGTTGCAATTTATAAGCATTTCTTTGACACTTCTTTAACAGGCTGTTTCATAATCATTTAATTCCGCGTAATCTTTTACATTATGATTCTAGTACAAATTTTGGCGTGTCGAAAATTTTAGACGGTAACATAAGAATTTAAATCCGAAAGCAACTACGACAGCTGTCGTTTTATAACTACGTCAATTACAATAAGGGTGATTATTAACGATATGACAGATAATTTAGTATACTTGGATATTCAAGATATACTTCAGAGGGAGTTAATGGACACAACAAATAAACTACTAACAATAGTACCAAGAAGCAATAGACATAAACGTGGACTTATAAATGCAATACTCCTATGCTTTAATACGGCATTAGAGCAATTAAGAACTTTTATTAAGAACGATAGAAAAAATACTTTAAATACTATAAACATGTTCAATGAAAAAGAATATGAAAAAAAATTATATTTATATTTATAACATATATGTGTAAACTTCGTTTGAGTAAAGACGTACTTCACTTTAAGCGCATAATTTAAATTCAAATAAGGTGACTTTTTTTTTATTTTAAAAATTGAACAAGTGCAGAGACACAGTTAATAGTTAGTAACAACAACAAAATAACAAAAAATAAACAGCAATATAATATTGTGTGTGATGAAAAAGACAATAACAAAGTGCATGGTTAAACCTGTTTAAACAATTGATAGTGAGTGCATGAGCGCACCAAACATTAACGAAAAAATATAAAAGGTAATAACAACAATGCTTATTACTCTTTTTCTTACACAAATGCTAATAATGCAATAAACAATATAAATAATAAAAAAAAGATGCCAGTGCTTTTTTAACCGCCAGGCCAATTGACCGAACGCGTTCTTTATCAGCAAATATAAATATATCTGCTACAGAAACAACGAATTCCACAAATAAAACTAAAGAAACAAATAATACACAAAAAATATCACAAGAAATAGAACCAATTACTGCATCTAAACGCGTGCAAACTGGTATGGATCGGTACATAGCCATAACGAAGAGGAAGGCGAGTCCTAAGTCTTCACAAGAACGAACCGCCAAGCAATATGAAGGTTCTCATCAAGTAGCTGCAACATCGGTAAGTGAAAATAGATTTGCTGTCCTTGCTACCCCGGATAATGAAAATGCCGAACCCACTGTAAGGGAACAAAAACCCCCACCAATCTATTTGCGCGAACAAACATCAAATGCCATTGTAAATATGCTGTCCCAACTCGTAGGCAAAGAAAATTTCTATGTGGCTTCTGTACGAAGAGGACAGATACAAGAAACGAAGATCCAAGCCCACACTGAGAAGAATTATCGTCTAATCGCAAGTCGTCTCGATGCAGATAATAATAGCTATTATACGTATCAACTAAAAAGTGCAAAAGGTTTGAATGTCATTATAAAGAGCATTGACAGTTCTGTTCCCACTGAGGAGATAAAAAGTGCCATAGAGGTGGAAGGTTATGGCGTAAGATCAGTGCACAATATTTTAAATAAGAATAAAGTTCCCCAACCTATGCATCGTATTGAAATCGTGTTTAATGCATCGCAGCTTAAATCAAAAAACTTGATTCATCCTATATATAATTTGCGCTACCTTTTAAACAGAAGAATAACGGTGGAAGAGCCTCTAAAACGTAACGGTCCCCGTCAGTGTACCAACTGCCAGGAATTCGGACACACGAAAACCTACTGCAAGCTACCATCTGTATGTGTTGTTTGCGGTGATGCGCACCGGACTTTGGAATGCACTTCTTCCAAAACAGACCCCAAGGTCAAAAAATGCAGGGGCTGCAAAGTATTTCAATATGTAAAAGATAATGCGAAAGTCGTACGTAAACCTGAATATGAGCAATATAAAGCTTCCCAATTTCTTCGGCTTCATGCTGGTTCTATTGCTAGTACACAAGCTACACAGCCACACACTAAGCCAAACTTTTCATATGCCCAAACATTGAGACTTGATTTACCAAATGCGAATGCCAAAAGTTCTAATGCGCATAAACATTCATATGCCCACGTCTTAAAAGAGGGTGCTCAGATACCTCTCACCAACAATTCGAGCTCGATCGAGAACTTAATACAGACAATGAATAATTTCATGACAACTATGCAGGGTATGTTTCAGGAAATGATGCGAACCCAAAACATGCTTCTACAAGTTTTGCTTGGCAAGAAATGAACCACTTAATATGCTTCTGGAACGCTAACGGGCACTCCCAACATAAATATGAAGTAGAACAGTTCCTGCTAGCACATGATATAGACATACTATTAGTCTCTGAAACACACTTCACTATAAAAAACTGCTTTAGAATTGATGGGTATTTTATATATGACACCAAACACCCATGCGAAAGGGCATGTGGTGGGACTGCCATTATAGTCCGAAAAAACGTAAGGCATTTTCCATTGCCTGAATTCAGAGAGGACTTTTTGCAAGCCACGACCATACATCTTACAGATTTTAAAATTGTAGTCTCATCAGTGTATTGCCCACCTAGGCATAAAAGCGAACACCATGAATTTGCCAGGTTCTTTGCTACGCTAGGGCAAAAATTTATTGCCGCTGGCGATTACAATGCAAAGCACACATATTGGGGATCCAGACTACTTAGTCCTAGAGGTAGGCAGTTGTATTATACAGTTGAAACAAACAAGCTTGACGTCGTATCTGCCGGTAAACCCACCTATTGGCCCACAGACTTTAATAAGTTGGTCTGGCATTATTGATTTTGCTATAGTAAAAAACATCAAACGCGATCAACTCTTAGTTAATTCATCCTATGACCTATCTTCTGATCATTCACCTACAATTGTTATTTTACACGACAGTTTTGTCACTGCACCTAAAACCTTTAGTTTCTACCCGAACAGAAACACGAATTGGTTAAAATATAAAATGTATGTGAGCTCTCACTTTCCTTTGAACATCCCACTGAGAAATCCAGCTGATATTCAAGCAGCTGTAGACCATTTTACAGACGTCATGACTGCCGCATCCATAGCTGCAACGACAACAAAGCCATCAGCTAAAATAATAACGTACCAGGCAACAGCAGATATTCAGATGCTCGTCATTGAGAAAAGAAGACTAAGAAGACAATGGCAAAATAGTCGTTCTTATGCCAAAAAAACTTACGGAGTAAATTGAGACAGAAACACCAACTCGCTATCGACAACTTTTTAAAAAACTTGGATCCAATGAAAAACACGGATTATAGTCTGTGGAAAGCTGCAAAGCACTTGCAATGTCCTATTGCTTACGAATCCCCACTAAGACTTGAAGACCGTACTTGGGCTAAAAACTCAAGTGAAAAGGCAAATGCGTTCGCAAAGCACTTAGAGAAGGTTTTCACACCACAAGATATAAGTAATTCCACTATTCCAATTATTAGCGACATCGTGAATGATCCTATGAAATTTCGGTTGTCTTCTTTAAAATCGACAATTAAAAATACGGATATGAAGAAATCACCTGGACCTGATCGTATAACAGGATCAATGATAAGAAACTTACCTAATTCAGCTGTAAGAATTTTCTTTTACATATTTAAAGCCATGTTGCGCGTCGGCTTCTTCCCATGCTCTTGGAAGATGTCTAAAATTGTTATGATCCCGAAACCTGGAAAGGACTCAAGCCAAATTACATCCTACAGGCCAATTAGCCTACTGTCAGTTTTGTCAAAGATATTTGAAAAATTATTCGTCTCGAGTGTAACTCCTTTTCTAAATGAACAAAACGTTATCCCAGATCATCAGTTTGGTTTTCGAGCAAGGCATAGTGCGATTGAACAAGTCCATAGAATCGTTGCCATTATTAGATCGGCTTTTGAAAGAAAGCAATACTGTTCATTTATAGACATTTCCCAAGCATTTGATAAAGTCTGCCATGATGGGCTACTTACTAAAATAGTTCGGGTTCTACCTGAAAACACCCACAAGCTTATAAAAAGCTATTTGTCCGGTAGAACTTTTAAAGTAAGGTCAAAGGACCAGCTTTCAAGATGTAGGAATATCAGTGCAGGAGTACCTCAAGGTAGTGTGATAGCGCCGCTAATATATATCATCTATACAGCGGATATGCCGACAAGCCCACATACATATACATCAACCTTTGCAGACGACACTGCAATTATAAGTGTCAGTAATGATCCAAAGGATGCATCTGAAAAGCTGCAGTCCCATATTCATACGCTAGAAGACTGGCTAAAACAGTGGAGAATAAAGGTAAATCCATCAAAATGTGCTCATGTAACGTTTTCCCTTAGAAGGCAAAATTGTCCACCAATCACAATAACTAATACCACGGTTGCAGCGGAAACGCACGTTAAATATTTAGGTATTCACCTAGATCGGCGCCTAACTTGGTCCCGTCATATTGAGGCAAAAATAACGTCCATAAAGCTTCGAACAAACCAACTGCATTGGCTAATAAGCACTAACTCAACTTTGGCTTTGGAATATAAAGTCCTTTTATACAAATCCGTTATAAAGCCAATATGGTCATATGGTATTCAGCTTTGGGGTACTGCCTGTGCATCAAACATCCAGAAGTTACAGAGAAGACAGTCTAGGATTTTACGTCATATCGTATGTGCCCCCTGGTACATAAAAAATGAAAACATACATAGGGATCTCAAAGTTCCCACTATCTACGAAGAAGTTAAAACATACACGTCCAAATACGTGAACAAACTAGTCGCACATCCCAACACTCTAGCACGCAATTTATTGCAATTTGATGGCCACCAGAGACTAAAAAGAACTGACACATTGAGCCTGGCGATGCGGCTCTCTCTACACAATAGAAGATAGATTTTTAAGATTTGAATACAAAAAATTAGTTATTACGTTGGTACTAACTAGTTAACAATAATTTAGAAATAAGATTTGAATACTTATTGTGAATTTCTTTTAATAGAAAGATTCAATAAAAGACATTAAGTAAAAAAAAAAAAATATTTATAACAACTAACAAAAATAGAACTGCTAAAAAATAAAATCGAACTACCGGATAAGGTAGTGTTTGCAAAATACTGGATAATCCAGTCTAATATTTTAAGTAGTGAATAAATTATAAAATACGCACTAGATTATCACAAATAAAAATACTTGCAATTAGGGACAGCAGTTTTCAATAGTATATACTTAATATTCGGCATTAAAGTACTGAAAACATACATATATGTATGAAACTTAAGAATCATCTTACTAAAGAAAATAACGAAATAGATACAAAAATTGAAATAATAAGCCTTATTATGAGTGTCGTTGTCGTTTTTCGACAGTTGTCGTATTCGTTGGCGTTTTTAATATTTTTCGGTACCATGTAAAATTTACGACAACGACATTTTTAGTAATAGATCAAAGAACACAGGCTGTTTCTAAATTGCCAAAACTTTAAACAATTAAATATGTCTAAACTGTCAAAACATTTACGGTTGGCGGTAATCAAAAAGACATTAAAATAATTATTTTAAAAGACTATTATACTAAAATAAAATGTTAAGTGTTGCTACATTTTCATCTTCTGAAATTGAAGAAGAGTATTCCACTGCTGAGTTAAATAGTATGCGTAGGGAATTACGGCAACAGTTAAACATATTTGCCATACCAAACTCCAAGTAAATAAAAAATTAAATGAAATGTATTGATATTAGCGTTGATTATTTTTTTTAAGTTTTGTTAAATACTTTAGACTCAATAAGGATGCTTTTTAATATGTCCTTGACATAATTACTCTTAAATTAGGACAGCCAATAAGGTCAGCATGTTTACCAAATATTTTAAAACTGCAGCAACAATGCGAATTCTAGCTGAAGGAAGCTACCAAAAGGGTGCTGGCAATGACTACAACATCAATATGAGCCAATCTTCTGTAAGCAATCTGTTTCATGAATGCATAGATGTTATGTTTAACGAACTTTGCCAAGAATGGAATTCTTTTCCAACGGAGAAAAATGAAAAATACGATATTAAAGAATATTTTTACAAGAAAACTGGGTTTCCTGGTGTTATGGGCTGCACAGATGGAACACACATAAATATTATATCACCAAAAAAGGAAGAACAATTTAAATACAGAAATAGGAAAGGCTTTTTCAGCCTTAATGCAACGGTGGTAAGTTTAAAATGCTTAAATTATAAAAATACAATATAAAAATGGATGTACTTAACAGGTGTGTGATCATAAAATGAGAATCAGGTATATATCATCTTATCATCAAGGATCTTTAGTATGGAACATAAGTGACTTAAATCAGTTTTTAAGTGAAAAATATGACAGTGGCGAAAAAAAAATTCTTGACTATTAGGTAATAATTTATAAATTGTCCTTTCAAAATACCAACTAAGTTTTGGGAATTTTATAAATTCCAATAATGAAATAACATCGACGAATTCTGTGGTAAATGATGATTCCAGCGCATCGAATATAAGATCGTCAATAATGCGATCATTAAATATTTAATTACTTTTTATTTCTTTATTATTATGTCTTTTAAAAAGAAAATATGTATATATATTAAAAAGAACAAAAAATTAACTTCATTTAAACTACGTAACAAAAATTATTAAAAATACAGGTTAATTTAAATAAAACAAAAAAAATTTCATTTTCAATTTGTCTTTGCCAAATCTTATATACCCTTCACAAGCGAGTATGTATGCTTATTTAAAAAAATAAAAAATAATAAAAGTTAAAAAAAAAAATTAATGGGAAATAATTTAAATTAATAATAATTAATCTCTAATGTGTTTTTAAATTTATTGTTACTTAATATTTAATGTCACTTCACTTTTATGCTACCCTTAATACTTTGTGAAGTGACATACAATATTAAGTAACAATAAATTTAAAAAATAGGAAATAAAAGGCGCATTAGAGATTAATATTGTTAATAATACATTTTTTTTAATTTCAATACCAAAATTCTCGAAAGCATTTCTGGTAGATTGATTCTACATATTGCTCTCTCTCTCTCTGCATTTTGTGGTAGCTTCAAAAACCACATTTCAACATACACACAGACAGACGGCTAGATGGACGGACGGACATTGCTTAATTGACTCCCTTGTCTATAAGAATTCCGAATATGTATACTTTATGGGTTTACAAACTTATATATAACCTTTTCACTCATGTGAAGTGTATAAAAATTTAAAAGCTTCAGTTTTTTTAGCGCTGGATTCAATTTTTTAGTTCATCCAATTTAATTCGTCTTTTTTCAATTTCTATTTCCTCCTCTCTTAGTTTTAAAAGTTCACTTCTATATTCTCTCTTGCTTTTTAAATCCTCCTTGTAAAGTTTTAGTGTTACTTATTAGTACTTCCTTAAGAATTTTTAACTTATCTTCGTTTAACTGGAAGTTTTTGCGTGCATACCTTTTGATTTTTTTTAGTTGGTGGTTTCTTATTTAAAATTGAAAAACTTTCTTCTTTAGAAATTTCATCATTTAGTGTCGATTTTTCTGTTGACTGTAGTGTTTCTGCTTCTTCAAGAATATCATTGTTTTGCGTGGTGGGTTCCTCGTAAGTTTTTTGTATCGAATATGAGCACGTTGCTTCTTCATGCTCTAGACTTCCCTCATCCATTAAAATATGTACAATATTGTGGTCTTTTTCCGCATTAATACGTCGAATACCAAATGAAGGACCAGGTGGATAAACAATACTATTTAATTGCAACAAATTGGCGGCAGCTTCTTCTGTAGGTGATAAGGTGAAATGTTTATATGGACCACCTCCGGTAGCATGGCATTCAAATTTGTTGTGAACCAATGTTTTTTTATTTTAAACTTATAATCAGCCCAAACCTTTATCCAAACTTCGCTTGTACTAGTAGGTGGTCCCAAAACATTGAGTTGAGCTGCAATTTTGTTCCATTCCTACTTCGCGTTTATTTTATTTCTTCCACTGCTATATCCCTTTGCTAAATTTGGATTCTGTTCTAATAAATCTATCATCCTCGTGAACTGTTTTGTGTTCGTTATTTTTGATCTAAATTTTATAAGAAGAGTTTAATAAATTTTAAATTTTTGGTATGAGTATATTTTTTTAGTTTAAATCCATTTTTTAATTGTTTTTAATTTACTTTTTTTTTTAATTGTCGTTAACAAAAACCTTAATTTTTGTAGTATTTGACATTTATTTACGTCACTCGTGGTAGCGAAATTTTTAACAGAATTGTTGTATTCTGTCGGGTTTCGACAGAAAATAATTCTATGTTGTTTTTTTCTTTTGTATTAAGCATAAATATATTAAGATAAAACTTAATTACAGATTCCAGGAGAATTCTAAGCTAAATGGGGGAGTTTAATACAAATACTAATACTGATAAGTTTGATAAATAAGCATAATTTTAATTAAGTTAATGAAGTAAAGTTAAACAACATTGAAAGTCTTTATTTATTTCTGTTCTTATAAGAAGTTATTAAAGTCAATTAATTTTTAACAATAAATTTCAAAATAGAATTTATTGAGGTACATAATTTGTAATGTTATTAACTAATAAAAATTAGACAAGTGTACCAATTAAGTTATCAAGTTAAGTAAGTTAAAATTGTGAAGTTTATTTTAATTCCTTCCTCATAAGACATAACTCTATAATAAATGGTATTTAACAAAACCAAAAACAAATCTTTTTTTTTAAATTAAATTCATTAGTCAAAAAATAAAATTCCCTTGCTCGTGCAAGAAGGCTATTGTTGGGCAGGAATGAATGGGCAAATAAAGGAATTAGTTGCATCATGCAGTACCACATAGTAGTCATGGACATATGCGAATATGTTCAATTGAATTAAAAAAAAACATTTATTATGAGCTGAATATGACGTACGTCTGTACTTAAACTTGTCTTAACAAAAACATTCTGAATAGTGAAATATTATGTAACAACTATAATCTTGAAAATACAACCACTAGAGGTGAAGGACTTCAATTCAATAAACTTGCTGATTTACAACAATTATATTAACACCATAAAACACAATTACATATGTGATCCGAAATTGTTCTTCAAATTCATAAATACTAAACGAAGACCTAGTGGATACCCAAATGTGATGGAGTACATAAATTATAAATCATGTGACTCTTTAACGGTCCGTAATTTAGTTGCCATGTTTATCTCGACTACGTATTCTAATAGTCGGTATAATAATAGTTCATACACTTACCCAATTGCTGAAAATCAATCATAACATCATAGACCATATCAGTAGTGTCAAAATGTTATTCTGTTCCATTGGAAATAATATTAAACAATTGTATCAAACATGACTATTTTTCTCAATTTCTGAAGGATTCCTACATAATTCCACTTTTTAAATCTGACAAAAAATCGAACGTAACCAACTACAGAGGTATCCCCAAGCTTAGTGCAATTCCTAAGCTTTTTAAAAATGAATTACGATAATCTTTGTCATCAAATAACATCTATTTTATCTCAGTTCCAATATGGTTTCAAAAAAGGTTGCTCTACAACATCCAACCTTTAACATCCTACTGCTCTAGTAAACAATGGCTTTAATAATAATAAAGTGACTGATGTCATTTACACTGACATTAGTAAAGGTTTTGACAAAATAAATAATGATTACTTATGGTTAAACTTCGTCATACCTGACAGGTGTTCTTTTTTACAACGTAAAGTCTAAAAGTATAATTGCTAAATCTGGCGTACTGCAGGGGAAGATTTTTCTAAGTTATTATAAAATTTTTGAAATATACAATATGATTTGAATAAGTTGTTTGAATGGTGTAATAGAAACCTAATGACTCTTAACTTAAATAAGCTCAAACATATGCGATTTTCAAGAATTCAGCATTGTGATAGTATTATCTTTACCTGATATCAGCTGAAATCACTTACTGAGTTCCTGGATCTTGGTGTTCTTCTAGACTGCAAGTTAAGTTTTAAGAAGCATATTACCATGATGTTGAATCAAGTTTATTAGTGACCGTGCTTGAGTACATACGTACGGCATAATTAATATTCATATAAGGCGACTTTTTAATTTATTTAAAAAATTCAATTTAACAAGTGCAGAGACACAGGGAACATTTAGTAAAGCAAATAAATAAATAACAAATAAAAACACATCATAATATATTGTGTGTAACAAAACAATAACAAACAGTACATGGTTAAACCGGTTTAAACAATTGTTATACAGTACATGAGCGCACCTAACATTATTGAAAAAAACAAAAGGTAATACCAACAATGCTTATTCCTCTTTTAGTTATTTAAATTCATATAGTGCAATGAACAATATAAATAATAAAAAAATTACAGTGTCTTTTTAACCGACAGGCCAATTGACAAAACGCGCTTTTTATCCGGAAATATAAACATATCTTCCCAAGTAACAGCACCAGAAGAAACTAAAATTCAACAAAAATTACAGGTACTATACCAAATATAGTACAACGAACTATTGAAACAGGTAATATAATAACTCCCATTCAAAAAGTGCAAATAGGTACGGATAGAGCAGTCCTAAGTCTTCCCAGCAAGACCGGATCGCGATACATTACAAAAGTGCTAAAGTCGGTAAGTGAAAATAACATTATCCGTACTTGCGATGAAGATACTTCCGTACCGGACGATGAAGATGCCGAAACCGCTGTTAGGGAACAAAAACCCTCACCAATTTATTTACGAGAGGAAACATGAAATGCGATGGTAAACATGTTGTCCCAACTGAGAGGAAAGGAAAACTTTTATGCTGCTTCTATACAGAGAGGCCAATTACAAGAAATCAAGATCCAAGCACACACGGAGAAGAATTATCAGCTCATTGCAAGAAGACTTGATGCCGAAAAAAAGAGTTATTATACCTACCAGATAAAAAGTGTCAAAGGTTTGACAGTTGTTATAAAAAAAATATAAAATCCAAAAACCTCCGTTCACCCTATTTACAAATTGTACTACATTTTAAACAGAAGAATACCTGTACCAGAAACACTGGAACGTAACGGGCCCCGTCCGAATTCGCGCGTCCTAAAACTTAATGCAAGTTACCATCAGTATGTGTTATTTGCGGCGCCGCACACCGAACTTTTGAATGCCCTTTTTTTAAAAACAGACTCCAAGGTCAAAAAATGTAGCAACTGCGGTGAAAATCACACTGCAAATTATAGGGGCTGTAAAGTCCTCCAGCACGTAAGAATTCAAAAATGCTACGAAAATCCGACTTTGACCAAAAAAACAGCAGAAATGAACAACTTCTAGTTAGTTCATCATACGATTTATCTTCGGATCACTCACTCACAGTCATTAGTTTACATGGCAGTTTTTCCACTGCACCTGAAGCCATCAATGTTTACCCAAAGAAAACACGAATTGTTTAAAATATAAAATGTATGTGAACTCTCACTTATCTCAGAACATTCCTCTGGCTAACCCGTGGATTATATTACAAACGCCGTCACTGAAGCAAGCAGATGTGCACTGCCAGCAAACGCAACAGTTAAAAGAAATTCGCACCAGTCATCAGCTTTTATTTTATTTTAATTTTGTTTTATTGAATCTTTCTATTTAAAGAAATTTACAATATGTGTTTATATCTTATTTCTAAATTATTAAAATATTTATTAGATATTACCAATGTAATAACTAGTAATAATCTAATAATAATTTAAGACTATCTACTATTGCGAAAGCCGTCTCGCCAAACGCAATGCGTCGGTTTTTTTCACTCTCTAGTGCCCATGTACTTTCAGTAATTCGCGCGCTATAGTGTTAGGATGGACCACTAATTTGCTTACGTATTTTGACGCGTATGCCTTGCTACTTCCAGCACAATATTTTCATTTCTTATGTACTAGGGGCGCTAACGATAAGTCGTAAAATCCTATACTGTTTTCTTTGTAACTTTTGAAAATTAGGTGCGCAGCATAACCCCACAGCTGAATACCATATGTCCATATTGGCTTTATAACGTATTTGTATAAAAGGACTTTATATTCCAAAGCCAAGGTTGAATTAGATCTTATTAGCCAATGTAGTTGATTTGTTCAAAGCTGTATGGCCGTTATTTTTGCCTCAATGTGACAGGACCAAGTTAGGCGTCGATCTAGGTGGATACCCATATATTTAACGTGCGTTTCCGCTGGAACCGTGATATTTGTTATTGTTATTGGTGGGCAATTTTTCGTTCTTAGGAAAAAGGTTACGTGTACATATTTCGATGGGTTTACTCGTTGAGATGCAACTTTCGGATCATTATTAACAATTATAAATGCAGTATCATCTGCAAACCTTGACATATATGTATTTGCACCTGTTGGCATATCCGCTGTATAGATGGGCGCCCCAGTATACTACCTTGAGGCACCCCTGCAGGGATTTCCCCATTTCCAGAAAATTGATATTTTAACCTTACCCGAAACGTTCTATTTGTTAAATAGCTCTTCAGAAATTTCTGAGAGTTTTGGGTAGAACTCGAGTTATTTTCGCAAGTAGCCCATCATGCCAGACTTTATCAAACGCCTGGGATATATCAATAAACAACGACTCTTTGGACTTGCTTAATCGTACTATGATTTTCTCGAAAACCAAGCTGGTGCTCCGCGATGATATTTTGTTAAGTAAAATACGGGTTTAATCACGAAGTGAATAATTTGTCAAACAATTTTGATAAAATATTCAGCTTGCTAATTTGCCTGCACGATGTAATCTGGCTTAAGTCCTTGCGTGGTTTCATCACAATTTTAGACATCTTCCAAGAGCATGGTAAGAAGCCAATTCGCAACGTTGCATTAAATACGAACAGCAAAATTCTTATAGCATAATTAGGTAAATATCTTATCATTGATCCGGTATTACGATCTAGGCCGGGCAATTTTCACATTCTAGAGTTTTAATTGTCGATTTTAGTAACGATAGCCGAAATTTTATAGGAGAAATCACAGTGTGACCGATATTGGGAATATTAAAAACACTTATGTCATGTAGTGTGAAAACGTTTCTAAGTGATTTGCGTATCATTAGAGTTTTTGGCCCAGGTGCGGGTCTCAAGTCTTAATGGATATTCGAGGGCAATAGGATATTTTAAGTGCCATTACAAATTTTTTAAATATTTCTGAATAGCGGAGTCTTGTTTCTGTCTTAGTTTATTACGTAAAGTTCTTTGACATAAGTTCAATTGGGTCTCGATGTCAGGAGAAGGACTATGTTGCCATTGCCTTCTCTTTTCACTGACGAGAGTCTGTATATCAGTCTATGATTGTTACAAAATTCTTTTAAATGACCGTTTATTAGGTATTGCGGTTTTTACTGCGGCCGTCAGGACGCTCGTAAAGTAATCCAGAGCTGCTTACATCAGCTGGATTTATTAATGGGATGTTCGTATGTAAGTGGGGGCTTACATACATTTTATATTTCAACCAATTTGTGTTTTTATTTGGATAGGGAAGAAGGGGTTCATGTCCGGTGTCAATACTCTCTTGTAAAATAACGATTGTAGGTGAATGGTCTGAAGATAGATCATAGGACGAACTGACTAGTATTTGATCACGTCTAATATTTTTTACAATAACAAAGTCAATTAGATCTGGCAGCTTACTAAAGTCTGTGGGTCAATATGCGGGTTTACCCCAGATACGACGTCTAGCTTATTTTTTTTAACTGTATTGTACAGAAATCTCCCGCTTGGGCTTAGAAGTGCTTTGCATTGTAGTCAAGAGCTCCAATAAACTTTTGTCCTAGTGAAGCAAAGAACGTGAAAACTGATGGCGTTCTTCATGTCAGGAGAACGACTATGTTGCCATTGCCTTCTGAGCATTCTCTTTTCACTGACAAGAGTTTGTATACCAAGCAATGATTTATATGAATTTCTTTTCTTTGATCGTTTGCTTGGTGTTGAATTTCTAACTGCTGCCGTCACGACGTCTGTAAATTGATCCACAGCTGCTTGAATATCAGCGGGATTTCTCCAGTGAGATGTTCGGAGGTAAGTGAGAGCTGACATACATATTATATTTCAACCAATGCGTGTACCTATTTGGATAGGAAATAAGGCTTTCATGCGCAGTGACATACTGCCCTGTGAAATAACAATTGTAGGTGAATAGATCATAGAACGAACTGACAAATAAGATATCACGTCTTATATGTTTTATAATGCCAAAATCAATGAGATGTGGCAGCTTATCAAAGTCTGTTGGCCTATAGGTGGGTTTACCTCCAGATACGACGTTTAGCTTATTTGCTTTAACTTTATAGCTATCTCCCTCTTGGGCTAAGAAGTCTAGAGACACAAAAGCTGTGCTTTGTATTGCAATCGCCGGCTGCAATAAACTTCTGCCCTAGAGTGGCGAATAATGGTGTTCGATTTTAAGCCTGGGCACTGTAATTTTGAAATCAGTAAGATTTATAGAAGTAGCTTGTACAAAATCTTTGCTAAATTCTGGCATTGAAAAGTACCTTACGTTTTTGCGCACATGATGGCGGAGCCACCACATGCCCTTCCACTCGAATGTTTAGTGTCGTATGTGAAAAATCCGTTGATTCTAAAACAGTTTTTTTGAGTGATACGTGTTTCAGAGACCAAGAGAATGTATATTTCCTATGTTAGCAGAAAATATTCAACTTCATATATATGTTGCGTTCCAGAAACATATTTTCAACTGGTTCATTTTTTGCTAAGCAAAACTTGCAGCAGCATGTGTTGGGTACGCATCATTTCTTGAAACATATCCTTCATTGCTATCATAAAGTTGTTTATTTTTTAAATACGGTTTTCAATTGAACTCGAATTGTTTGTAAACGGTATCTGTGGGTCCTCTTTTAAGATGTGGGCATAAGAGTGTTGTCGCGCGGACTGACTTTTTGCCTCACGGTATACGGCATACGTGTAATTTGGTGTGGTATGTTACTAGTTCGTGCACTAGCTATAAATTTCTCACGAAATTGGGAGAAGAGAAGGCAATAGTAAAACAGTCGCCTTCTAGACAGAAAGGTCCAACTGAACTTATGCTAAAGAATCTTGCGCAATATAAATATAAGAAATATAAATCCACTCCCGAGAGTTATTTAAACAATTTGGATCTAACAAATAACACGGATTATAGCCTCTGGAAAGCTGTAAGGCGCTAAAAATGTTCAACTCTGCGAAAACTGCACCTGGCTCAAAAACTCTATTGATAAGTTAAATGTATTCACAAATCCCTTAGAAACGGTTTTTACACCTCATGATACAAATAGCTTCACTATTCCAAATATTAATGACTCGGTAAATGATCCTATGAAATTTCGGATATCTTCCTTAAAATCGATCATTAAAAATATAGATATGAGAAAATCACCCGGACCTGATCCTATTACAGTATCGATGATGTGAAACTTACCTAATTCATCTCTGAGAATTATACTTTTTATATTACATGTGATTTTGCGCGTTGGCTTCTTTCCATGCTCTTCGGAGATGTTTTAAATATTTTTTATCCCTAAACCAGGAAAGGACTTAAGCCAGATTACATCATACAGGTCCATTAGCCGACTCTCAACTTTGTCAAAGTTATTTGAAAAATAATTCGTCTCTGCTTTAACTCCTTATCTTAATGAATAAAACATTATCCTCGACTATCAGTTGGGTTTTCGTGCGAGTCATTTTACTATTAAGCAAGTGCATGGAATTGTCACCGTCGTTAGAAATACATTTGAAAATAAGCAATACTGCTCAGCTATATTTATTGACATTTCCCAGGCCTTTAATAAAGTGTGGCATGATGGGCTGTTCACAAAAATAACTCGAGTTCTTCCTGTAAGCACCCACAAGATTCTTAAGAGCTATTTGCACTAAAATATTATTACTTTATGATGAATATATACTGGATGAAACCGATGGAGAAGACATAAAAAAGGAGGCAGTGTTACGGTATGAGGAAGCTTACAACAAGTACCAGATCATCAGAACAGTTATTTTTGAGAAAACCCAAACGACTGTAGTGACTGTAAGTCCGCCCATAAACACTGGACATTCATTAAAGTTACCAGCATGCGAAATACAAACATTCGAGGGTGGTTACTCAATCTTAAATAATGCAAATTATTAAAATCACAATTCAGCAAGTTCATCAAAAATTCAGTTAAAATACAATTTGCTACTCAAACGGAAAATTTCACTTTTAATACTCAAGTTGAAAACATATCAAGAACCGATGGGGAACAATATTATTTTATTCACCGTGAAGGAACTTACATACTGTGCTAAACCATATAGAAAGTTGCGGAGAATTGTATACTATATGAGCCTTGTTAGATGCGGGTGCCGAAAAAATGTCATTACCGCATTTGAGAAACATCATAGTCAAATTTCTGGTTTTGGTGGAACAGTCCTTGGTAGTTCAAAACGAAAATGTATAGTAAGGGTAAAATCAAGAGTGTCAGGTTTCAGATTAAAACTGTTAGCAATAGTGTCATCTAAAATTGCAAATATTTTACCTTCTAAGCCTGTTAGAGTAGAAAATTGCAACATGATTCAAAATCTAACTTTAGCCGACCCACATTTTTACCAGCCTGCTGCCGCCGATATGATTATAGGTAGCGATTATTTAATAATTATTAACTACCAAGCGTGCTACAAAATATATCAGACAATATTGACCCAAGAGAGTCGTACTTTAGGTGGTACTTAGAAGATTACCCACCTTATATCTATTTGGGTCCCTCAGGGAACAGTGCCATAGGTCAATACTATCGTATGGCAGAAACCCTGGAAAAATACCCAAAACGCATATATAAAAGTTCTCCAAGTATATTGCTACGAAACCCTTTTTTTTTCTTTTTACGGTTTGTGGTTCGCTCTTTCTACCTCAGGATCGGCGTGGGAACCAATGCCCTTCTTCACCAAACCACGGATTGTAACAATAAAAAAATATGTCTAAACATACGAGTACGACAAACAATGGCTGAGAACAACCTGAGAAGAACCATTCTATTGAAGTTTATCTAGGAAAGATGTTGTGTCCTGATCCGTCGCCCACCCAACCTTGGTCATTTCTGTTATTATAAATCTTCCCTTTTTTTCTACAGCTCGCCAGATTAGTCTGTAACTATATCAAATCGCGGGTTTGTAACCTTTATTATTTCTTTATAAAACCATTATTTTCCTTTACCCAAAATCTTAAAATATTATTTATTTACATAAAACACTTATACTATACCACAATTATATCCTATTATTTTATATAATTAAATTTATCTTAAATGTTAAATAAATAATAAGTAAACATAAAAATTTCCTGACTAACGCAGTCTAATAAAATTCTATTTAAGGACGAACTAAATTTTATAATCTTCGTGAGTTTTAAGCTATAAGGCTCAACTATAATAAGCATAAGCTGGCTTAAGCAACTGTACAATTACATATAAATCATATGTGGCAAACTATAATGTACTTAACAATACTTTTCGTTAAGTTTCGTCAACTGTCATTTGCTTAAGCAAAGTACGAAAGTGATCGCACATTCCGTACCAAAACAGCTGATTGTGTTATAGATACATACATTAACAAACAAGCTGCAATGGAGGACGAAAGTGAAAAATTTTTGTTTTTCTTAATTTAATAGGAAAAAAATTGTTTGTATCAAAAAAGAGACGCATTTTATTATAATCGCCATTCAAAGGAGCATGTAAAAAGGTAGCACAAAAATGCAAAAAATTTTTATTGTTTATAAGTTGAGTGATGCACACCGCTGCAGTTTTTAGTACTTTTAACCAAAATTACACAAGCACCAAAAATTGTGTATTTTTTTGTTCGAAAATTTCTTAAAACTAATAAAAATAATTACTAATTTGTATATGAATGGTATTAAATATATAAAATATATTTATTCAACACCTTTTTGTTAACGAATTTTATATATTCTGAAATAAAATATGTTTTTGCAAAAGTACGAATATAACAAATGTGCAACTGTGGCAGTATAGTTTCCAGGCTCATGTAAGTACATTGTAGCCACCTAAAAGTCTTCAATAATTTGCTTAAGCATTTGACAGGCTTTTCGTTCAATTTTTGACATTAGCTTAAGCTACCTTAAGCATATTATTTTTCATATGACCAGTTTTCTCGTCCTTTGGTTTTTAAACCTGTTCTGTTTTTCTTTTACTGTTTAGTTAAATCCTTTGACAAATAAATCTACTTTAACTTTTTCCTACTTTTATATTACGGTTACTAATTTTAATTATAATATAAACAAATATTTTATTTAACTTAACTCTGCCTAAATCGGCGTTGCCTTAATGTCTTTTGTTGTGGTGACTTTTTATTCCTAAAAGTTTTATAATTTTCTACAATCTTTACTTGATTATAAGTTCTATTTCACAACCTTTATTTATTTTCTTGCCAGTGCATCTATGTGGATCTTGGCTCGAACTAAGTGTGTCTTCCAGATTTATTCTTTGGGACAGTTACTAATATAGTCACATACCTGGTCTGCACCTCTTTACCATTTATATCCCGTGTATGTGGACCTGGTAACGCCTTGATAACTTGGTAAGTAAATTTAAACTTAAACCTGCTCCTCTTGCTTTTGGAGGACCTTTCCCAGTTGCTGTTTATATTGGTAGCACAACACAGATTGGAAAATTTTATATTTTATATATTTCCTTCCACTTCTCTGCTAATATTTCTAATTGTCTTTTTAATTTACTTACGTTTTTATTTTTTTAAGTTTTGTTTTTCTTTTTAAATATTACACCTTCAACTTTAGGTTTTGTTTTAGTTTACTACATGACAGACACTTTTCAAATCTTCAAATACTTGCTTTTGTCACATTAACTTAGTTATTTTTTTCTAGCTACCTGTCTCTCTTTGGGAGTAGAATGTAAGCAACAAAAAGAAACTAACGTTCCTTAAATAACTGGCATCATCCTCGGGTAAATGTCCCTGTTGGTGACCAACTATTTTAATTGCAACTTTTTTATGCATATTCAATAATTTTTTTAAATCTTGTTTAATTACTCTTTATTAAATTTATTTCGATAACTTTCCATCATGTACCACTGCATTTGCTATAAAACCTGACATTCTTACATATTAAATTTGATCATTCAAAACATTGTAACATTACATAGCTATACGTACTAATTTACAATTATTACAAATATGTATATAGTTTTATAATTTCGAAAGTTTATTAATTAAAACTGATTGTTTAATAAAAAAAAGGATGTATCTACGTTTATAGACCATAAACTACGTCCACCAAAATGCGCTTTCGTCTTCGCGGCTTCACTGTGTCTTTTCGACTGCCTAATAGTAGTTTGTCGCAAAACTTGAACCGTACATCTCGCCCATTCGACTCGAATTCATTGTCAAAAACTTCTTCATAAGGAAAACCATCTTTAGGCCAAGGCTTCATAAATTCAGAGCATGTGGATGTTTTTTTTTACCTTCGCTATCACCCACCTTTAAGACATCGTATGTATTATGTGGTTTGACTTTGATATGGACCAAAAAATGTCTTCTTCAGTTTAGACCAGTACCTAGCTGCGTCCTTTTTATGGCAACTATATCGTTTATATTGTAGTTAATAGCTAGTTGTCGTCTAAGGTTGTATGTGTGACGATTTTCTTCTTGAACTTTAAGAATTTGTTGCTTAGCTTCTCTTCTAACTTCGGCTCTTTTTTCGTTAAAATCAGTAATCATCGCATTTTTCAGCAATTCTTTGATTCGTATATTCCGGTTAGTTCGCATCTTACATCCAATTAGCAATTCAAAAGGGGTGGAGTTGGTGCTTCTACTGAAGGTGGAGATTATGACTTGCTGAACTTTACCAAAGAATTTATACCATTTGGAAGGATCGTCCATACTCAACTTAGCTAAAACTGGATCTATTATACCATTGAGCCGCTTTGGGCCCATTAGCTCTAGGCAAACCAGTTGTAATTTTGATGTGCTTTATATCTTCGTCTATGCAATATTTGTGAAAATCTTCAGAAGTGAAAGCTGATCCACGGTCTGACATTATTTGTATTGGATTACCGAAATTAACAGCTTACGCATCCAACCTTGCAATTGCATCTTTAGCGGAAGTTGTGTTTGTGGGGTAGAAGCAACAAAATTTTTTAAACGCATTTATTACGGCGAAGATGGGATTGTATTGTTTATTTTTCGTCTCTAGCGGACCCAAAAAGTCAATATGGTATGTTTGCAACGGGATGTCGCCCATCGGCAACGGGTTTAGTTCGCCTTCTTGCTTACATCTCTTTCCATTTATAACTATGCAAGGTACACAGTTAGTTATGTGATGTTTGAACTTTGAAATAAAATAATCTCGACAAATTAACTTCTTTATTTTTCCCCTCCGAAATGACCTTTTTATGAGCATAAGGAATGATATCGCGCTGAAGCGCCTTCGGAACTACCAATAGCTCATGATCTTCAACAAATTTGTACAGGACATTATTTTTCAAAAAATAATCATTGAATGTCCCTTTATCTTTAAGTATTTCCTTTAATGTTCTCAAATCTTCATCTAACATCTGTGATTGGTTTATATTTTCAGTTATATTATCTTCGGTAGCAATCATCACCATTGGACTTCGTGATAAAGCATCGACATGCTTCATTTGAGTGCCTGGGCGATGTTTAAGAGTATAGTCGTATTCTTGTAGAAATAGTATCCAGCGAGCGACGCGTGCACATAGGTCTTTCTTTTCAAGAGTTTTAGTGAACTCATTACAATCAGTAACGAGTTTGAAGTGAGTTCCCAGCGCCTCAATTACTGCTAGAATTTCTAGTTCGTAGCTGGAATATTTTTTCTCCTGATCGTTTTTCGGCTCACTGGGTGTAGGCAATTATCATCTGGTGATTTCTGGAGTAAAACCGCTCTATATCCTTCAACAGAACTTCGGTGTCATAGCTTTGGTTGTAGATATTCAGGACTGGCTTTTAGCACGTCATATTTCGTAATTTGTTGAATGCTGAAATCCGTTCATCTCAAATTTGCAATTTTTCTTTTTCAAATCAGAAAGTGGTTTCGCAATTACCGAAAAATTGGGTATAATTTTTCGAAAATAGCCGCCAAGCCCAAGGAAACTTTCAACTTGTTTGATATTCTGAGGAATAAGGTATTTCGTCAAAGCTTCTATTTTATCTGGTGATGGGAAGATCGTTTCATTCTCTATGCTGTAGCCTAAAAATTGTATTCGTCTTTTCAAAAAGTGACTTTTTTTCAGATTTAATTCTAAGCCATATTCCTGACATAGTTTAAAAACGAGTTTCACATTTTCTCAGGCCTTGTTTTCGTTTTCTGCCGGAACTATCAAATCATCTATGTATGGCATAGCTATTCCTTGTCTCGTCAAATCTCTGAATATTGAATTAACATACCTCTGAAAAACACTAGGGGAATTACACAATCCAAATGGTAGTTTGCAAAATGGTACTGCCCACTATGGTTCATAAATGCTGTATATTTACGGCTCGATTCTTCCACGGATACATGAAAAATTCATTTTTGAGGTCTATTGTTGAAAATAATTTAGCTCCCTGCAAACGGTCTAATAGATCCTCAATGAGAGGCAAGTGAAATCGATCTTTTACAATTACTTTACTTATACGACGATAATCAATGCAAAGTCTTGGTATACCATCGCGCTTTTTAACTAAAACGACAGGGATAGTGAATTCAGACTCTGAATGCTCAATGATACCCTCATTTAGCCATGTTTCAACTTGAGCATCAACAACACATCGTTCATGAAGCGGTAATCGTAAAGGGCACAATATATTGGAGATTCATCCTTCAGAATTATTTTCATTTCGATGTTGGTGGTTTTAGTGTTGAGCGGTTCATATTTTCTTACGAGTACAGTAACAGTACAGGCTAGAGTCTTCATAAATATCCAATTTGGGTGTTATTCTTATGTCAGCTGATAGGCAAACTTGTTTTCCAAGGACAATATCGACGTCGAAACTGTCTGTCGGCACAACATGAAATATCAAATCAAATAACTGCCCCTCAATATTCTCTATTCTCGTACCTGTTCTTTCCGAAACCAATCATATAAAATTTAGATTCTGACCAGTAAGGTCTATTAGCAAAGTTGAGGTACGTTTCTCAGTAATGGCATTAACAGCACAACTAGTATCCAGGAGAGCTATTTTCTTTAACCCACCTATAAGAATCTCAATTTCCATTATGTTATCCTCTTTCCTTGATAGACATCGAACATTCAACTCATCTATCTTCAAGCTACAATCTTTTGCAATATGACCAAAATTATCACACTGAAAGCATTTAGTAGCTCTTGACTTGTCTTTGCAAAAAGCTGATTTGTGTCCTTGGCCGCCACAATTAAAACATTCTAACTCCACCTTCTTTTCCAACTTGTGCACTACTTTTTCGTTCTTTTTAAACTCAGATTTTTTTGCGCTAATAAGTTCATAACATTTTAATTTTTCCTTAAACTCTTTCACCCTATTTGCCCCATATAAAATTATTTTATTCACGTTCAGATCATTGATTCCTTCGATCACATATTGAATTACAGATTTTTCATCAATATTGCCACGAGAAGCCAACTCTTTCATTCTAAGGTAATATTTCTGTACATTGCCATTCCTATCCATTCTACAATTCGACAGCCTTTTATGGATCTGATCACTGTTTGCAGATGAATCAAACTCTTCAAATACAACTTCCTTCAATCGTCTATAATTAGTTATTCCCTTCTTGCTAGATATAAAAAGTTTTCCCAAACCTCTCAAAGACTTCTTGGTGAAAACAAATTTCTGAAACTTATCCCAGTGTAAAACTGTAGCAGTTTCCTCAAATTCATCAAACCATGGTCGAACAGGAAAACTATTCGTTCCATCGAATGTTCGCAGTGAATCTTCGATATCCCTAAAACTCATAGCAAACCTCATATTGTTTGCCGCATTACTTTCCGTCATCACTGTACTCTTAAAATCTCCCGGATCAACCTTATGTACGTCGCTCTTAACATTATGTGCTCTTGCAAAGGCTGCCTCACATTGTGAGTTCTTACGTCGTTCATTCAATTCTTCCTCATCGTTAAAAGAGAAAACTTCGACATCATCGTCATGATGCTCTGTATCGTCTACGTTTTAGAAAAAGCAAGCAGCTTACCTTTTTGCAGATTATTAAATATGTGGTTCACCAAATCGTCTTCGTTGTACGTTAAGCCCAAAACATTGCAAATCGTCACCAAACAATTTGCATTCAAGTTTGCCTTAACATACTTTACCTTCTCAGCATACATTTCATCGCCTTCATTAAAGTTGAAACCAGCAAATTCATGCAGCCGACGTCTATTCATTCTATCTTCTTCAACTTCAAATACAAATTTATGAAGAGCGGCGACTGCATCTTTTTTGCAGTTGCGCAGGCTCACCGACACACTTTCAATTTCTTGTAAGCACGACATAGTCTCTGTTTTCTTCAAAAATATTCTAAAGTTCAATTTAAAGGTTTCTTTTTTATACTTGTTATACTGGACCGTTTTCATTTATTTCTTGTACAGTTTTTTGTTTTTCTTTCTTCACATAAGCATATTGCGTTGTCTCTATGGCTCAAATTGATCATAAAGCCCATTTTAATACATAAGTATGTATATATGTTTTGCTTTTTGTTTCTGAGTCGTCAGTTATGATCTATAAATTTGTCTTTTAAACATGTACAGTTTGATATTACACACACTATCACTTTTGTATAAATGGGGAGAGTAAATGAGAATATTTTTTGTGCTGATATTTTTCTATGTATTAAGCAACCTGGGCGTATTCCACTTTATATTTTTGCACACTTCTCTCAATAGTTAAGTAACGTCTCACTCTCAGATTGTTTTTCTAGATTTTTCCAGCGTTCAGAACTAACTTGTTTATTTAAAACAACTCCGTTATTATTGCTGCATCGTGTTCCTTATACGGTTTTAAGACAGCTTCATATTGTTACTTTTATTACCACAATAAACGTGATTTTGAAGGGTTCGTTTAATTGTAAAAATTAAATTACACAGTCCTTAATGATTTTTACCAGTACACAATTTTATTCGGCAATTAAGACTCTATTTACAACTATACTAAGTACTTATTTACACTGTACACTTAACACTTTTGTACGCACAGATATTCACTCTTTGAAATCTCAAAGTCAACTGTCTCTTCTGCGGTGGTCGGCGCCTTTATATACAGATCATGGCCGCTTCTTGAAACGTCCCGAACATACGCGAAATTGCGCATCAGTTATTTCAGTTGCTGGCTTAGTAGTCTTGTATATGTGTTTGTGTGTGCATCTTTAGTTACTTTTTGCTTGCTGTAAAATTTTTTATTGAATCGCGGTTCATAGAATTTCTGCTGCGCACTTTGTTTTTGCTTTGTGTTTATGATATTGCGTCTTTGTACATTTGTACAATAGGTCCTTTCACACACCTTTGACTATTACTTTGTAACACCGCCGCCCACTTAAGCCTTTTCGTCCCGAACAGGCTCAACATCACCCTTTCCATATTTGGCTAGTCGTTCAAGGTGAACCACCTTCATCTTGGACCTCGGGCTATGGCACTTCTGTATCCGGTAACCTACGTCATTAAGCCTCTTAACCACCTTGTATGGTCCCTCCCAGTGGGTTTGCAATTTAGGGGATAATCCTTTCTTGCGTTGTGGGTTAAACAGTAGAACCATTTGTCCTTCGGTAAATCCCTCCGTGTTTGCTGCTCTATCATATCTGGCTTTCATCTTATCACTGGACATTTTAATGCGGTTACGGACAAACTCATGAAGCTCGTGAAGATCTTCTTGTGCCTGAAGAGTGTTTCCATTGTCTTCGCACACAGGTTTAGGTTTAACACCGAACTCTAAATCCGCTGGCAGTTTCAGTTCCGTTCCAAACAGGATTTTCGCTGGACTACGTGAGGTGGAATCGTGAACTGCTGACCGGTATGCCAGTAACAGCTTAGGTATATGCTCATCCCAATCCTTTTGTTGTGTACTGACCACTTTTCTGAGGTATTCCTCCAGCGTACGGTTAAATCTTTCTACCATGCCATCAGACTGTGGATGTAGCGGTGTCGTTCTTGTCTTTTTGATGCCATATAAGTCGCACATTTCTTTAAATATGGCGGATTCAAAATTTCGTCCCTGGTCAGAATGCAATTCTATCGGAACGCCGTATCGACACACCCAATTGTTAACAAATGCGTCTACCACCGTTTTAGATTCTTGGTTTGGAATGGCATACACCTCGGGCCATTTGCTGAAATAATCTATTACCACTAGTAGATACCGGTTAGCAGCATCACTGACAGGGAATGGACCTGCTACATCGATAGCTATCCGCTCAAAAAGCGCACCTACGTTGTATTGCTGAAGCTTGCCACGACTTCTTCTTGTTGGACCCTTGGCCGCAATACACTGTTCGCAATTAGCTATCCAATCGGCTACAGACTGTTGGCATCCAACCCAGTAAAATCGCTGTTTTATCTTTTCCAAAGTTTTTGTAATGCCCAGGTGGCCGCCGCTAGGACCGTTATGGAACTGCTTCATTACATCATTTATCTTGGAAGTGGGCACGACAATTAAGTCCGTTGTAAATTTGCCATCTGTACTTTCCCAAGATCTATATAAGCAGCCATCTATTAATTTTAGGCTATTCCACTGGGCCCAGTACGCTTTTGCTAATGCGCTTTCTGCCGATATTTCATTGCGAGTCGGTCTTTTGTGATACTGCTTAGCCAACATAATCTTTGCCAAAATGGAGTCGTCATTCTGTTCCTTAGACCAGCCTTCCCCTGAGCTAATTTGGGTCAGCCGGACGTCAATGACACATTCTTTTTCTCGACTTTTGTGCTGTGCTTGCACTCTACGCTGCATGGCCGTCTTGAAAGGGCATCAGCATTATTGTATTTTCCGCCTTTTCTGTGCTCGATACTAAAATCATAGCTTTGGGGACGTTCAATCCAGCGTGCGAGCTGCCCTTCGGCGTTCTTAAATTGCAGCAGCCAACGTAATGCAGAGTGGTCTGTCCTTAAGATGAAGTGTTGACCATAAAAGTATATGTGGTAATGTTTGACACACTCCAGCACTGCCAAGAGCTCCCGTCGTGTAACACAGTAATTTCGCTCGGGCTTGGACAATACTCTGCTGTAGTAGCCTATGACTTTTTCCACCCCATTAACCACCTGGGAAAGAACTCCCCCTAGTTCATAGCTGCTCGCATCCGTGTCCAATATGAATTTCTGCCCAGCGATTGGATAGGCGAGGACTGGTGCTGTACACAAAAGTACCTTAAGCCTCTGAAACGCTTCTTCTGCTGCCTCACTCCAGTGGTATGGTCGCGACTTTCTGGTCAACTCATGCAAACTAGCAGCAACTTGAGCAAAGTTCGGCACAAATCTCCTGTAGTAAGTGCAAAGTCCCAGAAAACTACGAAGCTCATAAAGATTCCGTGGGCAAGGCCAGTCCTTTACAGTCAGTATTTTGTCCTCATCAGTGGATATACCCTCCGATGTTACACGATGCCCCAAATACTTAACCTCCTTTTGAAACAAAGCGCATTTCTTAACGCTTAGCTTTAATCCTGTAGCTGTTATACGCTTAAACACCTCATCCAGGTTCTTTAGGTGTTCGTCAAAAGACTTCCCCATCACAATTATGTCATCCAGATATACCAAGCACGTCTTCCAATTGAGACCTTTAAGCACACGTTCCATTAACCGCTCAAAAGTAGCTGGAGCGTTGCAGAGCCCAAATGGCATCACCTTGAACTGCCATAGACCATCGCTCGCGCTAAAGGCAGTTTTCTCCTTGTCCTTATCGGCTATTTCTACCTGCCAATAGCCGCTCTGCAAGTCCAAGGTAGAGAACCATTTCGTTCCGGCTAACGTGTCTAAGGTATCGTCAATTCGGGGCAGCGGATAACTATCTTTCTTTGTAACGTCATTGAGTTTCCGGTAATCAACGCAAAACCTGGTGCTGCCGTCTTTCTTCTTCACCAAAACGATTGACGAGCTCCACGGACTAGAAGATGGCTCAATGACTCCATTCCGCTCCATTTAGTTGACCAGTTCTTTGACCTCGTTTCGCTTTGCTAGGGGAATACTCCTGGGTGCTTGTTTTATAGGCCTCGCTTTGCCGGTGTTGATTTCGTGTTTAACAACTGAGGTTCTACCTTGGCTTTTATTACTCAGGGCGAAGACTTGTTTCTGTCAGGAGATGTCAGGCCTGCTACCCATTTTTCCACCTGTTCTGCCAGTAAATCTCGTTCTTTGACTGTTGTTTTGGTGCATACTGAATTCGCCGCACAATTAATTATAGATCCTGCCGGCTCACATTGACCGATTTCAAAATTTGTGTCAAATAGTCTTTTCGCTGTTGGACAGATTAAGTACTCTTATAGGAACTCGTCCGTCGCCGCAGGCTTTCACAAGGGCTCTAGCTGTTATGATTTCGGTTTCCGCAGAGGACGACTTCTGCATAGCGCAAACTGCATATCTAACATCTGGATTCCGTATGCCATTTACAAATGCTTCTATCTTGAACTGGTCCAGGAATGGATGGTTCTCACCTGGGTAAGTCAGCTGCACCAAGCGTTCAATTTCCATCGCAAAATTTTGCAGCGTTTCATTCGGCTTCTGGACTCTGCCCCGTAGTTCCATCCTGTACAGTTCTCGCTTATGTTCGCCACCGTATTTACGTTGCAAGGCCTTATGTCTTCGTAGCTATTTCTGCAGCCAGCTGGTAAGCTTTCAAGAATTGCTGCTGCTGTTCCCTTTAACGCAAGAATTAGTTCTATAGCATTTTCTTTATTGTCCCATTCATTTTTGCTAGCCACCGTTTCGAATTGGAACTTGAAGACATTAAAAGGTGCGCTACCATTAAAGCTCAGGGCCTTTACCTTGCTGGCGTGCTCAGGAATTATTCTTACCGGTCCTTCTCGAATTTGTAGATCGCTCATCCTGTTCTTTAACTAATGAAGTTCTGCGTCAACATTGCTCTTTATGCCATAGAGTTTTTCGTCAAAACTTCTGGTTATGCCGGAGAGTTTTTCCTTAACATTTCCCGTTATGCCAGAGAATTTTTCATCAAGCTCACTGACTCTCAGTTCTATAGCTTCAACTCGTTTGCCTATAACTTCTGAAATTTCCTGAAGCGTCCCGTTGTTGGCTCTGACCTCAGCTGAGAGTCTTTCGCTGTTCTTAGAAACTACTTGAAACTTATCTTCTACCTCAGCTAAGAGTCTTTCGCTGTTCTTAGAAACTTCTTGAAATTTCTCCTCTTGTCTTTCGTTGTTGGCTCTGAGCTCAGCTAAGATTCTTTCGCTGTTAGTCTTAGAAGCTTCTTGAAATTTCTCCATAGCGGCCAACATTACGTTGAAGTCCATATTAATGTTTGTGGCAGGGGTACATATCTCGAGCTCCTCCTTTTCCTCGAATTCGTGTAGACCGATGTCAATACCACGTCGCTTGAATTCCTCTATCAGCCTCTTTTGCAGTTCTGCCTTATTGCCCGCCGTTGGCAGATCAAACTTGCTCAGCTCTTTTTTTAGCTGATCTACTTTCAGCTCGTCAAACTTCATTTTATTTTACTTACTTTTTATTTTTAATGTTATTTTTCGCAATTTCACTTCTGACACCAGTTGTTACGTTTATTACCACAATAAACGTGATTTTGAAGGGTTCGTTTAATTGTAAAAATTAAATTACACAGTCCTTAATGATTTTTACCAGTACACAACTTTATTCGGCAATTAAGACTCTATTTACAACTATACTAAGTACTTATTTACACTGTGCACTTAACACTTTTGTACGCACAGATATTCACTCTTTGAAATCTCAAAGTCAACTGTCTCTTCTGCGGTGGACGGCGCCTTTATATACAGACCACGGCCGCTTCTTGAAACGTCCCGAACATACGCGAAATTGCGCATCAGTTATTTCAGTTGCTGGCTTAGTAGTCTTGTATATGTGTTTGTGTGTGTGTGCATCTTTTGTTACTTTTTGCTTGCTGTAGAAATTGTTTTTTTGAATCGCGGTTCACGGAATTTCTGCTGCGCAATTTGTTTTTGCTTTGTGTTTATGATATTGCGTCTTTGTACATTTGTACAACAGGTCGTTTCACACACCTTTGGCTATTACTTTGTAACAATATTTATATTTTTTATACTTTATTTATTTTATTGAATCTTTCTATTAAAAGAAATTCACAATAAGCATTCAAATCTTATTTCTAAATTATTATTTACTAGTTATTACCAATGTAATAACTAATTTTTGTATTCAAATATTAAAAATATATGTTCTATTGTGTAGAGAGAGCCGCCTCGCCAGGCTCGATGTGTCAGTAATTTTTAGTCTCTGGTGGCCGTCAAATTGCAATTGAGGAGATCACACGTCACTACTATATCATAAATTTCATACTATATCATTTTATGCACTTATGTATTTTAACTCCCACTAGTTATATACATCATATATTATTACTTTTTACGTTTTAATCGTGTTCCTACATTAGAAGCTAACAGTGTACTTTGCTAACTGTTTCAACAATTAAATGAATTGCCGATAAAGTAGTAAATTCAATGTTTTATTTACATGGTGCTGAAACCCAATTCCTTTGTTAATTGATAAATGTTAAGGTAAAACAAAGAAAAAAAATTAAAAGAAAAAATCAGCTTAGCGTGCCAACCAAAAATGGCGGACGCAGGTAATTACTTAAGGCCACCAAAACCGCTAATCATTAAACACGAGAAAGATATGAGCAAGGAATGGAAACTTTGGAGCATAGACTACTAACTAGACGCGACAACTCACAACAACATTACCTCGATTATATAAGAGAGATAAAAAACCTTATCGTTTCTAATTAAGCTATCTCTTTCATGTAATCGGGTTAATTTAAAATTTTGTACGTAAAAACGCATGACACCTGATTACACGCTTTTTCAAATGTCATTGTTGGGTATTCTGTTTATATTCTGTGCTTTGGAGACAACAGTACGAATATTTCGAAGTCGCTTAAGCGAAAAGACTGAAAAAGTGCAGCTAGCAACTTTTATGACCTCAATAGGATATGCAGCTATACAAATTTACATTTCGCTACCAAGTGGAAGCGATCTAAAACTCGATGAAGTAAAGACACGATTTGAAAAATATTTCACACCGAAGTTGAACACAACCTTTCAGCGGTGTAAGTTTCACAAAATTGTTCAAAATGAGGGTGAAACCATAGACGAATATATTACCAGGCTGAGACTGCAAGTGAAAAACTGTAATTTTAAGCTACTAGAGAATAGTCTCCTTAAAGATCAACTTAACTTTGGGATTAAGAGACACGTTGCGGACCAAGCGGCTATCAGACGACGACACGCTAGATAAAGCTCTGCAAATATGCCAGGCCTCGGAGTTGGCTCAAAAACAAACGGCTGAAATAAATAACCACGGGGAAAAAGTGTAAACGTGGTCAAAAAGCCCATTACAATAAAAACGTTCGACTGTAGAAATTGCGGTACACATCACGCAGTATGGAGTTGCCCAGCAAAACGCAAATAAGAAAATCACTTTGAGAAAATGTGTAGAACAAAAGTAAAAACAGAGATGTTGCATATTGTGAACAAAAAAACCGAAGATAGCGACGGCAGCGATACTAAGCTTTATATTGGATCCATTAAAAATGGCGGCACGAACGAAAATGATAATTTCACTGAAAATTTAAAAATTGAACATATGAATTATACAATACAAAAAGTGCAGTAGACAAACTAAAGAAAGTAAATAACGAAATAACAATAAAGCCAAGCAACGTAAAACATCTAGTGTCTTTTCGACATCACAAAATGATAGTTGTGGGCGAACCGTATTCACTTGTGAAATTGCCGGAAAAGTTCGCAAGATAAACTTTAAAATAGTGGACGAAAATGTTAAGCCGATTTTAGGAGCTGAATCATGTGAAGAGCTGCAACTAGTCAAAAGAGTGCGTGAACTAAAAATTGATGAAAACCTTTTTGAGGGCCTGGGCTGTCTAAGAAATTTCGTATATGACATAGATCTGGTTGACAACCCGAAATTTTAAATTAGTCCGG
The DNA here is from genome assembly GCA_963932375.1 of Phania funesta. Taxonomy (NCBI): domain Eukaryota; kingdom Metazoa; phylum Arthropoda; class Insecta; order Diptera; family Tachinidae; genus Phania; species Phania funesta. The sequence goes on from OZ010653.1 coordinate 65,153,977, forward strand.
CCAGACGTGTGGCCGGATCAGAGATCAAAATGGGCGTAATAGAACAAACTTGCCTACCCCTGCCGTTTTTCCAATGGTAGTGGTACGAAAAAACGGCAAAATTAGAGTATGCATGGATCCGACAAGTGTAAACAAAAATATTAAACGTCGTCATTACCCAATGAACACCATTGAGCACAGCTCAAGGGAGCAAAATATTTTTCAATCTTAGACTGCAAGAAGGGTTTTTGGTAAGTACCAGTCACCGACAGAACAAAAAACATTTTGACATTTTCAACGCCTTGGGGACGCTATTCTTGTAAAAGGCTACCCTTTGGTATTTCGTCAGCTCCAGAAGTGTTCTAAAATATCGTGCAGTACTTATTTTCAAAACTGCCAAATGTAAAAGTCACCGTAGAAGATATATTGTTACATGCTAACAGCTTGTAGGAACTACGTGCCACCACAGCTAAAGTAATTAACTTTATTAAAACAAATGGCATTAAATTAAACAAGGCAAAATGCTTATTTGAGCAAAATAAAATCAAATTTCTGGGACACATTATCAGCGATATTGGTTTATATCCTGATCCCGAAAAAATAGATGCGGTCAGCTGCCTTAAACTTCAGGAGAACCGTAAACAGCTGCAAAGAGTATTAGGTAAATTTACGTACTTAAGTAAGTTTATAAAAAAAATTTCACACATTACAGCACCGCTTCGGCAATTATTAGAAAAAGCAAATGCGTTCTATTGGGGTCCCAGCCAACAAAAATCATTTAAAACTTTAAAACAAATTATAAGCAACCCACCCGTACTTAAATTATATGATGTCAACAAAGACGTAAAGTTACATGTCGACTCCAGTTCACACGCTATGGGCGCAGTGCTACTCCAAGAGGAACAGCCTGTGGCCTACGCATCCAAAGCATTAACAGAGTGTCAAACAAGATACACACAGCTGGAAAAAGAGGCGCTAGCAGTCAAATTTGGGTGCGAGAAATTTCACAAATACGTTTGGGGTAAACAAATAATTGTAGAATCCGACCATAAGCCGTTGGAATCAATTTTTCAGAAACCGTTGCATTCGTCACCTACAAGACTACAGAATATTATGTTGAGTTTACTCACTTACAATCCTAAAGACGTATTCAAGCCCGGCATTAAAATGCATTTAGCAGATCCACTTAGTCGTGACTGTCTTAATCAAAACAACGAAGAAGTAGAAAATAATGTGGAGATTCCACCCCTCTTAGCAATTTCTGACCAAGAAAAAAAACTCAGAATGATAAATCATGTAAATTGCTTATTACCCTCATTCGTAATGGATGGCCAGCAACAAAAGAAGAGTTACAGAGTTAAAGCAATTTTGGAGTTTCAGGGAAGAACTCTCAACAAACGATGGTGGAGTTATTTTTAAAGCCGCAAACGTGTTCATACCACTTAATATGAGAGCCAATGTGTTAAAGTATATTCACGGAGGCCACTTTACTCTGCCAAGAGCGTCAAAATGGCCAGAGAATCAGCATTTTGGCCACAGATGAGCAAAGATATTCTTAATTACATAAAAAAATATGCTGCATGTGAAGTATACCAGCGAAAAAACAACAAACTAAAAGTTTCTGATAAAGACATTCTCAGTTACAGCTTCGAAATAAGCGCTACAGATTTGTTCCATTTTAACAACGACGACTATATTGTTTTTATTGACAGCTATACCGGTTATCTCAAGTTTAAAAAAACTTCCTGAAACCACAATAAAACAAATTATTACATTTTTGAAAGAAATATTATCCACTTTTGGAACACCGCTTACTTTGGAATTCGATAATGGTCCTCAGTTTTCCAGTAACGAGTTTCAAACTTTTTCATTGGACTGGAAATTTAACCACCGCCCCAGCTCTCCATACCATCCCATGGGCAATGGATTAGCAGAAAAAGCCGTGCAGATTGCAAAAACATTCTAAAAAAAATCGACATATGATAATAGTGACTATTACCTAGGACTTTTAAATTACATGAACACCCCTCGTGGAATCCTGGGGTCACCATCACAATGGTTATTCGGACATGGAATCCGTAATATGGTACCAACAGTAAAGGAAACTTTGTTATCAGCAGAGAGCAAAACAATTACTGAGCATCTAAAAGCTGAAAGACAAAAGAAAAACACTTACGCAAACCGTGGATCCATAACCAATCCTCAACAGTATGCCAGCGGAGATACTGGCGTTACACGCACTACCAATCAAAAATCTTGGCAACCAGCAACTGTCAAAACACAAGTCCATCCTCGATCCTACATACTAAAATACCTGAATGATAATCTTTACCGTAAAAATTCGGCTGATATTCGACCAACTCAGGCAAAAATTCAAACAACACCAGAAGTCGTTATAGAGGATGCAGAAGACAACATCATACTCAATCCTACTAGTTCCGATTTGTTGAGCGATAGGATGGAGTCCAGCAGCCACCCGCCAGCTGCGACTGGTCGTTCTATGAGAAAAGATCCTGTACCACCACCTGTACTAAGAAGATCGGCGAGAGTTAAATTTAAACCTAAGAAGCTGGATCTGTAAGCTTTCCTAAGAGAAGAGGGATGAGGACGTGTTCACACGTCACTACTATATCATACATTTCATACCATACCATTTTATGCATTTATGATTTTAACTCCCACTAGTTACATACATCATACATTATAACTTTTTACATTTTAATCGTGTTCCTATATTAGAAGCTAACAGCGCACTTTGCAAACACCGTTTCAACAACTAAATTAATTTCCGATAACGTAATAAAATCAATGTTTTATTTACAGCAATAAATTGGGATGTGCGACTAGTTTGTTTACTTATTTGGACGTGTACGTTTTAACTTCTTAGTGGATAGTGGGAACTTTGAGATCCCTATATATGTTTTCATATCTTATGTACCAGGGGGCGCATACGATATGACGTAAAATCCTAGAATGTCTTCTCTGTAACTTCTGGATGTTTGATGCACAGGCAGTACCCCACAGCTGAATACCATATAACCATATTGGCTTTATAACGGATTTATATAAAAGGACTTTGTTAACCGCAGATCCGTCCCTGTGTTAAAATAAATTTGTTCTTACATGCATACATTCTATTTCTTTATTTGATGTTAATTTGTTTTTGGGTTTCTTTTCTTGAACAAATCTTAACTGTAAAGCAAACATACATACATACAGGCATTCATACCAAAATTCCAAAATTTGTGTCTCTTTCGTTATACATAATTACGTATAAGAGATGTTACATGTAGGAATGTGTGTACATATTTCTTAATATAATATGTATGTATTTATGTATGTGCGCTCACAATTCTGTTTAAACATAAAAATGTAGAAGCAACTTTACAGTTAATTTCTTGTTTTATATTGCAATTTTGATTTTAGTTCTCACTCGTAATTTAGCATTGAAATAAATCAGTTGTGTTTTGAGGAAAAACTAGTTTTTTATTTCAACTGCCTGCAAAAAAGATTGCAGACACAAAACAGACTTTATATTCCAAAGCCAGAGTTGATTTAGAACTTATTAGCCAATGCAGTTGATTTGTTCGAAGCTTTATGGACGTTATTTTTTCTTCAATGTGACGGGACCAAGCTAGGCGCCAATCTAGGTACATACCTAAATATTTAACGTGCGTTTTCGCTGGAACTGTGTTATTAGTTGTGATTGGTGGACAATTTTGCCTTCTAAGGGAAAACGTTACATGAGCACATTTCAATGGATTTACCTTTATTCTCCACTGTTTTAGCCAGTCTTCTACCTTATGAATATGGGACTGCAGATTTTCAGATGCATCCTTTGGATCATTACTGACACTTATAATTGCAGTGTCGCCTGCAAAGGTTGATGTATATGTATGTGGGCTTGTACAATAGCGGCTCTAGCACACTACCTTGAGGTACTCCTGCACTGATTTTCTCATTTCCTAAAAGCTCATCCTGACAACTAGCTGTTTATAAGCTTGTGGGTGTTTTCAGGAAGAACCCCAGCTATTTTAGTAAGTATCCCATCACGGCAGACTTTATCAAATGCTTGGGAAATGTCTATAAATAAAGCTGAACAGTATTGCTTTCTTTCAAAAGCCGATATAATAATGGTAATGATTCTATGGACCTGTTCAATCGTGCTATGCACTGCTCGAAAACCAAACTGATCATCTGGGATAACGTTTTGTTCATTTAGAGAAGGAGTTACACTCGAGACGAATAATTTTTCAAATATCTTTGAGAAAACTGACGGTAGGCTAATAGGCCTGTAGGATGTAATCTGGCTTGAGTGCTTTCCTGGTTTCGGGATCATAACGATTTCAGGCTTTTTCCAAGAGCATGAGAAGAAGCCGACGCGCAACATGGCATTAAATATGCTAAGTAAAATTCTTACAGCAGAATTATGTTTTACCATTGATCCTGTTATACGATCAGGTCCAGGTGATTTCTTCATATCCGTATTTTTAATTGTCGATTTTAAAGAAGACAACCGAAATTTCCTGGGATTATTAACGGTATCACTAATAAATGGAATAGTGGAATTACGTATATCATGTGGTGCGAAAACCTTCTCTAAGTGATTCGCGACCGCATTGGAATTTTCACTTGAGTTTTTAGCCCAAGTACGGTCTTCAAGTCTAACTTACAGTTGGTCGCGTTTGATGGTTTTTACTATAGCAAGATCAAAATGGTCTGGCAACTAATTAAAGTCTGCGGGCCAATAGGAGGGTTTACCGGCAGATACGACGTCCAGCTTGTTTGCTTGAACTGTATAATAGAACTGCCTAATTCTAGGACTAAGGAGTCTGGACCCCCAATATGTGTGCTTTGCATTGTAATCACCAGCGGCAATAAATTTTTGTCCTAGCGTAGCAAAGAACCTGGAAAATTCATGGTGTTCGATTCTATGCCTAGGAGGGTAATACACTGACGAGACTACAATTTTAAAATCACTAAGATTTATAGTCGTGGCTTGAAAAAAAAATTCAGAAAATGGAAAATGCCTTACGTTTTTTCGGACTATAATAGCAGTCCCACCACATGCCCTTTCACTTGGGTGTTTGGTGTTATATATAAAATACCCATCAATTCTAAAGCAGTTTTTTATAGTAAAGTGTGTTTCAGAGACTAATAGTATTTCTATATCATGTGCTAGCAGGAAGTGTTCTACTTCATATTTATGTTGGAAGAGCCCGTTAGCGCTCCAGAAGCATATTTTTAACTGGTTCATTTTTTGCTAAGCAAAACTTGCAGAAGCATGTTTTGGGTTCGCATCATTTTCTGAAACATACCGTTCTCGATCGAGCTCGAATTGTTAGTGAGGGGGTCTGAGCACCCTCTTTTAAGACGTGAGCATATGAATGTTTATGCGCATTAGAACTTTTGGCATTCGCATTAGGTAAATCATTTCTCAATGTTTGGGCATATGAATAGTTTGGCTTAGTGTGTGGCTGTGTAGCTTGTGTACTAGCTCTATATTGCCCATATTTAGGTTTACGCACAACTTTCGCATTATTTTTTACATATTGAAATACTTTGCAGCCCCTGTAATTTGCTGTATTGTTTTCACCACAGTTGCTGCATTTTTTGACCTTGGGGTCTGTTTTGGAAGAAGTTCATTCCAAAGTCCGGTGCGCATCACCACAAACAACGCATACAGATGGTAGCTTGCAGTAACTTTTCGTGTGTCTGAATTTCTGACAGTTGGTACACTGACGGGGACCGTTACGTTTTAGAGGCTCTTGCACCGTTATTCTTCTGTTTAAAAGGTAGCGCAAATTATATGTAGGATGAACCGAGTTTTCTGATTTAAGCAGCAATGAGTTAAACACGATTTCAACACGATGCATAGGTTGGGGAACTTTATTCTTATTTAAAATATTGTGCACTGACCTTACGACATAACCTTCCACCTTTATGGCACTTTTTATCTCCTCAGTGGGAACAAGCAAACATTTAGCACTTTTAGTTGATAATAATGTTAACTCTTATTATCTGCATCGAGACGATTTGCGAGTAGGCGATAATTCTTCTCAGTGTGAGCTTGGATCTTTGTTTCTTGCATTTGTCCTCTTCGTACAGAAGCCACTTAGAAATTTTCTTTACCTACGAGTTGGGACAGCATATTTAAAATGGCATTTGATGTTTATTGTCGCAAGTAGATTGGTGAGGGTTTTTGTGCCCTTACAGTGGGTTCGGCCTTTTCATTATCCGGGGTAGCAAGTACAAAAAATCTATAATCAATTACCGATGTTCCAGCTACTTGATGAGAACCTTTATATTGCTTGGCGGTTCGCTCTTATTGTAAAGACTTAGCACTCGCCTTCCTCTCGGTTATGGTTATGTACCAATCCCTACCAGTTTGCACGCGTTTTGATACAGTACCTGGTTCTTTTTCTTGTGTATTGTTTGTTTGTTGAGTTTTATTTGTTGAGTTCGTTGTTTCTGTGGCAGATATATTTATACTTGCTGATAATGAACGCGTTCGGTCAATTGGCCTGGCGGTTAAATATGCACTGTAATTTTTTTTATTATTTACATTGATCACTGCATTATTAGCATTTGTGTAAGAAAAAGAGTAACAAGCATTGTTGTTATTACCTTTTATATTTTTTCGTTAATGTTTGGTGCGCTCATGCACTCACTACCAATTGTTTAAACAGGTTTAACCATGCACATTGTTATTGTCTTTTTTATCACACACTATATTATATTGTTTTTTATATTTTGTTCTTGTTACTAACTGTTAACTGTGTCTCTGCACTTGTTCAATTTTTTAAATAAAAAAAAACACCTTAAATGAATGAATATAAATTATGCGCTTAAAATGAAGTACGTTTGTACTCGAACGAAGTTTATACTCCAAGGGTAGAAAAGACATATGTCGTCAGCATACATATAACTTTTGTACTAAAATTTTGTGGTCCACTAAACCAAATGCCTTAGAAAAATCATAGAAGATACCGCTACTCCACTTGAGCCATTATCTAATCCCTGGCATATATTATTTACTACATTCACGACAGCTTCTTCTATTCCACAACCTTTCTTATGTTAACAGAAATAATATTGAAAAAGCTTGGAGTTTTTATTTTGCTATAGTAATAATTAAAAGAGTATAAGTTAGTGAAATATTGACTACTCATCATGAAAAAGAAAATAAGAAATAGCGATAATGTTAAAGTTGTATATACTTTAGTTCGGAGAAAGATAGGGAGCTTGATTGTCATCCTCATCAGTATCTTCAGGTATAGTTATTTGTTGTAGATTTGATCTGCATCTTTCAAATTTATTTGTTGTTTCTTCATTTAGTAGTTGGTCGACATCTACTTGGCTTTTTATCAACCTTGGTTTAGAGAGTTTGATTCTTTTAATATATACGTGACCATTAAATATGTACAAAAATCTATAACCAATTTTTTTAAGCGTTTTGCCATGATTAAATATAGAGTTTCTTTACTAAGAAAGTCGTTTATAAACAGAGACTTAGTTTCATAACTTTCCTTTAGTTATGGTTTTATTTGCATTAACTTTAGTTTTGATTTATGAGATTCAAATTTTACCACCATGGCTTCCTTAGTAACGGATTTTGTGTCTTTTGTTTTCATATCACTTCTTTTGTTTATAAAATAAGCATCTTCAACATCATTTTCAGTTATGTTTAAGCCAACGTTTTTAGACAATTCAATAAACGCGTTCATAGCATTTGAACCTTCCTTCACTATTGTACCACTTACTAAGCAATAATTTTTAACTTTTTGATCGTTTAACATCTTAACAGATTCTTTTAATGCCTTCACTTCATATTTTAAGGTACGATTCTTGTATGGTTTCGATTTTCTTAGCATTTTCTTTCATCATATTGTTTTGACATGAACGACATTGTCTCTTGCAGCTGATAAATTTTGCTTAATTGTTTTTTAATTTCAATTAATTCCTTTTTCACTGAGCCAATGGTTTCGTTACAGTAATTACAATTAAACTCCTCATCTTCGTTATTGGACAAATATTCGAACTCTTGATGAAATATATGACGAAATTAGGCCCGTAACATAAATACAGTAGAATTTTACAGCGAAATCAAAGAAAAACTGGACATTCTGAAGAATAATACAATTAATGTTCTTGGCGAAGGAATAACTATTAATCAATAAACCCACCGCCTTGAATCTATTCAAAAAGAAAATCCTAGAACCCGTGAGAACAATACTATATTGCAAGAACCTCGATAGTTTAGAAGGCGCCATGGATATTTTATTCGGAGCAGGCGATGAGAAATGACAAAATAAAGCCGACAGCACATAACCATTATATATATACAACGCACGACACTGGTAATGCAACCAACCCAAACGTACTAAACATACGAGATAACAACAACACTTACAGAATTTCAAAATAAAATCACTATACCCACCACATTGTTTTCAAAACTTACTGTATCAACAATAAAATCTACAACGGTTCCAAAGCTTACAAAATCAACAACTAAACTTTCTACAAGAAGTACAGAACCGAAGATTCATTTTACAAAGCACACAATGCCCAACACAACAACCATACCCACAACAACGACAGTCACCACCTCTTGAACCAATGAATATAAACAAACACAACTAACAGGGCAACATTTTCTGTCATCAGCCTCGGATACCTGCTACATATAAAAATAAAAAATAAGTTAGGACATAGAAAATAGTAATCGACACTGATGCACCTAATTCAATTCTAAGCCCAGGCATTTACCATCCTAAATTGTTGTAGAAATAAAATCCTATTTCTGTAAAAAGTCTAGTGAACAAAACACAATTAAATTAAAAAGCTAAAATTAAAGAATTCATCAAAAACTCGACTTTATTGAAATGTTTATAATGGATGACTATAATGATGGTTTAACATGGAACAACATACTAATACCACTAAACTATAAAAATGAAAAGATCAAATTTAGTGATGTTACCCTACCTCTTTTTGAAGACAGTTATAAAAAGAAAAATGACAAAAATCCCCATGTAAGCAGAGCAGAAAGTACCACTAGACAAACAAATATAAATTGAACACCTCAATTGCGAAGAGAAAATACGTTTGCTAAAACAACTAAAAAAAATTGTCAGATACCTACATTTTATCAAGAAAATACAGGATATACGTTCATATCCGCTGTAAAAGATAATATACGTACAATTAACAATGTCTCAATATTCACTACATCTTGTCGTTCTCCTTCCATGCATATGGAATAAGTAAAGGAGCAAATCCATCAAATGCAGATGATAGTAACTAAGTGAAGTTTTGGTGCCCATGAAATTGCAGTGAATCGCGCGCTAGAGTGTTAGGATGGATCACTAATTTGCTTACGTATTTGGACGAGTATGTTTTTGCAACTTCCTGGACAGTGATAACTTCTAAATCTCTGTGTATATTTTTATTTTCATGTATATTTGTATATCCAAAGCCAGGGTTGAGTTAGAACTTATTATTATTAGTGGATTTGTTCAATTTTTATTTATTTTTGCCTCAATGTGACGGGACCACGTTAGGCGTGGATCTAGGTGGATACCTAAATATTTAACGTGCGTTTCAGCTGGAACCATGATATTTGTTATTTTTATTGGTGGGCAATTTCGCCTTCTGAGGAAAAGGTTACGTGTACACATTTCGATGGGCTTACTTTCATTCTCCACTTTTCAACCAGTCTTCTAGCTCATGAATGTGCGACTGAAGTTGTAGAGATGCAACTTTCGGATCAGAGATTTCCCCTTTTCTAGAAAATTTATCCTTTGACCTTACCTTAAACGTTCTGTTTGTTAAATAGCTTTTCAGAAATTTGTGAGAGTTTTCAGGTAGAACTCGAGATATTTTCGTAACTATCCCGTCATGCCACACTTTATCAAACGCCTGGGAAATATCAATAAATAAAACGAAACAATATTGCTTCCAAATGCAGATCTAATAACGGGGACGATTCTGCGGACTTACTTAATTTATTATGACTCCCGGACTGATGGTCCGGGATGATGTTTTGATAAATAAGATATAGCTTTAAATACGAAACGAATAATTTTTCAAACAATTTTGACAAAATTGACAGCAGGCTAATAGGCCTGCACGATGTAATCTGACTTGAGTCCCTGCCTGTTTTAGGGATCATTACAATTTCACACATTTTTCAAGATAATGGAAAGAAGCCACTTCGGAACATTGCATTAAATACGAACAGTAAAATTCTCGGAGCATAAAGAGGTAAATATATTATCATTGATTCGGTAATACGATCAGAGCCAGGCAATTTTCTCATATCTAGCGTTTTAATTTTCGATTTTAGTAACGATAGCCGAAACTTCATAGAAGCAATCACAGTGTCACCGATATTTGGAATAGTTGTGCTTTGCATTGTAGTCGCCAGCAGTCTAAAGCAGTTTTTTATAGTGAAATGTGTTTCAGAGACCAAGAGTATGTCTATTTCCTGTGTTTGCAGAAAATTTTCAACTTCATATTCATGTTAGAGAAGCCCGTTTGTGTTCCAGAAGCATATTTTCAACTGATTAATTTTAAACTTGCAGAAGCATGTTTTGGATACGCAACATTTCTTGAAACATACACTACATTGTTGTCATAAAGTTATTCATTGTTTATATTAAGTTATTGTTGTTTTTGTATATATATTTTTTTTTGTTTTTTCTAACTCTTCTCTTGTGTCTCTTCACTTGCTCAATTTTATTTTTTTTAATATTATTTATGCGCGAAATATTATGTACGTCTGTACTAAACTACGAAATTAGATACATAAAAGAAACGAAAATATTAATGCGAACTCCTTATCGAGAATTGAACCTGTAGCTCTTAGTATAGCCATACTGGAGTCCAATCCAAATAAAATAATAGAAATATGAATATTTTGGAAAACCAAATAATCATAAAACAAATTGCGTCAGGGTTTTTAATAGAATAATATAAAAAAAAACATTACAGGTACTATACCAAAAATAGTCCAACGAAACATTAAACACAACAAATCCCTTACAAAAAGTGCAAACTGGTATGGATCAGTACATAACCATAAGCAAAAGGAAGACTAGTCCTTAGTCTTGTAAGTGAAAAGAGATTCTTCATACTTGCTACCCGTGATGATGAAGATGCACAACCCGCTATCAAGGACTAAAATCCTCCATCGATTTATATTTTATACCTTCATACGAAGAAGACATAAAAACATAAGGCATTTTCCAATGCCAGAATTCAGCGGGGACTTTTTACAAGCGACCACTATAAATTTAAAATTACAGTCTTGCGATGACACTTTCTGAAGGCAGGGGTATACTCGCAGTTGTCCAGTGGTCCGATCATAATACTATTTATTGATGAGCCATCGAGGAAATTATAAAACGCTATCGTCACGTTATAAAGCGTACTTTATTTGCCATTGTAACAGCGAATGCGGTAGCAGTAGCCGAAGGTAGACGAGCAGCGATCCCGCTTTACTTCATCGCTAATACTCCTCCGTCGACCCTATATGCTCTCACACGAGAAATGGCTCTCACTAGGTCACAGATGGTGGAGAGTCCTTAGGGGATGCCACGGGGATGCCGCGTACTTGTGACTGTCGCTGAGCAACGGACGCTGGCGGACTGACGCAGTGCACTGCGGGATGCCACGGGAACGTTGCTCTCAATGGACTGGCGAGACAGGAGTTTTCAGCTAGGCTAATTAATGTAGAATTTAGTGTAGGGAGTTTTCAAAAGCAAGAAAAATCAGGAAGACCACAGAACTTCATTCTTCCCAAAGTCTCACTAATATCCAGGTAATTGTATTATTACAATCGGGATAGCACCAATAATAATAGTCTTACCTCGATAACTGTCTAAAATTTGATCACAGCCACTCTTTTTATACCCATTTACTGTCTGCAGATCTTGGTTGTACCATTTCGTACTACCACATAATGGTTGTATAATCCAGTGACGGTCATCAAATTTTAGTTCTTACAATTTTGCGTTAATTTCAAATCTATTATTTCTTTAAATAATTGTGGTCCATATCTTAAGGATGATGCCCATAAATTAATTTTTCACTAGACTAATGAACTTCTTATCTACTGAGGCTTACTTTTTCGTTTTAAGCTGTATTTTATTTTATTGAATCTTTCTAAAAGAAAATTACAATAAGTATTAAGATCTTATCTCTAAAATATTATTTATTAATTATTACCAATGTAATAACTAATCGAATGTATTCAAATCTTAAATACTATCTTTTTTTACAATAACACTGTACACGGTACAAAAAATTAGACCAATTAACTTGTTTAACGGAAAAATAGATGAATATCATATAATAGACAAGAAAACAGGGTAAATATAGATATTACAAAGCACATATTAAATGTGATAAAAAAGTCATACTTTCCAAATTAATAAATATATATATATCCGCCGGGAGTATACTACTTTGGTTGTTTATAATTTTTGACTAAATGAAAGAGAATGGATCGTATATTGATAAATGTTTTATTCAATGTCGTCAATTATGTAAGGAATACGAATAATTACATCACGAATATTTTGTTTGAGTTGGTCCAGCGTTTCTGGTTTGTTTGCATAAACCTTGCTTTTCAGATATATCCTCACAAAAAGAAGTCCGGAGCAGTCAAATCAGGCGACCGTGGAGGCCAATCAACATCACCATTCCTTGAAATAAATTGAAAGAGGTCTTGCAGTAATTCCATTGTAATGGCACATGTCAGTCAAGCCCAAAGCATCCAGTTGTAGCGTTAAAAAGTTTTCAATCATATCACGATATCGCTCCCCGTTGACAGTTACCGTTACGCCGTTTTCAGTTTCAAAAAAGTAAAGTCCAATGATTCCTCCTGACCAAACTGCACACCAGACTGTCACTTTTAATGGATGCAAAGGTTACTGTTGAATAATTTGAGAGTTTTCTATTGCCCAGAACCGACTATTCTGTTTATTCACATATCCATTCAAATGAAAATGTGCCTCGTCACTCATTATGATTTTTTTATGAAAATCTGGGTTGTCATGGGCGAGATGTAGCATCATATTGGCATATGTACGGCGGCGTTAATGGTCTTCTGGAAGAAGCTCTTGTGTAAACTAAATGGAAACAAATGCAAATCTTAGTGCAAAATTGTGGCCAAAGTGGTTCTTTGAAAACCAAGCTCCTGAGCACTGTGTCGAATTAAGATTGATGGATTGTTTTGAACACTTTCGTAGACAGCAGTAATGTTTTCAGCTGATATTGCCTTATGTAGTGGTCCATGTTTGGGCCTATCAGCTACAGTCCCTCTTTCTTCGAAATCATTCACTATACGATAAATAGTGCGTCTTGTTGGCATCAAACATTTCACGTAACTTTCTCATCGTGACAGTAATCTATGATTGGTTTTGATAAATAGTTTTAATGATTAGAACACGTTGGTTTATCGAATATTTTTCCATAATAAATTTGCTACGTCTCTACTTCACGACTGCCAAATACGAACTGTCAAGACTAATGTTTACCAAAATGGCGACAAAACAATGTAGTATACCTTCCCGGCAGACACCCTGTATATTAAAAAATTTATATTCAAAGTTAGAACAGAATTGTAACAAAGTAAACATTAATATAAAAGGAAACTTTATTATAAGGTTTGAAACACGTAATAAAACATTGTTGTATATAAGAATAAAAACTGTTTACAAATTCATTTTACCAAACTTCAATAAATTAAAGATTAAACATTTGAAAAATAAAACTATAGCCAATCTAAAATTAGAAATATTGTATATGGAAAAAGTTAAACAAGCCATCTTAATTAATAAAAATAAAATAAAATATGCCAAATAGAGAGTTATTATATTATAAGTAATAATGTGAAACCTAACAATAAGCCAGTCATAAGTGAATTCATGAAAATTAACTATAGTTAAAAAAAATAATTTTTTTTTTGGAAGTTAAATATTAACAAAAGTATGAAACAGAAGTACATATAATGCTTTCATTGCTAACCGATGGTTGGCTGAAGCAAAATGCATATGATAATAGAGAATGCAATAACAAAAGTTTAAAGTGGTGTAAACTTCGTTCTAACTCAAGAAAAAGGCAAACAATCTAAACTATTATCTCTTATATTTCACTTGTCTTGATTATTGGATTAAATAGATGATGTTTACAGTGGACACAAAATTAGTAGAAAGGCACAAAGGATATTGAGAACGTGCGTAGCGGCATATAAAATTGATTTCATTCTGCTAGCGGTCTAATAAAATTTGTTCTTTTACTGTATTCAAAGTTTATCATATCAAGCAAAATTTTCTAGTTCGACAAATTTACGTAAAATAATAAAACAATTTATTTAATTTGTTTTATATATACTTTTTTCAACTTAAATGTAAAACAAACTGTAAGCAGTGGATTTGTTTAACAAATAGATGGTAATGTATAAACTTATAAAAGTTCGTAACACTTCTAACGTGTAAGACATTTTATATACTCTTGCCGTGACATATTCTTATATTCTCCGCTGGTTCCTTTGCTTACGCTCGGGCTCCAGTCTGGTCGATTTATAAATTTCACTTATGAGGGTGGCGTCGTCTATACATAATTTCGTACTACATAATTGCTTTTACGCTTTGAGAGGAATACTTAACCCAATTACAGCTGAATTGTAAAATTCTATTTAATTTAATAATCTTATTCGCTTTACCACGTAAAATCATCTTCCATGCATTTATCCAAGAGGTGCCCTAGTGTACAAGGGCTATTGATAGATATAGGGTGAAGGTTGAATAAAAACAATATAAAATAAAAATCTAAGAGACGGATGGCAGTGAGGTTTTTACTTTTAGGATTAGGTACTGGTTGGTATTTGCCTAATTCTTTTCTAAGCTAAGAAAATTTCACAACTCATTAATAATTTGTTATAAATACGGAGGTTGCCTTTTATGTTTCGGGATTTGGCAATCCTAGTGTTGCAATCTAGCAACTGCCAGCTCTATCGTAAAGTTGGACATTTTCGAGGTTATACGTACTCAGAACGTTTTGACATACGAGAGCTATTTGTGAGAAGAAATGCTCAAAAAATACGATCGCAGTGCTTCGAAACACGCCTATGACATCGTTACAGGTGATGAATCGTGGATTTACGCGTATGAGCCGGAAAGTAAGCAGCAGTCGACTGTATAGGTGTTTCAAGATGAGCCAAATCCAACAAAAGTTGTTGGTGCATTTTAGATAACCCAATTAGGTACAGTAGTATAATTCTCCTTCTATTTCTTCAAGATTAATAACGCACTTTTTACATATGTACAAGAAAATTACAATTAAATAATAGTATAACTAACGAATTTATTTTTGTGCGGATATGTTGACCATCGACCATTACTTTGACACTACTCCTGAATTACAACTAGCTAAAGCCAGAAAATAAAGGGAAATACATATAAATTTATAAGATAATAAGGAAACTTAAACAAATTTTCTTCAGGAACAAAACAATAACAAAAAATACTAAATATACTCTGTTTTCTATAGGATAAATTTATAGGCACAGTCATTGTAGTGCAGGGCAAAAATTTTAGAAGTTTGAATTAATATTTTGTTGGCAATCCTTTTTGTTTTATAACAGCCTTCAACCTATTTGGCATGAAATGCACTAACTTTTTTGTGGTATCTTCGCCAATTTTATTCCATTCTTCGACCAAAGCTGCCTTTAGATCAGCTTTACTTGATAATTTCCGTGTTCGAATTCTTCGATCCAATTCTTCCCACAAATGTTCGATGGGATTTAGATCTGGGGACTGCGGAGGGTGTGGCAAGACATGTGCAAGAATGTTTCGGGTCATTATCATGCTGGAATGTGAATGACCGCGGTAAATTTAATTTCTCAGCGCTTTTTTAACATTTTCTTTCAAAATGCTAAGGTAAACAGTCTTGTCCATTATTCCCTCTATACAGACAAGTTCCCCAACACCAGCAGCGGACATGCAGCCCCAGACCATTACTCCTCCCCCGCCATACTTTGGTTTAAGATTTTTTTCGTTATATACAGTGTTAGGCTTTCTCCACACTCTAGAATGTCCATCAGGTTGGAAAATATTAAATTTACTCTCATCAGAGAAGAGCACCTGATCCCAGAAGCTGTAAGGTTCATTTTCAAATTGTTTTGTTCGTCTAGCCACTCTTGAATTGTAACCAGCTTCATGCAGCATTCTCCGCACAGTTTTAGAGTGCACATCCTTACCAAAATCTTCCTTTATATTTGCAACAAGTTGTGTGGATGTTATTTTTGGATCTACATTAACTTTCCGTACTACTTGAACACGTTCTCTAACAGTTAATTTACGTGGACGTCCACTACGCTTTGCACTTTTAAGGTTACTTTCGCCTTTAAAACGATTAATAATTGTCCGAATGGTAAAACGGCTACGATCCATTAATTCTCCAATCTCGGCAAAACATTTGCCTTGGTTATGCAGATGGAGAATAATTTTTCGTTCGGATTCTGTTGTTTCGCTTAGTTTAGGGCTCATTGCAAAAAATAAGTCAATAAAAATATTTTTAATGAATTCTTGCAAGTTTTTACGAATGAAAACAAAATATGCAAAAACTATAACGGGACTTCCCAGTTCTAATAAAATGTACAACGTTGCCAGATGGGTGAAAATAATAATCTTCGCTTGCATAACAGCGGCTGTGCCTATAGTTTTGTCCTATAGAAAACATCGGTTGTTTAGTACTTTTTGTTATAATTTTTTTCCCGAAGAGAATTTGTTTTCTTTTTCTGGTTATTCTATTAATGAATATATTATATAGTTATTGTAAGTTAATAAAATTATTATTTTGTGTTTTGAAATACGTAAAAATTCATATTTTTATTAAAGTACTGTTTGTGCCTATACTTATGTCCATGAGTGTATCAAAGTATGATGAGAGTATTCGAGCGTGGTGAAAAAACAAATTGAAATGCAAAACACCATGAATTTGCCAGGTACTTTGCTACGCTAGGACAAAAATTTATTGCCGCTGGTAATTACAGTGCAAAGCACGCATATTGGGGATCCAGACTCCTTAGTCCTAGAAGTATTCTACAGTTCAAGCAAACAAGCTGGACGTCGTATCTGCCGGTAAACCCATCTATTGGCCCTCGAACTTTAATTTATTGATTTTGTTGTAGTAAAAATTCATCAAAGGCGATCAACTCTTAGTTAGTTCATTCTAAAACCTATCTTTTGATCATTCACATACAATCGTTATTTTGCACTACAGTTTTGTCACTGCACCTGAAACCCTTAATTTCTGCCCAAATAAAACACAAATTGCTTGAAATATAAAATGTATGTGAGCTCTCACTGAGTAATCCAGCAGATATTCAAGCAGCTGTAATTCATTTTACAGACGTCGTGATTGCCGCAGCCATAGCTGCAACGCCAACAAAGCTATCAGCTAAAATAAAATCTTACTAGGCAACAGCAGATATACAGATGCTCGTCATTAAAACGAAGGCTAAGAAGACAATGGCAAAACATTCGATCTCCACACATAAAAATTCAAATGAACGTATACCAAAAAAACTTACGCAGTAATTTGAGACAGAAACACTAATTCGCTATCGACAGATTTTTGAAAAACTTGAATCCAATGAAAAACACGCTATAGCCTGTGGAAAGCTGTACTTACAATGTCCTATTGCTTAGGAAACCCAACTAAGACTTGAAGACCGTACTTGCGCTAAAAACTCAAGTGGAAAGGCAAATGCGTTCGCAAATCACTTAGAGAAGGTTTTCGCACCACATGATATAAGTAATTCCACTATTCCAATTATTAGTGACACCGTGAATGATCCGAGGAAATTCCGGTTATCTTCTTTAAAATCGAAAATTAAAAATATGGATATGAAAAAATCACTTGGACCTGATTGTATAACAGGATCAATGATAAAAAAACTTACCTAATTCTGCTGTGAGAATTTTACTTTACATATTTAATGTCATGCTGCGCGTCTTCCCATGCTCTTTGAAGATGTCTGAAATTGTTATGATCCCGAAGCTAGGAAAGGACTCAAGCCAGATCCTACACATCCTATAGGCCCATTAGCCTACTCTCAGTTTTGTCAAAGATATTTGAAAAATTATTCTTCTCGAGTATAAATCCTTTTCTTAATGAACAAAACGTTATCCCAGATCATCAGTTTGGGTTTCGAGCAAGGCATATTAACATTGAAGAAGTCCATTGAATCGTTACTATTATCGGCTTTCGAAAGAAAGCAATATTGTTCAGCTTTATTTATAGACATTTCCCAAGTACTTGATAAAGTCTGCCATGATGGGCTACTCACTAAAATACCTAGGGCTCTTCCTTAAAACACCCACAAGCCTCTAAAAAGCTAATTGTCATATAGAATATTTAAAGCAAGGTCAAAGGATCAGTTTTCAAGAAGTCGGAAAATCATTGCAGGAGTACCTCAAAGTAGCTAGGGCCGCTATTATATATCATCTATACAGCGGATATGCCGACAAGCCCACATACATATATGTTAAGGTTTGCAGACCATACTGCACTTATAAGTGATAATAAAAAGCCGACGGTAGCGTCTGCACAACTTCAGTCCCATATTTATGAGCTAGAACATTGGCTTAAAACGTGGAAAATACAGGTAAATCCATTGAAATGTGCGCATGTAACGTTTTCCCTAAGAATGCAAAATTCTCCACCAATAACAAGAACTAATACCACGGTTCCAGCGGAAACGCACGTTAAATATTTATGTATCCACCTAGATCGACGCCTAACTTGGTCCCGTCACATTGAGGCAACAATAACGTCCACTAAGCTTCGAAAAATTAACTACATTGGCTAATAAGTCCTAACTCGACTTTGGCTTTGGAATAAAAAATCCTTTTATACAAATCCGTTATAAAGCCAAAATGGTCATGTATTCAGCTGTGGGGTAGTGCTTGTGCATCAAACATCCAGAAGTTACAGAAAAGTCAGTCTAGGATTTTACCTCTTATCGTATGGCCCCCCTGGTATATAAGAAAGATCTAAAGTTCCCACCTAGAACAAGTTAAAACATACACGTCCAAATACGTAAACAAACTAGTTTTACATTCCAACACTCTTGCACCCTATTTCTTCCAATTTGACGGGCACTAGTATATTAAGATTTAATTTCTGCCCGAATAAAACACGAATTGGTTAAAATATAAAACGTATGTCACCTCTCACTTATCTTTAAATTTCCCACTGAGAAATCCAACTGATATTCAAGCTTACATTTCGTATGACTTCTATGAAGAAAAAGTGCAGAGTACAGTCCATGCTACTTACATTTGACTTAACCAAGGGAAATATTGATTGCCCTGAACTTATAAAAAAAAATTCGTTTTACGTGCTATTGGAGCATGGAGTTTTAGACTAATGAATGTTTTCTCCACACAACTGTTTTTTTTTTAATACTTATTTTTTCCATTGATTTGCTACTACTATTCTTAATTTCGAATAACAACAAAATTTGTTAGTTGTATTTCTTTATGTTAATTTCATTTATTAAAAGAATTTGCTTAATATCGAAAACTTAGTTAACTTATAAACAAATTTGAATCACTATTGTTGGAAGAATTTAACATTTAGAACAATCTTGTAACTTACACGGTAACCCTTATTTTGGTAAAAAAGAAAGAACAATGAAAATGTAAAATATAACTGTTGTGCTGTAGAAAAAAAGAATTACAATTAAACAAGAATACATTACAAATAGGTACAGTTGTTGAATATATATTTACCAGACAAGACGTGTTTTATTTGCCTTAGTCATAGAAGCTTTAAATCTTGCCCACCATTTTCTAAGTATCATGAAATTCATAAATTACTCGAATTGTATAACTCTTACTTTAAACACTATTAACGATTTCCACGTGCCTTCTCGGTTGTCATTGCACCATAAACAATTATTTTATGTCAGGTTAGGTTAGTTTCGAATCATCACAAATGTGTTTTAAAAATTGTCTCTTACAAAATTGTTATATATATTGCTTAACATTTTTGATAAAAAATTTTTATACATTAATTATATATTTTTTAATATTGCATTGATTAATTTACATTTCTTTAGTCTGTTTGGTTTTATGTTCTCTTAGACTTAATTATATAAATAAATTAATTAAGGGATCTCACAGTATTGTGTAGAAAACCATCGTTTTCATTATGACAACGGTGATTTTAAGCTTTTCGAAATGCCGTAATCTGCTATAAGATCTTTCCGTTTATTTGTGAATGTAATCTAACCGCAAGTTGAAATTAAACTATTTATGTATGTTTATATAAAGGAAATAATGAAAAGTGTTAATAAACTTTATTTATGTAGAGCATCATAAAATTATTTGTGACGTTTTATATTGATTTTTTGCAGAATATACTCCTTAAGAGGTTGGTAATATTGATAACGTAGACTAATCATTTCAGGGAGATTTCGAATCTGCTCAAATAAATCCGAGTCAGATTCAAAAACAAAAATAACAGATACTGTCATTACAATAACCACAAAAACAAATGACGGAACAAATGCATTGATGAAGTGAAATTTACGTACACATTTGCCACTACTGGTATATGAATTTTCACACGCAGGGTTATTATTACTTTTGGAAGGTTTAATTATGGATAAGCCAGTATCAACTGATGTGTTGAGTTGTTGTTGGAAATTTACACCTTGACTGTCTTCAGATTTTATCGGTGACACAAAAACTTTTCTATCATATGCATTAAAAACTGTACACTCAGGTGATGAGTACAACATTGAATCTTCTGAATTTAAATAAAAGTTTGATATTTCTGCTCTCCTGCAGTTATTTAGTAGGGTGTCGTTTTCAAAATTGGATGATGCACGCATTCGAGCATCTTCAGATACGGGTTGAAGGCTTGGCACTTCTACGCCAATGTTGCTAGATACGTCGTACCCAATATTCTGACTAAATTCAATGTTGTTTAGGCCATCGGTTGCTGGCATGGTACAGGTGCTTAACAGTTCAAACATTGCTGAACGAGGTAAACTGCTATAACCTATATGTAAATTTAAAATTTTTAATTCGTTGTATGTATGCATTTCTAAATAGCGTACGTATTTGTGCCAAATCAGTGTGAGGACTGGATGGAGTTGCTGGTACACTGCTTGCTTTTCGTTTATTTGTCGATGAATTTATAAGCTTTTGTTCCCGAAGTACATTTATACTCTCCGTAAGTATTTCGCGCTCAGTTCGTCCAGTATACTTGAACTTGGTACCCCAAGAAAAAAAACCACCGCCAGAAATCACAGCTGGATGTTGACTGTTGGGAAGCCTATAAAATGATAAATTAAAATTAATTGCTTGTATAGTATACACACATAAATTATAAACAGTTTTTTAACATACGTAAAAAATAACATTTGCTCAATCGCGCATCTCCAGAGATATCTACACGTGAGGTTCGATGAACATTTAAATCCAATTGTGTGTTTTTTCTAAATAAAAGAAATGTATATGACTTATTAATCAAAAAGAAAATAAAAAAGAGGCTCGAAGGCCAATCAATTTGGGGGTTAATATATTGAAACCTTTCGTTCGGTTGCAGTAAAGTGTTAATTCTTTTGTTTTACGTAACAAATCACAGGAATGCCACATCGTTTAAAAATACCAAATCCACTGCTAAATTGCTTGAAAATACCTATCAGAGAGCTGCAACGGGTGTGTGAAAAATAATCGTATTCTACCAACAAACAAAAATGGGTGTCAGAATACAGATTCATATTCGTTATGTTGTATTATATTCCTACGAGTATACCGCATTCGAACCAGACATTTCGAGACTCATATGTTCGAATATTCAAGGTATACTCGTTGAAAATACGCATAATTTTTTGCGGTCTAATTAAAACTAAAAAAAGAATAGCACATATTCAATAATATAACTGTACAAAAAGTACTAACCTTTCTTTGTTTTTCTCGAATATATTCGACATTGGAAAACCGTTGAGAACGAAAAATGACACTGAAGATGGCACATTGTCGAAACCGGTTTCTGCCTAAACCAAATTTGACAGTGGGTTAACTGAAATTCTTTTCAAATATATATATATATATATATATATATATATATATGTATATATATATATATATATATATATATACACATGTACATATATATATATATATATATATATATATATATACATGTACATATATATATATATATATATATATATATATATATCGAATCACCTTGTCGAAAAAACGAATTAAGAATGAATTTGACATTAATGTATAAGTTGTTTCTATGCGTTTTATACATAGGTGGTTTCCTTTTAGTATAGAAACAGACTCTTTTTCAACTGATGTTATTGTTACTGGATGCACTTGATTTGATTTGCCAAATTTTGATGGGGTTATAGTAAAAGAGAATGCAGAGTTCTAAAAAATAAATTTTGCACACAAAAAAATTTCTTCGTAGTAATTTGAAGACAGTTAAATTACCACGACTAATCGCCTGCTCTCCATGGTACATACGAAATGAGAATATGCACTGCGATTTAAATATTCCCACAGTCCAAGAGGAAATTAAAAATTACTCATCCAAATAGGTTAGCAAATTATTAGTCCATCCCAACTCCTGTGGTCGGGACTTGCAGTAAGATTTGAACATAAGAAATAAGTTACTATATAGGTAGTAATTAATATATGAATAATATACATGGAAGCCATTGGCAATTGCGCTCTTCAGACAATTCCATATCAACCAGTAAGACTTCATCAGTGGCCTTTCAGCTGATACTTCACTGCGGGTGGACCTGCTGTTGTTCTGTTAGCTGACATTGCTCTTGCCAGCAAGGGATCAATTTCGCTGCGCCGCTGACGAGCTTTCTTCAGAACTTATACACGTCAGTCGATATATATATATATATATATATATATATATATATATATATATATATATATATATTGAGTTTTTAGCTCAAGTACGGTCTTCAAGTCTTAGTGGGGATTGGTAAGCAATAGGAAATTGAGTGCTTTACAGCTTTCCACAGGCTATAATCCATGTTTTTTTGGATCCAAGTTTTTTTAAAAAGTTTTCGATAACGAATTCATGTTTCTGTCTCAATTTACTGTGTAATTTTGTTTCGCATCAGTTCATTTGCACTTTTATGTGTGGAGAACGACTATTTTGCCATTGTCTTCTTATTCTTGTTTTCTCAATGAAGATCATCTATATATCTGCTGCTGCCTGGTACGATATTATTTTAGCTGATGGTATTGCTGGCGTTGCAGCTATGGCTGGGCAGTCACGACGTCTGGATTTCAGCGGGATGTTCAAAGATAAGTGAGAGCTCACATACATTTTATATTTTTAACCAATTCGTGTAGAAATTAAGGGTTTGAGGTGCAGTGACAAAACTCTCGTGTAAAATAACAATTGTAGGTGAATGACCAGAAGATAGGTCATAAGATAAACTAACTAACAGTTGATCGCGTTTAATGTTTTTTACTATAGAAAAATCAATAAGGTCTGGTAACTTATTAAAGTTTGTGGGAAAATAGGTGGGTTTATCGGTAGATACGACGTCCAGCTTGTTTGCTTGAACTGTATAATACAAATGCCTACCTCTAGGACTAAGGTGTCTGGATCCCCAATATGAGTGCTTTGCATTGTAATCGCCAGCAGCAATAAACTTTTGACCTAGAGTAACAAAGAACCTGGCAAATTGATGGCGTTCGATTTTATGCCTAGGCAAGCAATACACTGACGAGACTGTAATTTTAAAATCAGCAAGATTTATAGTCGTGGCTTGCAAAAGGTCCTCCCTGAATTCAGGAAATGGAAAATGCCATACGTTTTGTCCGACTATAATAGCACCACATGCCCTTTCCTTTGGGTGTTTGGCGTTATATATAAAATACCCATCAATTCTAAAGCAGTTTTTTATAGTGAAGTGTGTTTCAGAGACTAATAGTAAGTCTACATCATGTTCAAGCAGGAAGTGTTCTACTTCATATATTATATTCTTTTAGCAATTCGTTTGAGTAAAGACGTACTTCACTTTAAGCGCATAATTTATATTCATTTAAGGTGACTTTTTTATTTTAAAAATTGAACAAGTGCAGAGACACAGTTAACAGTTAGTAACAACAACAAAATAAATAACAAAATATAAAAAGCATTATAATATAGTGTGTGATAAAAAATACAATAACAAAGGGCATGGTTAAACCTGTTTAAACAATTAATAGTGAGTGCATGAGCGCACCAAACATTAACGAAAAAAATAGAAAAGGTAATAACAACAATGCTTATTACTCTTTTTCTTACACAAATGCTAATAATGCAATAAACAATATAAACAATAAAAAAAAGATGACAGTGCTTTTTTAACCGCCAGGCCAATTGACCGTTCATTATCAGCAAATATAAATATGTCTGCTACAGAAACAACGAATTCAACAAATAAAACTAAAGAAACAAATAATATACAAAAAATCGCACAAGAAAAAGAACCAGGTACTGAATCTAAACGCGTGCAAACTGGTATGGATCGGTACATAACCATAACGAAGAGGAAGGCGAGTCCTAAGTCTTCACAATCAGAGCGAACCGCCAAGCAATATAAAGGTTCTCATCAAGTAGCTGCAACATCGGTAAGTGAAAATAGATTTTCTGTCCTTGCTACCCCGGATAATGAAAATGCCGAACCCACTGTAAGGGAACAAAATCTCCACCAATCTACTTGCGCGAACAAACATCAAATGCCATTGTAAATATGCTGTCCCAACTCGTAGGCAAAGAAAATTTCTATGTGGCTTCTGTACGAAGAGGACAGATACAAGAAACGAAGATCCAAGCCCACACTGAGAAGAATTATCGCCTAATCGCAAGTCGTCTCGATGCAGATAATAAGAGCTATTATACGTTTCAACTAAAAAGTGCTAAAGGTTTGATCGTCATTATAAAGGGCATAGACAGTTCTGTTCCCACTGAGGAGATAAAAAGTGCCATAGAGGTGGAAGGTTATGTCGTAAGGTCAGTGCACAATTTTCTAAATAAGAATAAAGTTCCCCAACCTGTGCATCGTGTTGAAATCGTGTTTAATGCATCGCAACTTAAATCAAAAAACTCGGTTCATCCAATATATAATTTGCGCTACCTTTTGAACAGAAGAATAACGGTGGAAGAGCCTCTAAATCGTAGCGGTCCCCGTCAGTGTACAAATTGCCAGGAATTCGGACACACGAAAACCTACTGCAAGTTACCATCTGCATGTGTTGTTTGCGGTGATGCGCACCGGACTTTGGAATGCACTTCCTCCGAAACAGACCCCAAGGTCAAAAAATGCAGCAACTGTGGTGAAAACCATACAGCAAATTACAGGGGCTGCAAAGTATTTCAATATGTAAAACATAATGCGAAAGTCGTACGCAAACCTGATTATGAGCAATATAAAGCTTCCCAATTTCCTCGGCTTCATGCTGGTTCTGTTGCTAGTACGCAAGCTACACAGCCACACACTAAGCCAAACTTTTCATATGCCCAAACATTGAGAAATGATTTACCTAATGTGAATGCCAAAAGTTCTAATGCGCATAAACATTCATATGACCACGTCTTAAAAGAGGGTGCTCAGACACCCCTCACCAACAATTCGAGCTCGATCGAGAACTTAATACAGACAATGAATAATTTCATGACAACTATGAAAAAAATGAACCAGTTAAAAATATGCTTCTGGAACGCTAACGGGCTCTCCCAACATAAATATGAAGTAGAACACTTCCTGCTAGCACATGATATAGACATACTATTAGTCTCTGAAACACACTTCACTATAAAAAAATGCTTTAGAATTGATGGGTATTTTATATATGACACCAAACACCCAAGCGAAAGGGCATGTGGTGGGACTGCCATTATAGTCCGAAAAAACGTAAGGCATTTTCCATTGCCTGAATTCAACGAAGACTTTTTGCAAGCCACGACCATAAATCTTACTGATTTTAAAATTGTAGTCTCCTCAGTGTATTGCCCACCTAGGCATAAAATCGAACACCATGAATTTGCCAGGTTCTTTGCTACGCTAGGGCAAAAATTTATTGCCGCTGGCGATTACAATGCAAAGCACACATATTGGGGATCCAGACTCCTTAGTCCTAGAGGTAGGCAGTTGTATTATACAGTTGAAACAAACAAGCTTGACGTCGTATCTGCCGGTAAACCCACCTATTGGCCCACAGACTTTAATAAGTTGCCAGACCTTATTGATTTTGCTATAGTAAAAAACATCAAACGCGATCAACTCTTAGTTAATTCATCCTATGACTTATCTTCTGATCATTCACCTACAATTGTTATTTTACACGACAGTTTTGTCACTGCACCTAAAACCCTTAGTTTCTACCCGAACAGAAACACGAATTGGTTAAAATATAAAATGTATGTGAGCTCTCACTTACCTTTGAACATCCCACTGAGAAATCCAGCTGATATTCAAGCAGCTGTAGACCATTTTACAGACGTCGTGACTGCCGCAGCCATAGCTGCAACGCCAACAAAGCCATCAGCTAAAATAATAACGTACCAGGCAACAGCAGATATTCAGATGCTCGTCATTGAGAAAAGCAGACTAAGAAGACAATGGCAAAATAGTCGTTCACCACACATAAAAATGCAAACGAACTTATGCCAAAAAAAACTTACGGAGTAAATTGAGACAGAAACACCAACTCGCTATCGACAACTTCTTAAAAAACTTGGATCCAATGAAAAACACGGATTATAGTCTGTGGAAAGCTGTAAAGCACTTACAATGTCCTATTGCTTACGAATCCCCACTAAGACTTGAAGACCGTACTTGGGCTAAAAACTCAAGTGAAAAGGCAAATGCGTTCGCAAAGCACTTAGAGAAGGTTTTCACACCACAAGATATAAGTAATTCCACTATTCCAATTATTAGCGACATCGTGAATGATCCTATGAAATTTCGGTTGTCTTCTTTAAAATCGACAATTAAAAATACGGATATGAAGAAATCACCTGGACCTGATCGAATAACAGGATCAATGATAAGGAACTTACTTAATTCAGCTGTAAGAATTTTACTTTACATATTTAATGCCATGTTGCGCGTCGGCTTCTTCCCATGCTCTTGGAAGATGTCTGAAATTGCTATGATCCAGAAACCTGGGAAGGACTCAAGCCAGATTACATCCTACAGGCCAATTAGCCTACTGTCAGTTTTGTCAAAGATATTTGAAAAATTATTCGTCTCGAGTGTAACTCCTTTTCTAAATGAACAA
Source organism: Phania funesta (assembly GCA_963932375.1). Classification (NCBI taxonomy): domain Eukaryota; kingdom Metazoa; phylum Arthropoda; class Insecta; order Diptera; family Tachinidae; genus Phania; species Phania funesta. The sequence goes on from OZ010653.1 coordinate 65,181,300, forward strand.
AACGTTATCCCAGATCATCAGTTTGGTTTTCGAGCAGGGCATAGTACGATTGAACAAGTCCATAGAATCGTTACCATTATTAGATCGGCTTTTGAAAGAAAGCAATACTGTTCAGCTTTATTTATAGACATTGCCCAAGCATTTGATAAAGTCTGCCATGATGGGCTACTTACTAAAATAGTTCGGGTTCTACCTGAAAACACCCACAAGCTTATAAAAAGCTATTTGTCAGATAGAACTTTTAAAGTAAGGTCAAAGGACCAGCTTTCAAGATGTGGGAAAATCAGTGCAGGAGTACCTCAAGGTAATGTGCTAGGGCCGCTGTTATATATCATCTATACAGCGGATATGCCGACAAGCCCACATACATATACATCAACCTTTGCAGACGACACTGCAATTATAAGTGTCAGTAATGATCCAAAGGATGCATCTGAAAAGCTGCAGTCCCATATTGATAAGCTAGAAGACTGGCTAAAACAGTGGAGAATAAAGGTAAATCCATCAAAATGTGCTCATGTAACGTTTTCCCTTAGAAGGCAAAATTGTCCACCAATCACAATAACTAATACCACGTATCGTATGCGCCCCCTGGTACATAAGAAATGAAAACATACATAGGGATCTCAAAGTTCCCACTATCCACGAAGAAGGTAAAACATACACGTCCAAATACGTGAACAAACTAGTCGCACATCCCAACACTCTAGCACGCAATTTATTGCAATTTGACGGCCACCAAAGACTAAAAAGAAATGACACATTGAGCCTGGCAAGGCGGCTCTCTCTACACAATAGAAGATAGATTTTTAAGATTTGAATACAAAAAATTAGTTGCTAAGCAAAACTTGCAGAAGCATGTTTTGGGTTCGCATCATTTCCTGAAACATACCCTGCATAGTTGTCATGAAATTATTCATTGTCTGTATTAAGTTCTCGATCGAGCTCGAATTGTTAGTCAGGGGTGTCTGAGCACCCTTTTTTAAGACGTGTTCATATGAATGTTTATGCGCATTAGAACTTTTGGCATTCGCATTAAGTAAATCATTTCTCAATGTTTGGGCATACGAATAGTTTTGTTTAGTATGTGGCTGTGTAGCTTGTTTACTAGCAATAGAACCAGCATGAAGTCGAGGAAATCGGAAAGACTGATATTGCTCATATTCAGGTTTACGTATGACTTTTGTATTAGTTTTTTATATGTTGAAAGACTTTGCAGCCCCTGAATTTGCTCTTCCACCGTTATTCTTCTGTTCAAAAGGTAGTGGAAATTGTGATTTTAGCTGAGATGCGTTAAATATAATTTCAACCCAAAGCATAGGTTGGGGAACTTTATTCATATTTAGAATATTGTGCACTGACCTTACGACGGAACGTTCCACCTTTATGGCAGTTTTTATTTCCTCAGTAGGAGCAGAAATCTTTTGCACTTTTTAGTTGATACGTATAATAGCTCTTATTATCTGCATCGAGACGACTTGGGATTAGGCGATAATTCTTCTCAGTGTGGGCTTGTATCTTTGTTTCTTGTATTTGTCCTCTTCGTACAGAAGCCACTTAGAATTAGGACTGGCCATCCTCTTGGTTATGGTTATGTACCGATCCATACCAGTTTGGACGCGTTTAGATACAGTACCCGTTTCTTTATATTCTTGTTCTATTTTCTTTGTAACACTATTTGTTGATTTTTATTTGATGAGTTCTTTGTTTCTGTGGCAGATATATTTATATTTGCTGAGAATGAACGCGTTCGGTCAATTGGCCTGGTGATTAAAAAAACGCTGTCATATATTTTTTTATTATTTATATTGTTCATTGCATTATTAGCATTTGTGTAAGAAAAAGAGTAATAAGCATTGTTGTTATTACGTTTTTTTTTTTATTAATGTGTGGTGCGCTCATGCACTCACTATCAATTGTTTAAACCGTTTTTTGTTTTTTGTTGGTAGGACAGGCACTCAGGGTATGACCCCAATTCATGCAATGCATTGTGCTAGAACTAGGAAAAGAGGTTATGGGAAGGAGTATAGAGGGAGTAGTGTTTATTAACATTTAACTTGAACTTTTCCACTGAGAAAGTTGAAGGAAAGACCTCTGCTGGAACCGGTTTAACCATGCAATATTTGTTATTGTTTTTTTTACACACGAAAGCCCCTAGTTTAGAATAAATCATCTTAACGAAGAGGGGTTTAAGAAGATTTACGGTCTTCTTCGAAAGTGCAGCAACATTTTAAATAAAGAGAATGAAAAATTGACCTTTATGCACAAGATAAACACTGTACACGAGGACTCAATTAATGGCAAATCCTATAGGTACCCTGAGGTACACAGGTATAAAGTCGGCAGAAAAATAAAGGATATGTTAAAATAAAAAAAAAATTGGCATAGTAAATCTCCATACTTAGCACCCATTTGGATGATACCTAAGAAGCGAGATGCTTCAAGTACTCAAAAATGGAGTATTGATGTCGGCTACCGCAAACTAAACGACATCACCGTAAGTGACAAGTAGCCAATTCCAATAATAGACGATATACTGGACAAGTTAGTTAGATCGATATATTTTACTACGCTTGACCTAACAAAAGGGTTCTATCAGATAGAAGTCGAACCCAGTGATAGGCATAAAACTGTGTTTTCAACGCGAAACTGACATTTTGCATTTTTACGGTCCTTTTGGTCTAAAAAATGCGCCAGCTATGTTCCAGAGGCTGATGAGTACAGTTTGGACGATCTGACCGGAAAGGATTGCTTAGTCTTAGTACTTCACTCCAAAAACACATCGAATCACTCGATAACATTTTCAAGAAATGATCTGGAGTTAATATAAAGCTTCAATTGGTCAAGTGCGAATTTTTGCAAAAGCAAACGAATTTTTGGGACACGTAATCACCTTGCATTAGGCGCAGTTCTAAGCCAGAATTCGCACCCGATTTTCTTCGCGAGTAGGACCCTTAACACACACAAAACTAATTATTCAGCTACAGAAAACTAGTTGCTAGTCATAGTGTGGGCAAAGAAATATTTTCGACCATATTTATTTGGATGTAAATTCATTATCAGTAGTAACCATCGCCCTTTGCAATGGCTGCATAATTTTAAACAACCGAATGCCAAGCTTCAGCGATGGAAGGCAAAATTAAACGAAGTAGTGTTCTGTCTGTCGTCGCGTGCACACACGTTTTGTGATACGGTCGCTATGTTATATTATTGTCGTCTTTTAGTTTCAGTCCGCAATTCCAACACAAAACTTGTTAAAAAAAAATAACAACAACAAACAAAATAAAAATATCAACAAACAAACAATAAAAATCAACGGTTTTTTTTACAAAAACAACAACAAAACATACTTACATCAATATCAGTTAAGACAAGAAAAAAACTACAATATACAAAACAAAAATACAATGTTAATAGTGTTGATAAAATAGCAGCAGGGATGGTGCCGTGTCTTTTTCATGCGAAGCGACCAGATCAGGGCTCTTATGGCACCCTTGTCAATGTCATTGTGTCGTTTCCCCAGTTCTTGTGTCCGATAAATTTTGTGGTACTGGCGCCCATGGAATAATTGTTGTTTGAGTGTTTGGTGATGAAGGTATAGCACTGATCACTAAGCGGTCACTACAATAACAATTGATTACATCGGCGCTTGTACCGCAAAACAGAAACAGTATGGTTGATTTCTTCTTTTCTTCAGTATTGTTATGGTAAGTCAATTTAGAATTGACTTCTGCAACATACGTGGCATAAGGGCGATTTTTTTTTGCTGTATACGCGCACATTTGTCTCCATCGGCCGGACGTTTTCGACTTATGTGAAACCCAGGTGTCTGTGAATGCTGATCCACAGGATTTTCAGATACCTGTTTATCACCTTCTATCGCTTTTTAATTTCCATCGGGGCCTTGCAATGTGCATACGCAATGAAGTTGTGTACCAATGCCAGCAATCTCGAGGCATAAGTGATGCTGAATTTAGCTGCATCTGGGTTAAATTCAAAATCAGGTCACAGCTTTTGTATTTCGGGTTTCTTTACAGAAGCCCAAACGCGGGAAGGGATATTTCCTTATGAGGCTTCGATACCCTTTCCGATTCAATTTCGAAGATCCTTGAGAAATGTCCGAACAGTGAAATTGTTGTTGCAAGTGATTTCAATGTTCACAACTCGTCATGGCTTCGCCATTCGGGCAATACAACTACGGAAGGCCAATGTGTTGAATTATTCGCCGCGCACAATCATCTTGCGCAACTAGTGAATGAACCAACGCACATTTCGTGTGTTGAAGGGCACCAGCACAACACTCTTGACCTTTTTCTTACTTCACACCCTGAAAAGTATGAAGTAAGCGTCAATGTACCTCTCGGTAACTCGGATCACTGTACCATTTCCGCCTCCTTTTCGTTCTCGGAACTCCTTAACGTTTCACGAACGACCCAGAAACGTAAAAAATTTATCTACGAAAACGCTCGTTGGGCTGATCTTAACGATTTCTTCAGGCATTTTAATTGGAAACTTTGTTTCATGGACAATAATGTCAATGCCATGGCGAAAATGCTCGAGAATATAATTTTGTTTGGAATGAAATTCTTCATTCCATCTAAACAAACTTCGATAAAACCTGGAATAAAATCTTGGTTTAAGCAGACGTGCAAAATTGCAGTCAGATCCAGAGAGGAAGCATTCAGTACATGGCAGAATAACAAAAATGCCGATACTGATTCGCTACGCAAAAGGGCATGATCTTCGTGTGCCAAAGTGCTAAGGCGCGAAAAAGCTTTATACGAGCAGCGTCTTCGTACTAAAGTTCTTAGTGCTCCACAGAGTAGTAAGAGCTTTTGTCCCTTCGATAAAAGAGTGAAGGATAATGCTAGTTCTTCAATTCCGATCTTTTAAAGGACGAAATGGCCTTCCTCTCGGAGAGATGGTGTAGGTACATACATCATTTAGGCGAAAGTAAGGTGGTGGCTCTAGATATTTCCAAGGCGTTTAATAGGGTGTGGCATGGCGCGCTCTTGTCAAAACTTGTTGCTTTTGGTGTCGGTAATCACTTCTCTAGATTTATATCGAGCTTTCTCAGAGATCGCACTATACGAGTTGTTGTAGATGGGATCTCATCAGACGAGTTCCAGATCAAATCAGGGGTACCACAGGGCTCCGTTCTTTCTCCTACGCTATTTCTTATCTTCCAGATGACATTCTTCGTCAAACTTCCAACCCTATTTATTCTTTTGCAGACGACAGCGGCATATGCCATTCTTACTCATTCATCAACAGACCAAGCCCCTTAGAGATTGGGGCCATGAGGCACCGCATGAATGATTCATTAAATAGTGATATTGTGACGATCACAGAATGGGGTCGTGCGAATAGGGTCGATTTTAACCCCAATAAGTCCCAGTGTTGTATGCTAAAACACAGACGCACGACGGACTTTGCTGCTCCATCTGTAGTTATGGGTGGTATAGATATTGAGGAATCAGAAGCTCTTGATGTTCTTGGCATGAATATTGAATGTGATGTCCGATGGACCCAACACATCTTTGAAGTGTCGAAAGAAGAAGTACCTAGGCTTCCTCAAACGGTGTAAGAACTACTTCACCCCCATCCGAACTCCTACCAACTATCTATACCACTTATATCCGACTGAAAATGGAATACAACTCTCATGTATGGGCCGGTGCTTCAAAATCTATTTTGGAGTTACTCGAGCGCGTACAGGAGACGGCGAAGGTGCTCATCGGTAACAGTAGGGTATCCAACTCTATTGACTCTCTCGAGCATCGACGCAATGTGGGGTGTGTTTCGCTGTTCTATCGCTACTACAATGGATTGTGCGTTGTGCCAGTGGATGGCACAACGCACTACAGACAGATTTCGTTCTTTAGCCGGACCATTCGTATGTGGAATAAGCTCCCAGCAGAGGTCTTTCCTTCAACTTTCTCTGTGGAAAAGTTCAAGTTAAATGTTAATAAACACTACTCCCTCTGTCCTCCTTCCCATAACCTATTTTCCTAGTTCTAGCATAATGCATTGCATGCATATGCGTCATCCCCTGAGTGCTGGTCTTACCATAAAAAAAAAACAAAAAAAAAATCGAATTCGATTTTGAAATCAAGTATATACCAGGGAAAGAAAACTATGTTGTAGATGCATTATCATTCTTTAAAAATGAATGTTGTTACGTAAATACAATACATATCGAAACTAGTCCTGAAACCATAATTAATATGGAACACGAAACAGGCGAAAAAATTCAACGGATATTTTTTATAACCTATTAAGAAATCTAACAATACCACTACAGTAGTTTATAAAGATTTAAACAAAAACTCGATTTATAATTTATTTAAAACATATTTAATACATAAAAACATTTCAATATATATGCTTTATGAGGAAGACTTCATAATGTTCCAAAATTATTATAGCAACCTAATACAAAATAATTCCATAAAGTGTTAAGAGCTACTGTAACAAGTTGTGCTTTAAAATTGTACAATTAAACAACTTGTTAAAGAATTTAATTTATAAAATGATTAATTACAGGTTTTATTGTTATAGAACACGCTTTCAGTTCGTAGTTTTCCTCTCAAGTGATTAATCGCAAGTCATCATCCAACTACTTTATTTATTATTTACAATGGTAATTTTAATTAGGTGATAATTATCCAATTACTTTATTTATTATTTACAATGGTTATTTTAATAGGGTAATGCTACTTCAGCGTACAATAACAATCATAATAATAACTTACATAATCATTACATAAATTTTTTTTTACTTCTAGTAGCGTTTGGACCAAGTTTCAAATCCATAATCCCTTTTATACCGACTCGGAGGATTAATGGCACGACCACTTCTTGTTATTACCGGTTCCCTAGCTTTGACACCTATCATTCCAGAAGTACTTGTACTTGAACCAGCTGCTTGAGGCAATGTCTAATTAGAAGGGGCCATCCCTTCAACCAAAGGAGATGGTGCATTAACGCTATCTCCTGATACCTCCACTATCATCGTGCTATTTCCAATAGAAACATTACCGTTCATATTTTTTATAAGTGGATTTACAATTTCACTTGGATTAGAAGTATTCAGGTATGTGCTAGAAATCGAACGATTTTAAAACGAATCTTTTTGAAGGTCTGTTATAAATTTCGGTCAATTTTGAAAAGGATTTGAGAACCTTTTTAAAATTATTGTAAATAAAAATGCAGATTAGAGATCCAATTTCTAGCACATAACGGAATTAAGGCAAACAAATTATGCGAAAGGAATGAAAATCATTAAAAAATTTATCTTCGTTTTCAAACTTGATTTCCATCACATACCTGATTGTTCCTCTTTTCATCCTCGAATAACAGATCACTAGCATTAAAACCCTCATTCCGAATCTTAGCAATAAGACGTCGATTGCTACGGTAATAATTATTAAAACTAATACTAATTATGTATCCCTAATTATGTAATGCCGTTCCCTACCATTTTTCTTAAAAATAACTAAATTCCCCTTGAGTAATGCTGCCATTGACTTAGCATTTCTATCACAGTAATATTTCTGCCTTTCCCTTTTTCTTTTCAATTTATCTTGAATCACCCGTTCATCTATGTTGTTTCGTAACAAAAGCGAACCTCAAACTGGCAATTTCGTTTTCAAAAGTCTACCGAAGAATAATTCTGATGGAGTAATATGCATGCCCGTTACGGGGGTTGTGTTATATTCCAACAAACGATACAGAAATTTATTTACTTCATTCGCTTCCATACAGCGTTTAAGAATGTTCTTAGCAATGGCTACACCCCTTTCAGCTAATCCATTACTCTAGGGGTATCCTGGACTTGAGAATTTGAATTGAATATTATACTGGTCTGAAAACCGTGCGAATTCATTCGACCCAAAAGGACTATTATCACATTTAATGACGGAGGGATATCCTAGCTTATCAAATGCCTGGCATAACGTAACGATTATATGCCCTGATGTCTTGTTTCGAATACTAACGGATATGAGGTAGTTCGAATACGCATCAATTAGGGCAATATAATCCCTGCCGGCATGTTCGAAGAGGTCCATAGCCATTATATGAAATAGATATTTTTGATTTTCTTCCTGAACCAATGTCTCCTTCTGATCGTTTCTTCTGAATTTCTCACAAATTTTGCAAGAAGTTATCAACTCCTTAATCCGCTCAGACATTCCAGGCCAATAATACAGCATTCTTGCACGAGATAGAGTTTTTTCTATACCGAGATGTGGAGAATGCAGCCAATTTGACATTTTGCGTTGCATACCTGAAGGAATAACCAATCTGAGACTCAAGAACAACAACCCGCCCTCACCATGTAATTTCGATTTTAATTTGTGAAACTGTTGACTCAGTGCATCAAGTCTATGAAAGCTAGGCCACGCATTTTCATTCGTGTTTCTCTAATGTCTTGCGATAAAAATTCTAATTTTCCTGCGTAAGACAAGACGATTTTGTAACCGAATGAATGACCACTGAGAGTTCCTTAATTTCCGATACTTCCGACAGTTGAGCTCTTGACAAACAATTAGCTAATAACATCTGCCTACTCGCTTTGTAAACAACACTTATATGCGGATATTTCAGAAGGAACATGAACATGCGCTGAAGCCGTATTGTTACATCATCAATATCGCGCTTGACCAGAGTTTCTAATGGCTTATGGTCACTTTCGACAGTAAATTCACGTCCATATAAAACAAATGGAAACGTTGTCATGCAATAGCCAAAAGCTCCTTCTCAAGTTGCGCCCATTTTTGTTCACTTCCGTTCAGTGTTTGAGATGCAAATACTACAGGATGTCCATTTTGTATTAGCACACAACCCAAGCCATTTTTGATGCATCCGTCTATACGACAGCGAGTACTTTGGGATCATAGATCACGAGCACTGGCTCAAATGTAACTATTCCTAACAAATTTTCAAATTCCCTATCATGTTCCATTGTCCACTTAAATTCCACATCATTCCGAGTTAGATTCCACAATCCCGCCAATTGCTTCGAAAGATTTGGAATAAATCTAGCCAGGTATTTGAGAAGGCCCAAGATTTGTTTGTTGGTTTCTTCATGGCCAATATTGTATCCCGATATTTTAAATCCGCTATAATTTTCCCTACCGATAAATTATTTCCTATGAATTTTACTTCGCGTTGCCGATGTTGAAATTTGTCCGGATCAAATTTAATATTATTACTGCGTACCTTATTTATACCACACCCATTACCCGATCATGCCCTCCTCATTATCCGCGCATATAGCTACATCATCAGAATATATAAGTACTCCCTGAATATCCCCGAAAATCATCTCCTGCTGAAACTTTTCTGGGGCACAATTAAGGCCAAATGGCACACGCGTAAATCTGAATCTCCCGAAAGGTGTTAAAACGGTTGTCAGCTCTCAGCTTCTGCTATCCAACTCCATGTACCAAACCCCACTTTTTAAATCGAGGACCAAAAAAATTATTTTATTTGCCAGCTTAGATGTTAGGTCATCTATTGTTAGAATTAAAAAATAATCCCGTTTGATGCACTAGTTTAGTGCTTTCGGTTGCAGACACATTCGAAAATCACCCTTGGTACTTTTGAACTATTTGCATATTGTTCACCCCATCAGTTGGGTAATCTACAGGTGCAATAATTCCGTCCCTTACCATTTTTGTTAATTTAAAACTTTTCCGATAATGAATTCGGTATTCGTTTCCTTTAATGAAGCACCGGCTTTGAATTTTCCTTTAACGCGATCGAAAAAGTTCTTAGAAATTTTCCAAGTTCTTGAAATACATCCCCATATTTACCCATGAACGATGACTTCGATACTGTGCATGCAATACTACTTACATCTAAGCGTTTAATTAATAGAAATTCCTTACAAGTTTCCAATCCGAGTATAGGTTCGCATTTGTTACTGACAACTTCAAATTTAACTAATTTCCCTGACTCTGAATTACAATCCACGCAATTAAGTATACAAGTACGAAAAATCTTTATTCTATTCTCATTATAATCAAACACTGGAAAGTTATTTTTCTGATTGTATATTTCTATTCCTAATCTTTTCACTAAACCGATTGGTACGCAGTTGACGTCCGCTCCCGTGTCCAATTTAAATGTAACGACCTCATTACCTATTAAAAAATTCTTGGTCCACCGCCTGTTTTCCAATCTAATTGAAGGTAACCTAAGAATCCGTTTAGAATTTAATAATATACTTAATTTTCTAAAGATTACGTTAAACTTATAGGACTCCGTGGCAATATTACGTTGCGGTAAACAGTGTTGGTCAAATCTTTCCGACACATCATTTAGTGTGCGTTGTACCACTGCATCCCCGGCGCCAACTGTACCCAACAACGAATTTTGTGTTCCATCATTTGGACACAGCGTGTTTTAAATATTGGCGCCACCTGTGCCAAGTAGCCAAATGAAATTCGCTATTTTTGTCGTTTCAGATTCTTTTGCTTTTCCGCTGGCTATCATATAAACCATAAAATTGCGTTTCCAGTCAGACCAGTCGTTTGCCAGGTTTCCACAATCCAATTCCGGTGGCAGACGGTCGTTTGTTGAGATGATGAAAAGGAAATTATTACTACAGGGACTTGCTTGAGGATGATACTTTTCCAAAGAATTTAAATTTTGATCTGATGTTTAAAATAACGCTGGATTTATCCTGATGAAATATTACACGTTTCAGTGTAACAGGTTTTAACACGTTGTTTATGCCGCTGACAACAATTTTTCAGTTTTGAGTGGTATTTGCTTTACTTATTAGCGAGGTATCCCACTTCTGACACCATGTAACAAGTTGTACATTAACCTTATTAAATTAAACAACTTGTTACAGAATTTTATTTATAAAATGATTAGCTAAAAGTTTTATTGGTATAGAAAACGTTTTCAGTTCGTAGTTTTCCTCTCAAGTGATTAATCTCAAATCATCATCCAACTACACTATTTATTATTTACAATGGTTATTTTAATTATGTGATGATTATCCAACTACCGTATTTATTATTTACAATGGTTTTTTAATAAGGTAATGCTACTTTAGCGGCCACTACCCCAATTACGTAAAAGAAATATCAAAAATGATTAATTAATGTGAATTATGCAATAATTGCATATATGAACATATTCTTACGAAGTCATCATAAAAAAATAATATCAGCAAGAAAATTGTGTAAAACGACCTATTGTACAAATACGCAATGTTGTAAACATAAAGAAAATAATTACTTAGCGAATATTCCCCGAACCACGATTCAATGTAGGAACAATAACAACTTCTTCAGAACGAAAAAGTAAACAAAAGATACACACACACACACACACGAACACATATACAAGACTACTAAGCAGGCAAACGAAATGAATAATGCGCAATATCACGTATGTTCAGGACATTTCAAGACCCGGCTGTAATCTCCATATAAAAGCGCTGTCCACCGCAGAGAAAAAGTTGTCTTTGAGATATCATAGAGTGAATATCTGGGTGTACACATGAGTGTTAAGTTTACAGTGTAAATTAGTACTGAAGAGTTGTAAATAAGAGTCGTAATTGCCCAATAAAGTTGTGTACTGATAAAATCATAAAAGACTGTATATTTTAATTCTTGCAATTAAAGGAACACTAAAAATTAAAGTTTTTTGTGATAATAAACGTAACAATATTAGCAATAAACTGCATTTAAAAGTAACACCGGCAACCTACGCAATAAGGGAAAAAATGGTTACAGTCTTCTAGCAATGGAACAAACAATACTACCAGACATGCATTGATTTTTTTTTCAAAATTTGCGATAATAGAATCAGTTAATACACTTAAGTGGATACAAATCAAAAGAGGATTGGTTAAAAAATTCAATTCAATGGGACCCCGTAAAACTTCAAAAATATACCAAAGTGAATAATATGAATATTATAAACTGGTGTTAGGAACTACATATAAAATTACAAGTAACTATAGGCAGAACATGTATTGGAGAAATTGAAAAGTTACATAAGACACTTAAGGAAAAAATAATTATTACATCAACGCATAAAGAATTAATTTACATACAAAAGAATTAATTTACTTAAAAATTTAACAAACAGGTTTTACATAGGTATAACAATAGTATAACACATTCTACTACAGGAGAGATACCTCATTTTCTGCTTTTTTAATAAACTCCAACCTCATACAAATCCACAAAAGTTAAAAAAGTAGAATTAATAATATTAATAAAATTAGAAAGGAGAAACCTATAGACAATAATTACCTACACGCGGAAAATTCAAGGAAACAACTGGAAAAAATAAATATGCCGTTCAAAAAGGTAACATTTGTAGAAACAAAAAACGACAACGAACACTATGCCGTTAAATGCAGATATTTTTTTTTTAACTTTTTATTTTTATTTATTGGATCTGTCTAAACGACATTTACAATAGGTATTAAAATCTTAACCTAAAAAAATACTTAAGCTGTTACTGCTACTGCAGGACTCAGCGTTTAGATCGAAAGTTTATCATACCAAATCAAAAGTCTGCACTCTTTTGAGACACCGATGGCCCTCAAATAAAAGTAAGTCCCTCGCATATGGATTGGGATGATTAGTAACTTTTGTAACGTAGCTCGTGCACAATTTTTTTATCTCTTCTCGGATGGTAGGAATATTGAGATCCTTGTGGATGTTAATATTTCGCATGTACCAAGGAGCGCCCGTAATCATTCTCAGTATCTTTGACTGCCTTCTTCGTAGCTTTTCAACATTTGATGCGGATGCAGAACCCCACAACTGGATACCATAAGCCCATATCGGATTTAAGGCAGCTTTGTATATTAGTACTTTGAGGTCTAAGCTCAGTGCAGAATGTGGCCCAATGAGCCAGAAAAGCTGGGCGGTTTTAATTTTAAGCTGTGTAATTTTGGCTGCAATATGGTAGACCCACGTCAGACGCCGATCCAGGTGTATTCCCAAATACTTTACTTGGCTCTGCTCTGGGATGGTTACTCCATTTATAGAAATGGGTGGACAATTGTTTTTCCGCAGCGTAAAAGTTATGTGAAGACTTTTTGTGGCATTGACTTTTATCTTCCACTTATTCAGCCATTTCTCCAAATCAGCAATGTGCTTTTGAAGCTGTTGAGATGCCACATCCGGCTGTTTATGGATACTTAAAAAAGCTGTATCATCAGCAAATGTGGAAGTGTACGTGTGTGGACTTGTAGGCAAATCTGCGGTATATAAAAGATATAGAAAGGGCCCGAGTATACTCCCTTGCGGGACACCAGCTGAGATTCTTTTAATTGATGAATATGTGGTTTTTGATCTTACAACAAAAGACCTATTTTCCAAATAGTTCTTGAGCAGTTTGTGAACGTTTTCGGGAAGTAGTGTTGAAATTTTGTATATTAGTCCTTCGTGCCAGACCTTGTCGAACGCTTGTGATATGTCGATAAATAGTGCAGAACAATACTGCTTACTTTTAAAAGTTTCGCGAATTAAATTCGTAATTCTATGGACTTGTTCAACAGTGCTGTGTTTTCTTCTAAACCCAAATTGGTGGTTGGGAATTAAGTTTCTCGAATCGATATGCGACGCTAAAGATTTCAAAATTAACCGTTCGAATATTTTTGAGAGAACGGGCAGTAAACTGATGGGACGATATGATGAAACCTGCGTAATGTCTTTGCCAGGCTTGGGGATCATAACTATTTCCGATTGTTTCCAAGATGGTGGAAAGTAGCCGATTCTTAACATCGAATTATAAATGAACAGTAAGGTTCTCAAGGCTGAATTAGGCAGATTGATAATCATAGTGTTAGTGATTTTGTCGCTACCGGGAGACTTTCTTGGGTTCAGATCGCTGATAACTGCTCTCAGTGCATTTAGGCGAATATTTATCGGGTGAACAACATGTTCTTGAACAGCAATTGGTGTTAAACAAGAATCTGTTTCATTAGGAGCAAACACTTTCTCCAGGTAATTGGCAAACTCTTCCGCTTTGTCGTTGGAATTTTTCGCCCACTCTCCATTTTGTAGGCGAATAGGAGCTTCATAAACAGTAGGACGTTTCATTTTACGGACTGCCTTCCACAAGCTGTAGTCCGTCTTCTCGGTGGCATCTAAGTTCTGCAAAAAGTTTTTCAGATTTAACTACTTTTCTTTTTGAAGGGCCATACGCAACCTTATCTGGCATTGATTTAGTTGTGTCTTTAAAACAGGGGAACGAAACTCCTGCCATTGGCGCCTTAGCTGTCTTTTTTCTCTTATTAGAGTTAAAATATGGCTTGGAGTATTAGTAGGCCTCTTTGCGCACAAAGAGCCAGTGGGTGTTGTTGACCTGACGGCGTTAGAAAGTATATCTGTGAAATGGTGTACAGCCGAATGAATTTCACCTTCGGTCTTTAATGAGATATTTTGTGGCAGGTGTGCGCTTACATACATTTTATACTTTAACCAGTTAGTCCTTTTATTTGGAAAGATAGGATTATATTGATACACATTTTGTTCCTCGCTGTGTAACGCTAAGAAAGTTGGGGAGTGATCCGAAGACAGGTCTAGAGAAGGAATGAGAGTAATGTGCTCTCGTTTTATATTTCCCATTACCGCAGAATCAATCACGTCGGGAATCTTGTTTAAGTCTGTAGGCCAATATGTAGGATGTCCTGCGGATATTGCATCCAAGTTATTGGAAAAAACAGTATTCAGAAGTTGTCGACCCCTAGGATTAACGAGGCGGGAGCCCCAAAACGTATGCTTAGCGTTAAAGTCTCCAGCCGCTAAGAATTTTGAACCTAAAGTTTTAAAAAAATTGGTAAACTGCTCCTTACTAATGATGTGCCTAGGAGGACAGTACACTGCTGATATAGCGACCCCTGTGGCAGGTATGGTGGTGGTTGTAGCCTGTATGTGTTCTGTTTTATATTCAGGCATAAGGAAATGATCCACATCTTTGCGAACGAGGATTGCTGAACCTCCACAAGCTCTACCACTTGGGTGTTTAGTGTCATAAGTAAAATACCCATTTATCCGAAAACAATTTTTGACAGAAAAATGGGTTTCGGAAACAAGCAAAACATCTATTTGATGTGTGTGCAGGAATTGTTTAACTTCGTTTTTATGCTGGCTTAAGCCGTTAGCGTTCCAGAAACATATTTTATTTTGTAGCAAAATTTGCATTAGCATGTTTTGATTTTGCAACATTTGTTGAAACATGCTCTCCATGCTTGCCATAAATCTATCCATACTTTGTATCAATTTATCGATAGAACTTTGGTTGTTTTCAAATCGACCGGGATAGGTTGAATTTTTCTCATGTTCATTTGTACTGCTAACGTTTGCAGAAACAGTCGTACCTTTTTTTAAGGCTTGTGCATAAGACAATTGCTGGTAATTTACGTTTGTGTCCTCACTATTTTGTTGTTGCATCGTAGGAGGACGATTCTGAGATGCAGTATTGCTATACTGATTGTAAACAGGTTTTTTAACTTCACATCCACGATAGTTTGCTGTGTGGTTACCGCCGCAATTACTGCATTTGAGAACTTTGGCGTCGTTTTTAGCGTGGGGGTAATCTAAACTTTTGTGGATATCTCCACATCTGACGCAAACTGATGGTAGTTTGCAAAAGGTCCTTGTGTGGCCAAATTCTTGGCAGTTGTGACATTGTGGTGGCCCTTTACGTTTTATAGGCTCCTCCACTACAATTCTGCGGTTGAGCAGATACCTTAAGCCATAAATTGGATGCGGCTCCCCCTTAGTTTTCATTTGCGAAGAGTTGAATGCAATTTCAACTCTAAACATAGGTTGAGGAATTTTATTTTTGTTCAATATATTATGGATAGATTTCACCTCATAGCCCTCTTTTTTCAGTGCGTCTTTCAAATCTTTTACTGGAACCGAGCAATCAATGCCCTTGATGACAACTATTAAGCCCTTTGCACTTTTTAGTTGGTATGTGTAATAGCTTTTCTTCTCTAAATCGAGAAAATTCACAAGCTTTCTATAAATTGTTTCACTATTTACCTGGATTTTTGTTTTCAATGATACAACGTAAAAATTATCTTTACCAAGTACCTGTGTCAGTGTGCTCACCAGGTCGTTGGTAGTAGCTTCTCTTAGGTATAATGGAGGTGGTTTAAATTTTGTTTGTGGATACAGCTGTTGCGTGCGCGGTTTCAGCATTATCAAGAAGGGCAAAACGATTTTGGGTTGCCACGGCGTTCTTAGGGTGCTTGGAGCTTGGCTCAAATTTTGCCGACCGAGGGCTGGACTTACGTTTTGTAATCGTTATATAACGATCCATACCTGTTAAAACCTTCTTATTTGCTTTGGTTGTTGCTGGTTTCCGTATATTACCCGTATTGTTAATTATTTCTGTGCTTACCTTTGGTGAAGCAGTTTTGTTACTTTTATCATTAAATAAAAATTCATTAAGTTGCGGTGCACTTGTACTTAACAATGTATCATCAATGTTTGTTTGTAGATTGTTATGTTCAGAATTTAATGCAATATATGCATTTCTGTTGTTTATACTGAGCCTTCTCTCTCTAGTCGGAGAGTTATTTAAGCTCATTTATTAAATATACTCTATTTGTTGTTCTATTATACTTGCTTTGTTTGTTTTTGTGTGCCAAACAAAGGCAAAAATTCACAAAACAAAAGTATTCGATTATAACGGTTCACCTACTACTGTATAAATTTTGTAATAAATTTTTTGTAATAAATTTTAGCGACTAAAAAAAATAACATGTCCGTTCACTTTAAGTGTCAATATGCAGAGATATGAACGTTAGAAAATATAAGTCACAATTTAAAAGAAACAAATAACTTAAACTATTACAATTTTTTCTTAAGAATTGACTTGAACAAGTGCAGAGACATAGTGGACAGTTAATAAAAACAAAGAAATAAATAACAAAAAATGCATGGTTAAACTGGTTTAAACAATTGATAGTGAGTGCATGAGCGAACCAACCAATAATGACAAAAACATGAATGATATTAAAAACATTGTTTATTACTCTTTTAGTCATACAAATGCTAATAATTCAATGAACAATATAAATTATAAAAAAAGATTACAGTGCTTTTTTATCCGCCAGGCCTATTAACCGAAAGCGTTCATTATCCGCAAATATAAATATATCTGTCCCAGAAGCAACGAATTCATTAAATAAATATCAACAAATAAGCAATACAAGTGCTACAAAGAAAATAATACAAGAAGATAAAGAAATGGGTTCTGTATCTAAACGCGTGCAAACTGGTATGGATCGGTACATAACCTTAACCAAGAGGATGGCCAGTCCTACGTCTTCGCAAGAAGAGCGCACCGCCAAAAAATACAAACTTCCTCAAAAAGTTGCTGCAATATCGGTAAGTGAAAAGAGATTATCCGTACTTGCTACCTCGGATAATGAAGGTGCCGAACCCACTGTCAGGGAAAAAACCCCCACCAATTTACTGGCGCAAACAAACATCAAATTCCGTTGTAAATATGCTGTCCCAACTCGTAGGTAAAGAAAATTTCTCAGTGGCTTCTGTACGAAGAGGACAAATGCAAGAAACAAAGATCCAAGCCCATACCGAGAATATTATCGCCTAATCGATGCAGAAAATAAGAACTATTATACGTACCAACTGAAAAGTGCAAAAGATTTGATTGTCATCATAAAAGGCATAGACATTTCTGTCTCCACTCAGAAAATAAAAAGTGAAATAGAGGAGAAAGGTTATGTCGTAACAATATTCTAAATAAAAGTTCCCCAACCTATGCATCGCGTTTAAATCGTATTTAACGCATCTCAGCTGAAATCAAAATACTCGGTTCATCCTATATACAACTTGCGCTATCTTTGAACAGTAGAAACACGATAGAAGAGCCTCTGAAATATAATGGTCCCCGTCAGTGTACCACCTACCAGGAACAGGGACACACGAGAACATCAAAAACGATTTACCTAATGCGAACGACAAAAGCTTTAATGCGCATAAACATTAATATTCTCAGGTCTTAAAAGAGGGTGCACAGGCACCCCCACTAACAATTCGAGCTCAATCGAGAACTTAATACAGACAATTAATAATTTCATGACAAATATGCAAGGAATGTTCCAGGAAATGATGCGAACCCAAAACCAGCTTCTACTAGTTTTGCTTAGCAAAAAATGAACCAGTTAGAGATATGCTTCTGGAACGCTAACGGGCTCTCCCAATATAAATATGAACACTTCTTGCTAGCACATGATATACACATACTATTAGTCTCTGAGACATACTTTCTATAAAAAACGGCTTTAGAATTGATGGGTATATTATATATAACACCAAACACCCAAGCGGAAGGGCATGTAGTGGGATTGCCATTATAGTCCGAAAAAACGTAAGGCATTTTCCATTTCCTGAATTCAGGGAGGACGTTTTTCAAGCCATGACTATAAATCTTACAGATTTTAAAATTGTAGTCTCATCAGCCTAGGCATAAAATCGAACAACACGAATTTGCCAGGTTCTTTGCTACGCTAGAACAAAAATTTATTGCCGCTAGCGATTACAATGCTAATCACACATATTGAGGATCCAGACTTCTTAGTCCTAGAGGTAAGCAGTTGTATTTTACAGTTCAAGCAAACAAGCTTGACGTCGGTAAACCCAGAGTAGAGGTTGTATGGGCACTTTTCCACGAGTTAATTTTTATGTTCGGTATGAATCTGTAGTTGCTGAAGCGCTAAAGAACGACCGCGATATAACTTTTAAATTTTGTTAAAGAACACCTCATGTGACACTTTATCAAACTCCTGAAGACTATTAACATCATGTGGTGCGAAAACCGTCTCTAAGTGATTTACGAACGCATTCCTTTTCACTAGAGTTTTTAGCCCAAGTACATTCTTTAAATCTTAGTGGGGATTCCTAAGCAATAGGACATTGTAAGTGCTTTACAGCTTTCCACAATCTATAATCCGTGCTTTTCATTGGATCCAAGTCTTTTAAAAGTTGTCGATAACGAAGTCGTAAATTTTTTTTTTGCCTATAGTTTATTTGCATTTTTATGTGTGGAGAACGGCTATTTTGCCAATGTCTTCTTAGCCTTATTTTCTCAATGACGAGCATCTGTATGCCTGCAACAGCCTAGTACGATTTTATTTTAGCTGATGGCTTTGTTGGCGTTGCAGCTATGGCTGCGGCAGTCACGACGTCTGTAAAATGATCTACAGCTGCTTAAATGTCAGCTGGATTTTTCAGCAGGATGTTCAAAGATAAGTGAGAGCTCACATACATTTTATACTTTGACCAATTCGTGTTTTTATTCTTGTAGAAATTAAGGGTGACAAAAGTGTCGTGTAAAATAAGAACTATAGGTGAATGATCAGAAGATAGGTCATAGGATAAACTAACTAACAATTGGTCACGTTTGATGGTTTTTATTATAGCAAAATCAATAAGGACTGGCAACTTATTCAAGTCTGTGGGCCAATAGGTGTGTTTACCGGGAGATACGACGTCCAGCTTATTCGCTTGAAGTGTATAATATAACAGCTTACCTCTAGGGTTAAGGAGTCTGGATCCGCAATATGTGTGCTTTGCATTGTAATCGCCAGCGGAAATACATTTTTGTCCTAGCGGTGCAAAGAACCTGGCAAATTCATGGTGTTCAATTTTGTGCCTAGGCGGGCAATACACTGACGAGACTACATTTTTAAAAATGCTTTTCGTTTCGGACTATAATGGCAGTCCCACCACATGCCCTTTCGCTTGGGTGTTTGGTGTCATATATAAAAAAACCATCAATTCTAAAGCAGTTTTTTATAGTGAAGTGAGTTTCAGAAACTAACAGTATGTCTATATATTGTGCTAGCAGGAAGTGTTCTACTTCATATTTATGTTGGGAGAGCCCGTTAGCATTCCAGAAGCATATTTTTAACTGGTTCATTTTTTGCTAAGTAGAACTTGCAGAAGCATGTTTGGGGTTCGCATCATTTCCTGAAACATATCCTGCATACTTGTCATGAAACTATTTATTGTTTGAATTAAATTATCGATTGAGCTCGAAGTGGTAGGGGGGGTGTCTGTGCACCCTCTTTAAAGACGTGGGCATATGAATGTTTATGCGCATTAGAACTTTTGGTATTCGCATTAGGTAAATCATTTCTCAATGTTTGTGCATACGAATAGTTTTGTTTAGTATGTGGCTATGTAGCTTGTGTACGAGCAATAGAACCAGCATGAAGCCGAGGAAATTGGGGAGACCTATATTGCTCATATTCAGGTTTACGTACAACTTTCGCATTAATTTTTACATGTTGAAAGACTTTGCAGCGCCTGTAAGTTGCTGTGTGGTTTTCACCACAGTTGCTGGATTTTTTTACCTTGGGATCTGTTTTGGAAAAAGTGCATTCCAAAGTCCGGTGCGCATCAACGCAAACAACGCATACGGATGGTAGCTTGCAGTAGGTTTTCGTGTGTCGGAATTCCTGGCAGTTAGTACACTGACGGGGACCATTACGTTTTAGAGGCTCTTCCACCGTTATTATTCTGTTTAAAAGATAGCGCAAATTATATATAGGATGAACCGAGTTTTTTGACTTAAGCTGAGATGCGTTAAACACGATTTCAACACGATGCATAGGTTGAGGAACTTTATTCTTATTTAGAATATTGTGCACTGACCTTACGACATAACCTTCCACCTCTGTGGCACTTTTTAATGGGAACAGAATTGTCAATGCCCTTAGCGATGACAAACTTTAGCACTTTTGATTTGATACGTATAATAGCTCTTATTATCTGCATCGTGGCGACTTGCAATTAGGCCATAATTCTTCTCAGTGTGAGCTTGGATCTTTGTTTCTTGAATTTGACCTCTTCGTATAGAAGTTACATAAAAGCTTTCCTTACCTACAAGCTGAGACAACATGTTAATTTCGTTAGATGTTTGTTCGCGCAAGTAAATCAGGGAGGTTTTGTTCCCTGACCGCGGGTTCAGCTTCATCATCCGCTGTATCAAGAATCTGTTTTCGCTTACCGGCATTACAGTACTTTGGGAGCTTTTATATTGTTTAGCCATGCGCTCTTGCTGCGAGCACTTAGGACTGGTCTTCCTTTTGGTTATGGTTATGTAACGATCCATACCTGTTTGCACTTTTTTACGGGGTTTTTTAAATTACCTGTTTCGTTGTTTTGTTGTACTACTTTTAATATGGTACCTGAATTGTTTTTTGTTTGAATTGTAATTTCTTCTGGTGTTGTTGTTTGCGAAGATAAGTTTATATTTCCGGATAGAGAACGCGTTCGGTCAATTGGCCTGGCGGTTAAAAAAGCACTGTCATCTTTTTTTTTTTATTATTTATATTGTTCATTGCATTATTAGCATTTGTGTAACTAAAACAATAATAAATATTGTTGTTATTACCTTTTATATTTTTTTCGTTAATGTTTGGTGCACTCATGCACTCAATAACAATTGACCAAACCGGTTTTACCATGCAATATTTGTTATTGTATTTTTTTACACACAATATATTATATTGTTGTTATTTTTCGTTATTTATTTCTTTGTTATTATTAACCGTTCACTGTTCAATTGAGTTCTTAAAAAAATATATTTGTTATGCGTTTGATATGACGTACGTCTATACTCAAACACGGTCACTGATCAACTGTGATCAGAGGTAGGTGACTTTATAATTGCTATAGACAGCAATGACATAAAAGCCATTAGCACCGAAGGGTTCAATTTGTCCACCCGGGAGGGCATCTCACTTGGTGCTATTGTGCCTAACAGAGATTAGAGCCATTAAGCTGTAAGGCGAAGGTGTCTGCTCCCTCCTTCGCCAACACCGCAGTGCGAATGCCCAAAAAATTGTTTTAAAGGCGATTTTCTATGCCTCACTGGCCACGAAGAGTTTGTCTAACGCAGTCACTGCATCGCTCAAACGACAAACGACAGCGATCTGGGGAAGCCATTTTCTACCAACCAGCAACTGCGGGATATTAATAAGGCGTACAATGAGGGGGACAGAGAGAGGGAAAGGAGTATTGGACATCTGGTAAGCGCACGATTTGCCCACCAGATGGAGAGCAATAACATGTCAGATCATCGTTACATTGAGTACTCCATAAGCGGAGCATGAAAGGTGCTTACGCCTTCAATAAATAGAAGGCAACCAAGTTCGGAAATCCAGACCTTATCTCACAACCACTACCCATTGCAATGGCTGAAGATACAAAGGCTGAGGCGATCAGCTGACAGACAGAAATATAGCTTCTCGTTGTGGAGGCCAGTAACAGGTTCCTTGTTCTGGCTGTCAAGGAGTCTGGCTAAATAAGTCGAGCGAAGAGAAGTTAACACTCCCTCATAAAAAATCCATAATCCACGGTGAGTGGCCTAGGCATCCTTCGCATGTGGCGGACAGGTTAATCTCTGAACGGCTTATCCTGGATGTTAATGTGAGTGAATTGAACGAATATGCCATTGTTGGGTTAGGTCTGCTTGAGAAGAAAGCACCTCTAAGCTAAGTATATGTTAGCTAAATCTTCATCGCAGCGAAGTAGAATTGCTCAAAACCATATCATTGGCCTGTCTAATAGACCGCCAATCTGTATCACTCACAGTCTGATGGTAAAATAAGAACAGTACTTATAACACAATTCTGCTCGTCGGATATTACTATAGTAAAGATACGGGATCATTTCTTCTTGTGTCGGCATACCTTCTGTATTAGACGTCAGGTTCACATTCCGATGGTAAGGAGGTATGGCATTATCCATTGCATGTGGCTGACTCGCACAGCACGATGTGAGGTAGCACAGGAAATAAATTCATAGGACTACAATTCGATACGATTTGCTGGTATTGAACAGGGAGATAGAGCCCATCTTTATTGATACGCGACGGACAGAAGTGATCGATATCATTCTGTGCAGAGTCGATATGCTAGATATGGTTAAGGGCTGGAAGGTTCGGACATATTAACTGCGTCTGACCACAGGGCCATCCAGTTCGAGATTATGTATGGCAGAGGACGGAGAATGCTTATAAAAAACGTATAAAACTACCGAAGAATACTGATCATAGCAGTTATGACAGGTAGATAGATAGATAGGTATGTTAACTTTTCAAGTTAATAATTAATAAAGAATCGCAAGCACTTCAATTAAGGTATGCTAAAATTCGTCTTTACTGTTTGACTGTAAAAGTTAAAGTGTTTTAATATAATAATTTGTCATATACTTTACTTTCAAAGAACAAATAGATGTATTATGTAGTATTATAATATACATGTTTAAATTTCACACAAATATATGGCTATATATGAATTATTCTCTTGTGTATTAGTTTTTAATAACTTTTAAGAAAAGGATGCCAGACCGCGGCATGTAGTTTGACGATATTTAACATTCGGTCATCCTCATCCAAGATCGGCCTCGATCAGCTACAATACATAGTCTTCTAGATGCTTGGGATTGGCCGTTGGGCTCAGGACCATCTTCATCCGTTGTCGAATCATCCATTATTGCATCAGGAGGAGGTGCTACAAGCTGCATATCTTCGGCAGCTACGACAGCTTCATAAAAACGTTGACTTCGCTGAGTGTCACTAGGCAATACTTCGGTTACCACATATGGTCCTTTGTACAAGGGTAGAAGTTTTGTGGATTCTCCAGTACTACCAAGGTAGCGACGAATCATGACCGAATCACCAGGTACATAGCGTTCAGCAGCACATCTCCTCCAATTAAATTGTGTTCGGTGTTTTATCTTGATTATCCCTCAAACGTTTAATCGCTTCACAACGTATATCACACATGTTCTGATCTTCAATATTGGCAATTTCATCATCTAACTTATTTGGTATTAGTCTTCTCGGACTATAGCTGAATAATACTTTAAACGGGGTTGATTTCAAAAAGTGGTGTATAGTGTTGCACAAGATCTATATGCTGCTCCCAATCGCTGCCATTTGGTTTTTTACACAACGTTGCTAACATGGGGGTTATGGTACGGATTCATCTTTCACATTGGCCATTAGCTCTCGGGGTTGCGGTGGCATTTAACACGTGCACGATATTTTTATCGAAAAAAAAATTTCTAAATTGGCTACTAGTAAACGCGGTGCCTCTGTCAGATATTATTCGGCTTGGATCTCCAAATATAGAAATGACGTCGTTAAGGGCACGGACGGTAGTCTCGCTTCGAACATTACAAACAGGCTTAAGTACGCAAAATTTTGTAAATCCATCGATCAGAACTAAAATATAAAAATTCCCGTATTTACCTTTAACGAAGGGACCTAGGTAGTCAACGTGAATGATGTTAAAGGGTACTCCAATTTTATTGATCGGGTGTAGAAATCCTTGTTTTTTGCCAGCAGGCTATTTATGGCAAAGGCATTCGATACATGCGCCCACAAATTGTTTGACATAATTTCTAAGCCGTGGAAACCAATACTTCTCGCTGATTTTCGATACTACTTTGTCAACTCCAATGTGACCCAATTCATCATGGCAAGATAGTATAATCCGGTATCTAGCCGCATCCAGTATATATAAGAGTCTTCTGTCGCCTTCTGATTTAAAAACGCGGCCATTTTCAACTTCGAATTGCCTCTGGATTCTTATGTCATCCTTAGACAGCTCAATTTTCTTTTGCAAAACTGCTTTGATGTATTTAATTTTTGGATCAATTTCTTGTAATATTTTTACCCAATCTGACACTTCCAAAGTCGTATGAAGGGCACAAACGTCTGCTACAGGATTAGTAATTTTAGGTGGACTGGTCGGACTTCGACTCAATGCATCGGCTTGTTTTCCGATTCTAGGGAGAATGTCCTTTTTTTTCATTGCGCTTCTCACAACATTACAATCGGTCTTAATAGTAAATGAAATTCCGATCAGATATGCTCGAAAACGTTCTAAAACCCATACAACTGCCAACGCCTCGAGATCGGTAGAAAGGTATCGCCATTCTTCAGTTGTAGTTTGACGACTGGCATAGGGAATTGGAGGGAATTTACCATCGACTTGTATCTGCAGGAGGACACCTGCTAGGCCGCTTTTACAAGCGTCAGTGTGAACTTCTGTTTCCAGTTAACTGTTTCTTTAAATTCGAATATGCATCTTCCTCTAGACTGGTACATTTCTAAACAACTTCTTTTTCTGTTAAACGAGTTAGCGGTTTTGCAAGAATCGCACAATTTTTTATAAAATTGCGAAAATAACTAGTAAAACTCATAAATTGACGTAGTTCATGTACGTTAGTTGGACACTTGAAATTTTCAACCGCGCTCGTTTTTAATCGCCTTGGAGCAACAACGCCATCACAGATTTCATATCCCAGATACTCAATCTTGGTCATTAAAAATTTACATTTTCTTATATTTAATTTTAATTTCGCTCCTCTCAAAGCTTCCAAAACAGTTTTTAAATTTTCTATACATTCATCAATAGTTCTTGCCGATATCAATATATCGTCGAAATAGCTCGGAGTTTACGTCTTCACTCTTAAGTTCGTCAAATATACACAATTCTGCTTTTGTTAACCGTTCACCTTCATTAAAAACTAGATCTGATGTCGAGCAATTTAAAATAGGTACAGCTAACCCATCAGAATTAACGTTGATGACACCAGCGGGAATGATGGACCCATTTCTATTAGTAGCTGAATTTATAAAAATATCTTGTTGCTCGTCCAAAGAGTCACCAGTAGTAACTGCAACGAATCAAATATAATTTGGTGGCAACACTGTAGCTTCTTTTACCCATACATTTGTTTTCAACTTTGGCAGATATGGCGCATACGATATGACGTAAAATCCTAGACTGTCTTCTCTGTAACTTCTGGATGTTTGATACACAGGCAGTACCCCACAGCTGAATACCATATGACCATATTGGCTTTATAACGGATTTGTATAATAGGACTTTATATTCCAAAGCCAAAGTTGAGTTAGGACTTATTAGCCAATGCAGTTGATTTGTTCGAAGCTTTATGGACGTTATTTTTGCCTCAATGTGACGGGTCCAAGTTAGGCGCCGATCTATGTGGATACCTAAATATGTGACGTGCGTTTCCGCTGGAACCGTGGTATTAGTTATTGTGATTTGTGGGCAATTTTGCCTTCTAAGAGAAAACGTTAGATGAGCACATTTCGATGGATTTACCTTTATTCTCCACTGTTTTAGCCAGCCTTCTAGCTTCTGAATATGGGACTGCAGCTTTTCAGATGCATCCTTTGGATCATTACTGACACTTATAATTGCAGTGTCGTCTGCAAAGGTTGATGTATATGTATGTGGGCTTGTCGGCATATCCGCTGTATAGATGATATATAGTAGCGGCCCTAGCACACTACCTTGAGGTACTCCTGCACTGATTTTCCCACATCTTGAAAGCTGATCCTTTGACCTTACTTTAAAAGTTCTATCGGACAAATAGCTTTTTATAAGCTTATGGGTATCAGGTAGAACCCGAGCCGTTTTATTAAGTAACCCATCATGGCAGACTTTATCAAATGCTTCGGAAATGTCTATAAATAAAGCTGAACAGTATTGCTTTCTGTCAAAAGCGGATCTTATAATGGTAGCGATTCTATGGACTTGTTCAATCGTACTAAGCCTTGCTCGAAAACCAAACTGATGATCTGGGATAACGTTTTGTTCATTTAGAAAATGAGTTACACTCGAGACGAATAATTTTTCAAATATCCTTGACAAAACTGCCAGTAGGCTAATAGGCCTGTAGGATGTAATCTGGCTTGAGTCCTCTCCAGGTTTCGGGATCATAACAATTTCTTTCAAGAGCATTGGAAGAAGCCGACGCGCAACATGGCATTAAATATGTAAAGTAAAATTCTTACAGCTGAATTAGGTAAGATTTTTATCATTGATCCTGTTATACGATCAGGTCCAGGTGATTTCTTCATATCCGTATTTTTAATTGTCGATTTTAAAGAAGACAACCGAAATTTCATAGGATCATTCACGATGTCGCTAATAATTGGAATAGTGGAATTACTTATATCATGTGGTGCGAAAACATTCTCTAAGTGCTTTGCGAACGCATTTGCCTTTTCACTTGAGTTTTTAGCCCAAGTACGGTCTTCAAGTCTTAGTGGGGATTCGTAAGCAATAGGACATTGTAAGCGCTTTACAGCTTTCCACAGACTATAATCCGTGTTTTTTATTGGATCCAAGTTTTTTAAAAAGTTGTCGATAGCGAACTGGTGTTTCTGTCTGAATTTATTGCGTAAGTTTTTATTGGCATAAGTTCATTTGCATTTTTATGTGTGGAGAACGACTATTTTGCCATTGTCTTCTTAGTCTTCTTTTCTCAATGACGAGCATCTGAATATCTGATGTTGCCTGGTATGATATTATTTTAGCTGATGGCTTTGTTGGCATTGCAGCTATGGCTGCGGCAGTCAGGACGTCTGCAAAATGATCTACAGCTGCTTGAATATCAGCTGGATTTCTCAGTGGGATGTTCAAAGATAAGTGAGACCTCACATACATTTCATATTTTAACCAATTTGTGTTTCTGTTCGGGTAGAAACTAAGGGTTTTAGGTGCAGTGACAAAACTGTCGTGTAAAATAACAATTGTAGGTGAATGATCAGAAGATAGGTCATAGGATGAATTAACTAAGAGTTGATCGCGTTTGATGTTTTTACTATAGCAAAATCAATAAGGTCTGGCAACTTATTAAAGTCTGTGGGAAAATAGGTGGGTTTACCGGCAGATACGACGTCAAGCTTGTTTGCTTCAACTGTATAATACAACTGCCTACCTCTAGGACTAAGGAGTCTGGATCCCAATATGTGTGCTTTGCATTGTAATCGCCAGCGGCAATACATTTTTATCCTAGCGTTGCAAAGAACCTGGCAAATTCATGGTGTTCAATTTTGTGCCTAGGCGGGCAATACACTGACGAGACTACAATTTTAAAATCAGTAAGGTTCATAGTCGTGGCTTTCAAAAAGTCCTCCCTGAATTCAGGCAATGGAAAATGACTTACGCTTTTTCGGACTATAATGGCAGTCCCACCACATGCCCTTTCGCTTGGGTGTTGGGTGTGATATATAAAATATCCATCAATTCTAAAGCAGTTTTTTATAGTCAAGTGTGTTCCAGACACTAATAGTATGTCTATATCATGTGCTAGCAGGAAATGTTCTACTTCATATTTATGTTGGGAGAGCCCGTTAGCGTTCCAGAAGCATATTTTTAACTGGTTCCTTTTTTGCCAAGCAGAACTTGCAGAAGCATGTTTTGGGTTCGCATCATTTCCTGAAACATACCCTGCATAGTTGTCATGAAATTATTCATTGTCTTTATTAAGTTCTCGATCGACCTCGAATTGTTGGTGAGGGGTTTCTGAGAACCCTCTTTTAAGACGTGGCATTAGGTAAATCATTTCTCAATGTTTGGGCATATGAAAAGTTTTGCTTAGTGTGTGGCTGTGTAGCTTGTGTACTAGCAATAGAACTAGCATGAAGCCGTGGAAATTGGGAAGCTTTATATTGCTCATATTCAGATTTACGTACGACTTTCGCGTTATTTTTTACATATTGAAATACTTTGCAGCCCCTGTAATTTGCTGTATGGTTTTCACCACAGTTGCTGCATTTTTTGACCTTGGGGTCTGTTTTGGAAGAAGTTCATTCCAAAGTCCGGTGCGCGTCACCTCAAACAACGCATACAGATGGTAGCTTGCAGTAGGTTTTCGTGTGTCCGAATTCCTGGCAGTTGGTACACTGACGGGGACCGTTACGTTTTAGAGGCTATTCCACCGTTATTATTCTGTTTAAAAGATTGCGCAAATTATATATAGGAAAAAACGAGTTTTTTGACTTAAACTGAGATGCGTTAAACACGATTTCAATACGATGCATAGGTTGGGGGACTTTATTCTTATTTAGAATATTGTGCACTGACCTTACTACATAGCCTTCCACCTCTATGGCACTTTTTATCTCCTCAGTGGGAACAGAACTGTCAATGCCTTTTATAGTGACATTCAAACCTTTAGCACTTTTTAGTTGATACGTATAATAGCTCTTATTATCTGCATCAAGACGACTTGCGATTAGGCGATAATTCTTCTCAGTGTGGGCTTGGATCTTCGTTTCTTGTATCTGTCCTCTTCGTACAGAAGCCACATAGAAATTTTCTTTACCTACGAGTTGGGACAGCGTATTTACAATGGCATTTGATGTTTCTTCGCGCAAGTAGATTGGTGGGAGTTTTTGTTCCCTTACAGTGGGTTCGGCATTTTCATTATCCGGGGTAGCAAGTACAGAAAATCTATTTTCACTTACCGATATTGCAGCTACTTGATGAGAACCTTTATACTGCTTGGCGGTTCGCTCTTGTTGTGAAGACTTAGGACTCGCCTTCCTCTTCGTTATGGTTATGTACCGATCCATACCAGTTTGCACGCGTTTAGATGCAGTACCTGGTTCTTTTTCTTGTGCTTTTTTTTTGTGTATTGTTTGTTTCTTTAGTTTTGTTTGTTAAATTCGATGCTTCTGTAGCAGATATATGTATATTTGCTGATAATGAACGCGTTCGGTCAATTGGCCTGGCGGTTAAAAAAGCACTGTCAACTTTTTTTTTATTATTTATATTGTTCATTGCATTATTAGCATTTGTGTAGGTAAAAGAGTAATAAGCATTGTTGTTATTATCTTTTATATTTTTTCATTAATATTTGCTGCGCTCATACACTCACTATCAATTGTTCAAACCGGTTTAACCATGCACTATTTCTTATTGTTTTTTTTTGCACACAATATATTATATTGGTTTTTATTTTTTGTTATTAATTTTGTTGTTGTTACTAACTGTTAACTGTGTCTCTGCACTTGTTCAATTTTTAAAATAAAAAAAAGTCACTCAACGATGTTTATACTCATTGAATTCTTAAGAATATATTTGTTATGTGTTTGTATTTGTTATGCGTTTGATACGATGTACATCTGTACTCAAACACGGTCACTGTAATATACTATATACTATATGAGATTGTTCTGTAAATGGCTGACCTATAAGTAATGGTATATCAATAATACAATCGTCTACTACGTGTACCAAAATATCTGCAGTAGCTTGATCTACTCGCATTAAACACGCCCAATGTATATGCCATACCACCACCTACACCTCTTACCGTTGAACTATCTGGTGGAGTCACTAAAAGCCAGTCTCAATTGTTGTTGACTTTCTGATCATCACACATTGACTGCCAAAATCAACATACGATTTTATTAAATTTCCGTTAATATAAGCGTCGAAGAAATATTTTTCATTCATTAAAACAGGTTCTTTGTGGCTTTTGGCTATAGCACAATTTTTATGCTGATTACTCATTTGAATTCTTACGTTACTTCCACTGTCATTCGCTAAACAATTTCTCTTAATGTGTCCAGGCCTATTACATTTCTGGCAAATGATTTGAGATGTCAAATTTTTTCGTATATGACCTTTCATGTTGCAAGGAAAACAAACTACATCGATCAAATCTTTTATTTTTGATGTTGTCGTCGGTTCTTTCAAGTTGTTTTCTTGTTTAATTTGTTTACTTAGAACTAATGTGCGTTCTTTAAATGGCATACCCATAGTACGATTAAATTCACGAACGTCGGCCAAGAACGCATTTGAATCCAAGTGAGTTTTACATAACAAAAACGTTTTTAGTTCCCAGTCATACAGGCCTTGCATTATTTGCGATTTCGTTTCCACAAATTATAACTTAAGATTATCACACAATCTATTTTTGGCAAAATAATGATCAAATACTTCTTCATTTTTACCTTGCTTGTAATTCAATAGAGTCGACCACTGTTCGGCGACATTTTCTCGACCTTTAAACGTATTTTCGAATAAGATTGCAAATTGCTGCCAAGTCGTAATTTTTAAAGAATAAAACCAGTCAGACGCTCCATCTATTAAATTTAAACGAACTAAATCAAGACGAAAGGAGTCAGACCAACCGTGCAAATCTCTCATGCCCTCTCTTGACTCAAACCATGGAGCAGCCTCACCTTCGCTTTCTTTGCCACTGAACTTTTTTATAGATCGGTGCAAATCTGGGACCACATTAAAGCTTGTATTAGAATCATTTACACCACTTTTCGCATTCATCGTAAGTGTTTTAAAGAGTTCAGCATTTTGTGCTAACAGTTGCGCTAATATGTCGCAGGGCACAATTTGATTTTCTGGATTGCTCATTTTATCCACCGTAACACTACGGATATTCTTTTTTTTTTGTACAATAAAATAAATTTTTTTACCACCACAAAACGAACCAATTTACGGCTTTATCACGTCGTCCTTCAAATACAGGTGGGACGCAGAAACTAAGCACGCACGAGTTACGTCAGAGACACCTCCGACTCCACATAAAATAAACGTAGACTGGCAAAAATAGCAAAGAGGTCAATTGCCCAACCAAAGTTGTGCAACTGACACACTTTGCAAATTCAGTACTTCCGGTAAAAGAACTGAGCTACTTGTCAATAACCTAATTACATTTCCTAAGTTTAAGAAAATACAAATAATTAACAATAAGCATTTTTTAATTCAACCTAATTACACTTCCTTAGTTTAAGCAAATACAAATAATTAACAATAAGCATTTTTTATTAAATAAAACAAAAACAAATTAATCAATAGAATAAGCACTTTTAAGTTTAATAGTTAATTTTAAACCTAGAGTAAAATTGTAACATTCAGTCTAAACTCAAACTTAAATAAATAAAGTGCAAAGTCGCAAAGCAGAAGCTTTTGGATTTCTTTATTTTTCCTAAAAATTCCTTTAGAGAATTTAACTGGCGCAGTCGGTAGGATCTAGTCCCGAAGGATTAGATACGTGAACCTAATCGTAAAAAATTTTTTATATCCCGAAGGATTAAAATAACGAAATTAAAATTCCTTAAGGAGTTAAAAAGCCAAAAGACATTATAAAAACTGTGTGTGTTTGTTCGAACTATATTATATTGACTGTATCATATAAATACTTCTTTAAAGAAGAAAAATACAACTAAAGTTGAAAGAAAAAAAACAAAACAAAGCAAAACTAGTGACTAAGAACAACAGCAGTTAAATAAAAACAATATTTTTTCAAACGAGTGCAAGGACAAACGAAAAATAAAAAAATAAAAAAATCAAAATGGAAACAACCAACTCAGCAGATCCGTGTTCAGCCGAGAACTCAACCAAGGAACCTCCAATAGCTATATCAGAAGTACTTAAAGAAGCAGCACGAATCAGAGAATACACAGGAAGCAAAGATTACGCTTTATCATCATTTATAAGGGAAGCCGAACTCTTCATCCCAATTTTTAAAGGTACCAGTCTAGAGGAATATGTTTTTCAAAGGTGCATAATAAATAAAATTCAGGGAGCAGCACTGAACGAGATACGAACATTGGGGCCAGATCCAAGTTGGGAGCAGATTAAGAGGGAGCTCATCGCAAACTTCGGAGTCAGGGAGACATATCATCAATTGTACCATAAAGCTTTATCCATAAGAAATTATAATGTAAGTGAATACTATTTTAATTTAAGTAATATTTTAAATAAACTTAATGAAAAATATGAACAAGATAAGGAAAAGCCTAGTGAATTTAACCCAAAAACTAATGAGGCTATGATTTTAAAAACTTTTCTAAACAATATTCCACCCCATATGTCCAGCATTATATATAGTAGGAACATATCTAACATTAGATCAGCATTTCACACTTTGGAGGAAACAGGTATAATAAGACAAAATACAAATACTAAACACACAGAACACAGGGAATCTAATCACATAGGACATAGACAGGTAAACAGTTTTGGTCAGTTCAGACATAATAATAACCCAAATCATTTTGGACAGACAAATAATTCAGGTCGATTCAGACAAACAAATAATTCAGGTCAATTCAGACAGGTAAATAATTCAGGATTGTATTGAAATACAAACTTTCCTAGATACGAACAAAATGGACAAACATCAGGACAAATACGAAATCCTTTTAGACAAAATCGCTATAGCCGTGAAGAGCCAATGGAAGTCGACCATATTGACGAGGGAAATTTTCGGTTACCAGCCCAAAAGCAAATCTACCGTTAGTAGATTTGACCATTCGAAATGTTAAAATAAAATGTTTAATAGATACTGGATCTTCAACCACATTACTAAACGAAAAATTGCTTCCTCAGTACAAAGGAATAAAACTAGACAGACCCTTGCTTTTCAAAACATTAAACGGACAGATGGAAGTGAACTATGAGATTATTACAGAAGTCCCCCAGGGATTCAAGGACGACAACCTTATGAGTTGGAAATTGACAAGTTTCAAAAACAAACCATTCGATGCTCTTATAGGACAAAATATTCTGCAAAGCTTAAAGGCCAATATCAATATAGGCGAAGAATACATCGAAGTAAACAATAATAAAATAAAATTTTGCAATGCTTGCCCATATGAATATGAAAGCATTCAAACGCTAGAAAGTTCAAAAGTTGATGAAATAATCAATAAGTTCTCAAGAACCGACTTGAACAAGGAAGAAAATAAGGTATTAAATAACCTACTCAATGTGAACAAAGATTTATTTTTCCAAGAAGGTATGACATTAAGTCATACCCACGAAATTCAACATGAAATTGTTACAAGAACAATTAACCCTGTATATTCGAAAATATACAGATACCCTCAAATTCATGAGGAAGAAATAAATCGGCAGATGAAGGAAATGCTTCAACAAAATATTATTACCGAAAGCACCTCTCCTTATAACTCACCGATTTGGATAGTTCCAAAAAAAACGGACTATTCCGGAAAGAAAAAGTGGCGGATAGTAATAGACTACCGCAAACTAAATGAAATAACTGTGGACGACAAATTCCCGATGCCTAACATCGAAAGTATATTAGACAAACTTGGGAAATCACAATATTTCACTACCCTTGATTTGGCCAAGGGTTTCCATCAAATCAAAATAAAAAAGGAGGACAGGAAGAAGACGGCGTTTTCAACTCCATTAGGACATTATGAATTTGTTCGTATGCCTTTTGGGCTGAAAAATGCGCCTTCAACCTTCCAACGCTTATTGAATTCAGTTTTGAGAAATTTAATAAACAGAATATGTGTTGCATATCTAGATGATATACTTATTTTTAGCACGAGCCTAGAAGAACATAAGATAAATATTCAAAAAGTCTTCGACAGACTAAGGGAACACAATCTCAAAATTCAGGTAGACAAGTGTAGGTTCCTCGCAAAAGAGACGGAATATTTAGGACACGTTTTAACCACAGAAGGTGTAAAACCGAATCCTAACAAAGTAGAAAGTATATAAAAGTTAAAACTCCCTGAAACGCAAAAGAAAATCAAATCCTTTCTTGGAGCCACCGGCTACTATAGAAAATTTATTCGAGACTATGCCAAAATAGCACAAGGAATGACAAAATATCTGAAGAAAAATACAAAGGTTAATAAAAACGACCCACAATATATTGACACATTTGAAAAATTGAAAAGGCTATTAATCAACCCACCGATCCTTAAGTATCCAGACTACTCTAAAAAGTTGAAATTGGTAACTGATGCCAGTGACTACGCAATTGGCGCAGTACTTATGCAGGATGAACATCCCATCAGCTATGCCAGCAGGACACTCAACGACCACGAAAAAAAATATGCAGCTGTAGAAAAGGAACTTTTGGCAATTGTCTGGGCCACTAAATATTACAGGCCATATATTTATGGAAGACCCTTTGAGCTATTAACCGATCACCAGCCGTTAGTATGGCTACATACCAAACATAAAGGAAAAGACATCAACCCCAGGTTACAAAGATGGCTAATGGAATTAGGCGAGTACAACTTAAACATAAATCACATTAAAGGCAAAGAAAATAAAATTGCAGGACTTTCTGAGCAGAATCAACACCGACACAGGAGAAATTAATGCGATTGACACCGATGACAATATAAGTACGACAGCGACAATCCATTCGCAGCAGGAGGAACAAAACGATCACTTCCCAATTTTAGACACGGTTGTAAATAGGTTTATGACTCAAATAATACTAACAGAATATAAAACAAAGGAAATAGAAATTGTTCAAGGAAAAAGAAAAATTTTTGTCTCTAAGAGTGACATTGATACCAACTTCATGACTGATATATTTAGAAGATTCCTAAAAAATGGTAAGGTAGGGATTTTCTCTGAACTAGCCGACGAAGTTTATAACCAAGTACAGCTCAAGCTGATTGAATTATTTGATAATAGTATAAAGTTTTATAGATGTAGCCACCATGCGAAAGACATGTGCAATGAAGACGAAACTTATAAGCAAATCGCAAAGTACCACAAATATGAAACTGGACATGGTGGGATAACAGAAAACTATGAGGGACTGAAAAAGAAGATCTATTTCAAAAACCTTAAAACATTGGTCCACAAATATATCAATAATTGTGATACTTGTAACAAATCAAAATATGATCGCAAACCCATAAAACCAAAACTTCGTATCACGGAGACCCCGTCGGATGTAAATCAAATTATACACCTTGATGTATACACCATTAAAAAACATAGTTTCATGACATTTATAGACAAATTTTCTAAACATGCAATTGCAATTTATTTAGAAGACAGAAATAGCACAACGATCGTTGAAAAGTTAAGACAATTTTTATCAGTTAGAAGCAAACCTCTTAAAATAATTACAGACAATGAATTTAATTCTACAAATGTAAAACAGTTTTTAAGAGAGGAAGGAATTGAAGTCCATTTTACAAAACCCAATAACCACACCGGAAATGCTGATGTGGAAAGGCTACACAGCACGATTTCAGAAAAATACAGAGTGATGGAATCAGAAAATTCGGAACTTTCAATACAAGAGCGTATTTTTAAATGCTTCGAATGGTATAACAAATCAATTCATTCTCTTACTAACGAAAAACCAATAGATATTGTAGAAGGCAGGGTTGATAAAACAAAAATAGAACAGAAACTAAAACAGGCAAAGATTCGTATAATTACCAAGAGAAATGAGAATAGGGAAAATTATGAAAGGACAGATGAAGAAGGTTACGTTAAAAATTATAAAACATTGAGGCATAAATATGAACCTAGATATCGTAAGCTAAAACTCGAAGGCGTACATCCTACAAACATTAAACGAAAAAATAAATTTTCAGACCAATTGGACATCAATCGCTTTATTGACGATAATAATACCGAAAGAAAGAGAATTATTTATTTAATATGGACAACCTTTGTGAAAACAGTAAAAGTTTTAATTCTATTAGACATCTAGCTGAATGGAATGCATTTTCTATGCCGCTACGCACGTTATCAACATTCTTCGTGTCTTATCTACAAATTGTGTGTCTTCAAAAATTGAGAAATTGCTCGTACTCGTATTCCATTTGTCTTAAATGTTGATATAAATAGAAGTTCTTTAGACACACAATTTGTAGATAAGACACGAAGAATGTTGATAACGTGCGTAGCGGCATAGCAAATGCATTCCATTCAGCTAGATGTCTAATAGAATTAAAACTTTTACTGTTTTCAAAAAGGTTGTCCATATTAAATAAATAATTCTCTTTCTGAATAGAAAGAAAAAACGAACTCATGCCTAAAGATTAAAATTACTTAACAATTAAAAATATCTAATTTGTGTATATATAAGAATAATTGTAAAAAATTAAGAGAATACAAAAAAGAAATAATAGAAATTGAACCTGGCTTAATACTTCTAAAGAATTCAAATGGAAGCATTGTCACTAGCAGTTGCGATGAAAGAAATCTCTCAATAAGTAAGAATTATTTATTTACTTTCCATGATTGCAAAATAAAAATAGATAAAGAAACTTTCGTAAACTCAGAAAAAATATACAAAGATAACTTCGTCATTCCCTCAAAAAATCAAATAAAAGTTAATATCACAGAACCTACATTTGATGAAATAGTTTTAAGTGAAATCGAAAATGTAAAAGAAATTAAAGAATTAAAATATCATAGAAAATATAGCAATACGTCAATCATAACAATATTTGTATTAATCTCTTTATTAATTATGCTATTGACAACGGTCAGTGTGTATACAATAAAAATTAAAAGAAAACTTAAACCAAAAATTCAGGAGAATTTTTATACAAAGGGGAAGGAGTTACGTCAGAGACACCTCCGACTCCACATAAAATAAACGTAGACTGGCAAAAATAGCAAAGAGGTCAATTGCCCAACCAAAGTTGTGCAACTGACACACTTTGCAAATTCAGCACTTCCGGTAAAAGAACTGAGCTACTTGTCAATAACCTAATTACATTTCCTTAGTTTAAGAAAATACAAATAATTAACAATAAGCATTTTTTAATTCAACCTAATTACACTTCCTTAGTTTAAGCAAATACAAATAATTAACAATAAGCATTTTTTAATAAATAAAACAAAAACAAATTAATCTATAGAATAAGCACTTTTAAGTTTAATAGTTAATTTTAAACCTAGAGTAAAATTGTAACATTCAGTCTAAACTCAAACTTAAATAAATAAAGTGCAAAGTCGCAAAGCAGAAGCTTTTGGATTTCTTTATTTTTCCTAAAAATTCCTTTAGAGAATTTAACTCACGTGCCACAGTACCACAAACCGCCCATACAGCGACACACACACACACAATAACCACCAGTATTTAGATAACCCAAACTGATTGCTGCACTACGTACCACAGCAGCAAAAACCCAGCTATTTTTCCAAATACAACTAGCAAAATGTATTTCCAGCTTTTCACTCCAACAGCAACAGAAAAGTCAGACACTATATCCTGGTCTCGTCAATGATTTTGAATTAAAAAAAATTTTCAGCTTCCTTAATCTGGCTCGTGGATAATAATATCCCACTTCTGATGTTAACTTTTAATAATAAAAAGTCGGAAGCACTTCAATTAAGGTGTGCTAAAATTCGTCTTTATTGGTTGACTGTACAAGTTAAAGTGTTTTAATATAATAATTTGTCATATACTTTACTTTAAAAGAACAGCTAGATGTATTATGTGCTAATAAACAATATACGTGTTTAAATTTCACACAAATATATGGCTATATAGGAATTATTCTCTTGTGGATTAGTTTTTAATAACTTTTAAGAAAAGGATGCCAGACCGCGGCATGTAGTTTGACGATATTTAACAGGTAGATAGGTAAATAGGGTCATATGAGCCGTGCTTTATAGAGAGCACCTTATAACGCGCGCGAAATCGAGCGAACAGTGGAAACATTAAACTCTACGGCTTTCTAGTATGCTGAGCCATTGACAGTACTGGATGAGAAAGTTTTCGCCCCTTGTGGAACGGGAATCTGCAATCCAAGATTAGAGATTCGCTAGAGATTCGAACTCATGGGAGGCTTACAAAAAAAAAGAGTTGAATAGAACTATAAGCCTTCGGAAACGGAGTACGTGTAGAGAATTTTGCTCTAATATGAGGCATACATCTGAATTACGCAGAGTACAGAAGATATTATCTTAAGAGACTGTGTCTAAGGTTTGACTAATTCGCTAAAGCGATGGTGACACAATTGAAACAGTGGAGGAAACAACGCTTATAGGGGTTCGTTTTCCTGGAAGCTTCATTTCGAATGAGCCGATGTACCTCTTAATAAGGGAGCTAGGAAGAGAAGACGACCTGAGGCTGCAAGGCTCATGGCTCCAAATGGTGTCAAAAATATTATCCTATCCTTTGCACCATCTCAAACGGCTTAAATGGGTGGCATTTCCCCCGCCATGCTTGACATGATTAGTGAAATATTCCTAGCCTGTCTAGCGATAGGAAATATCTAGGTGGTTTGAAGGAAACATAAGTTTGCTCTTCTCAAACCGGATGAGGGAGACTATACAGAATCGATTGCTTCAGCTCAGTGAGAGGGCATTTGCCTTTAAGTAGTACCGCTCTGGACGAACTTGTCAGAGAGGCGCTAAGAGAAATTCTCAATGGTGGATATGTTTTGTCCGTATTTGTGAACATTGAAGATGCTTTTTCAAGATCTCTTTTATGAAGGTGAGAAATACTCCTATTGAGCGTAGGGGTGCTTCGGTCACAAGTGGGAATTTAATAACCTCTTTGGTAGAACATGGCAGTCGATGGCCTTCTTTGGAAACTGGACTCAATAGGCGTCCATACGATTTTGTATGCCGACGATCTGACAATCAAGGTTGGTGGTAAGTTCACTGCGGCCAATTAAGGTTGCATAAGATCAGCTGTCATGAAAACTGAGCCATAGTGCAATGGCTAACCATGAATCTGACTGGAATGAGGAGGGGTGTCGTCGAATCCTTGATGCTTTCCGGGTCGGAAATAAATATGTCCAGGAAGGTGAACTATCTAGGTATTACTCTTGATAAGGAACCTATCTGGAATAAACCTTTTAAAATAAAGACGTAGAAAGCAAAAAAGATCTTGTATCTTGTATGCAAAACGAGTGTATTGTCGGTAGTGGGGAAACTAGTCAAAGGCTGCATTATAGATTCACACGATACTATGTTACGCATCCTTGACTTGGTGACCAAAGACCTACAAAAGTACAATAAAACGTAAGTATGATGTGGTTCAAAGGATTGCTTGATATAAAATGTCATCTGTCATTGAATTTTTATATTTTTCCCACAGTTCTAAAGGTGAATTGGAAAAAGAGAATATGCGCCAAACTGCTTCGTTGCTGCTAATGTATTTGACCTTGTTTGATTTCATCTGACTTATCTTGAGGTGCCACTCCATAAATGGCCATATCACTGCCTTTGTTTACATAATTACAAATATATTTTATTGATTTAACGGGACTGCAATATTCACCGTTTATAAGTGCTTTATATATTTTAGATAATAATGGTGAATATGGAACTACCCATCTATTATCAATCTCGATATGAATGTTTCGT
This sequence comes from Phania funesta, assembly GCA_963932375.1. Taxonomy (NCBI): domain Eukaryota; kingdom Metazoa; phylum Arthropoda; class Insecta; order Diptera; family Tachinidae; genus Phania; species Phania funesta. The sequence goes on from OZ010653.1 coordinate 65,221,261, forward strand.
ACTTTTTATGTAATGGATCTACCATTGTTATCTGGTGAACGCCGGCGATATTGAGAGTATCCATCATTGCCTGTTAATGTTTCTGGAGTCAATTGCACACTTGCCATTAATCATGCATGGTGAATGTATATTAAAGGCTCCACATAGGCCATGTGTCATATTCTTCGTTATTATTTCGAACAATTCTCGATCAATTGTTGGGTCTGGGATTTCAGCAGAAATAATATCGATTTCGTTTGGCTGAATTTTAGCAACACACCAAATTAGAATATGAGCATGTGGCAGTCCTCTTTTCTGCCATTCAATCGAAAACATCCAGCAACGAACTAAGCAAAAACATTCGATTTTACAATTAAATCCATCAGAGACTATAATTTCTGCTTAAATAAGAGTGCTGTGATATCATGACGATCAGTTTGCGATTGTCCTGGCAATAAATTTTTTTTAATTTCATTCCAAATTGGGTTGCAAATAAAAGTAATGAATAAATTAGGACGACCATAATTGCGAACGTATGTCATAGCATCTTGTGAATATTCATACATATGACATGGGCTGCCGGTATAGGTAGCTGGTAGAATTGTTAATCGGCCAAGATCATTTAAATTGCCATCATTATTAATTGCATCATGTAGATGAATATATTCCTCTGATCGTAATTGACGTTGATTTTGGCGAATAAATAATAGCCGCTCTGATTTTATTTTTGCATACATATCTACAACATACTGATGATACAGTTGGCGGCATTTCAAAGTATGATTTTCCATATTCTCCCGAATCATGGGTCTGTACGCATAGTAATTCATGCAAATTATCTTTTTATTTGTTTCTTCACCTATAATATCAAAAAAAAAAGTTTTTGTGAGCAATAAAATACTTTAAAATGTATAGTAGTTGGGTTTAAGATTTTTAATTGAAAATGGTAGCCATCTTGTCCTTGCCAAAACAGTATTGGATATTGCAGCGCATCACATGAGCGATGTGTTCCAGGTACTCGTTGCAATTGATCATTTTGCGATTATCGAATGGCATTCGGTCTATTGCAACTTTAAATAATTTCACCAATTCGTTATGCTTATGAAATAAATTTTGTAATGATTCCACAATGTTGCGGCGTAGTCCCGTAGTAATTGTACTTCTGGTGGTAACTTCTGACTTCGAATTACCAAGGAAATATATCTGTAAAAATTTATATTCTTCATCAGGAATAGGCAATAAGGATCCTGCTTTGTCCTTGAACATTAAATATTTGCATGAAACTATATTATCAGCACGTTATTTGAAAGCAGCTATTATAACCTCGTATATGGGTTAGGCAATGTTTTGATTGTGGTGTTTTTCCAGACACCAATGAAAGTAATGGTTCCGGTGGTTGGCTAAGTTCTGGCAGCTTTACTTTGCCATTTGCACAACATAAGCCTTTATGTTTAAATGTTTTGCAATGGACACATAATTGATCCATGCTTCCAATATTAATATTGGGATGCACATTATAATCAATTGTTGGGTCGTAATTAAATGCAAGGCGCTTAAAAACAATGCGATTGGTATTGTGTATTGCTGCTCTGGAGGCTCTTCTCGCAGACCGATTTTCTAGTGAAGAATTTTGGCGCAAAAGTGACATTCGATTCCTGACTTGTTCGTTGTCTTCTGCGCGCTCCTCTTGTATCTGCAGCACAGGCATATGATATGTGTGCCTTGTACGGCGACCAATATTTGCACGTGCGCATGGCATTTTGCAATGCAATATACGTATTTTAAAATTTAAGTTATTTTTTCTTTGTTATTGTTGGGGTAGTGAGGCTGCCTTTATTGTCTTACCGGTTGCTTGTTTACTTTCCTCAAAAGCTTCCAATAATAAAATTAATTTACTTTCACTTACACCTTGGGTTAATTTAATGAAATGTATGTAATATTTAATTTAAATAAATTAAACTTTAATTAAATAACTTATTTTTTTCGTTTGACATCCACGCACTTTTCACGAAAAGAGGTTATGTATGAGCCGGTATCGGGATACTTAGCGCCGCCGCATGCCGCCACACGCCAATTAAGCACCCAACGCCTTTAGTGAAACATAGCATAGGCTTACCGCGCAAATATAGTTTGAAAAATAGTGATATTTATTTACTGTTTTCAACTTTATTAAACTTTATTTTTTTCATAAAAAGATGTTAGGTTTGAGTCGGTATCGGGCTAATTAATGCCATTAATTGATTAAGGACGCAACGCCTCAGCGAAATACAGCATAGGCTTATCGCGCAAATAAAGACTAAAAAAGTTGAGATATTTATTTACTTTTTAACTTTATTTTTTTCACGAAAATAGCTTATGTATGATCCGATATTGGGTTAATTAACGCCGCTACACAGCGATTAAGCACCAAACGGGCAAAACCCAAACTACACAGAATCACGCCATCTACCGAACAACACCTAAACTGCACGAAAGCACTTTAGAAACACTCCTCACGGGCCATAGATAGAACTTACATATAAATTTATGGCAAACCTGGTGCGGTAGTTCTTAAGTTATTGCGGTCGAACAATAGAAAAATTGCGCCATCTGTCGGTCAATCCCTAATCCACATAGAAACGCTCCTCGCGAACAGTAGTCGAAATCGGTGATATAGGTCTTAAACATCAAAAAAAGGAAATTTTGCGCCATCTGATGGACGAACACTAAACTACATAGAAGCCCCACTGGCGACCCATAGAGTATAAATGTAAATTTTGGTCAGAATCGGTGCAGTACTTCTTGGGTTACGGCGCAAAAACACAAAAAAACTAAATATTGAGCCATCTGTCGGACGAACTTCAAACTACTCCTCACGGCCTCTAGAGCATGCATAGAAAATTTGGTCAAAATCGGTCCAGTAGTTTTTGAGTTTATCGATCACTAACATACATACACGTAATTTATATATATATATGTATAGATAGATTACAATTAGAAACCAATTAAAAACATAATATGACAGGATAACAATAGTATATGATAAAATGAAATTGTTATATCTTTAGCACAAATATGAAAAGTGTGCTTTAAACATTGAGTACATGTAGCATTATTGCGTCAGAAATTGTTCCAAGTTCTTCAAGATACACATATCTTTTTTTGAGAAACCTTAAGTAATGAAATTCTATTAATACTTTTCAATATCTTATGTAATTTATTGAACTCATGACTACATATACATATATACTGTTTGGTTGTTTCCAACCTACATCTTACTGTTACTAAATTTCTGTTGTTCCTGTGCTGAACTATTAAAAATTCGGTTGTGTGATAACCAACGTGATTTATGCACTTATATAAAGTTAAAGCTGATATTTATATAATGAGTTCATTCAATATGAACTAATGGGAACCTCATAAAAACTTATAAACTGAAAAATATTGAAGTTCAAAGCCATAGTCGAATATGTTGATGGAAGGCTTGCAACAATAGCGTTTTATTTTGAACTTTTTGAAGTGATTTTAGTTCGTTATTATTCTTATATCCATACACAATAGCTAAGTAGTTAAGATGACTTTGTACCAATACAAAATAAATCAAGAGCTTCGTTTTTTCCTTAAATTTGTTTTTAAATTTATAAATAACACCCACTGCATGAGCTATCTTTGATTTAATATTATTAATGTGTTGATTCTATGAAAGGTTACACTGTAGATATACACACAAATACTTTATAGAGTTATCTTCCGTAATTTTTACACCATCGACAAATACAAAATTTATCAAAAATTTCGCGCGGAAATCCATTCGTCGATTTTTTTTCTACGTTGGTATGACTGTCAGTGACATCTGTGCCAAATATCACATCAAAGTAATCATTAGCGTTTAGTATACGCTTGTCTTTCTGAAGTACAACGAGTGCATTCGGCGATTTTTACAATGAGTGAAATTATTCAACAAAGAAGTTCCATTAAATTTTGTGTGTGGAATGAAATTTCTGGTACCGAAACATTCAGAATCTTGCAAAAGGCCTTCGGTGATAATTGCCTGTTGCGAGCAAGTGTTTTTGATTACATACAAATTATTCAAAGAAGGTCGCGAACGCGTTGACGACGAACCATGTCCAGGATGACCATCAACATCAACTGATGATCAACTCGCCAATAAAATCAAAGAATTGGTGTTCGAGAATCGACGTTTAACAACCAGAGACCTTACTGATATCGTTGGAATCAGTGAAAGCCGACAAGTCTTGGTTTTTGCACCACGGTAATTCAACGTCGCATTCCGCATTGGTTCTTCGTGAGTTTGTCGCCAAAAATTCAATCAATATCGTTCCACAACCGCCGTATTCGCCTGATTTAGCTCCGTGTGACTTCTGGCTCTTCAGGAAACTCATGCGACTGCTCGCTACGACGTGAATCGCTACGCGCATTGAAGGATATTCCGGAAATTGACTTTAACAACTGTTACGATGATTGTAAAAAGCGTTGGCATAAGTGTATTGCAGCTGGGGGGGATTACTTTGAGGGGGACGAAATAGATTTGGCAGAATAAATAAAGAAATTTAAAATTATGAACAAAGTCTTACTGTTTTTTGCCCACATTAGTATATAAAATTTATTTATCTGGATATTATGTGGCTTTAATTGGATCAGCTTCGTTTTACTTGTAAAGAGAACGAAAAATAGCACTAATGATGGCACATAGCCGAAACCGGTTTGTCTCCAAACCCAACATGACAAGGGAACGGAAACGGAAATTTGTTCCAAAAATCTACATCCAAACACCCTGTCGGAATATCAAATCAAGAACCAATTTATTTATGCTTGCAACCTCAAATAACAAAGATGCATCTCGTTCCATATATGTTCTAACCACTGTTTCATAGTTAAAGGGGTAAAATAAACAGATATTGTCTGCGTACCTAAAAAGATTCCCCGTAAGATTAACATTTTTTATATCATTCAGATATAATGAAAAAACTAATGGTCCTAATACACTGCCTTGGACTAATCCTTGTTTTACGAAATGATAGGAACTGTTGCTTGAATTAACTTGCACATATTGCTTTCGATTCGTGAGATAAGTTCTAATGAGAGCTAGTTCTTTATTAAAATCTTCATTATACATTAACTTTCGTAATGAAATGTCGTGATCTATAAGTTCAAATGCCTTGGTAAAGTCAAAAAATATTCCAGCCACAGAATTGAATTCTTTGTCATAATATACAACGTTAACGACATTGATAACAGCTTCTTCTGTACCACATCATTTTCTGAATCCATACTGATTTTTAAAAAGTATATTTTCATTTTGCATAAAGTTAGAAATTTGCGAGTGCAATATTTTTTCAAATACATTGTTGATTACGGATAAAACTAAATTTTAGATATAACTTCATATATTTTCAGGATATCGGGATAAATTGCCTTTTAAATTATTTTGTTAAAAATGCTAACTAAGCGAGGTGAAAAATCCTCAATACAACTTAAGTGTTCCGGGATATATATTGTCATGCCCAAGGCTTTTGCTTCAACAAAGGTGGTGCTCTTTGCAACAAATTTTTGATCATGAAGAACCAATTCCCTCTGGGAATTACATGAATCAATAGGATTTTGTTAAATTTTTGATTTAAGGTCTTCAACAGAATTAATGAAATAATTATTTAGAATCTCAGCTTATTTGTCGTCTTCTAAAACAGGTTGTCCATCTGGGTCTTTTATGCTTATTAAATTCTCTTTATTTCTTCCTAATGTATTATTATGGAACTTCCAACATTTTTTTGGATCTTGTTGGATTGCAGACAGTTTATTTTCATAAAAGTTATTCATTGATTCCTTTACGGCATTTTTTATAATTCTGCTTATCTTTTTTACTCTTTTTATTAAGTAAAAGTCATCTGGTGTTTTTCTACCTTTTTTAAAATCAGTTTTTTAAATTTGATAAGATTTAGTAAATTTCCATTTATCCATGGAGTTATTTCATTTGTCTTATTTTTTTACACTTCCTGATTTACGGAGATCTTCTTAAAAGCCTCGTTAGCACATAATATAATTGTCGATGTGCCATTTTGTAAATTGCCTGTTTCTTGTATTATTAGTAGATGCCTGTGGATATAGTCATTCACGCAACTGAACTGATAAGGTAATCGGAAATTTTTTTGGTAATTAATATTATGATCTTTCCCTTCACCTTGAATTCTACCTTCTATACTTTCTACAAATATGGCAGAGGAGATATTTATCAGTTAATGTATCACTTACTGGACGAGCTACTAAAGAATGGCAATTTTTAAAGTTAAAAACAGCCAATAAATTAAATAGATAATTACTAGTGCGTTCATTTAAGCAAATGTTTGAGTCGCCTGCAATTAGACATGGATCTCGACCATAAGATTCAAGGATTTTTTCCAAAGCTGTAATATATTTACTTAAACCACTTTTCTGAGATCTATAAAAAGACACAAATTTTATGCTTTTGCCGTTTAGTTTCCGACCTAATAATGACAAAACAAAGTATTTGCTTTGGTATAGTTCAAAATTAAATTTTAAATCCTCCCGAATGTAAGCCGTGGTACCCCCATATCCATCTATCCGGCAACAATGAATATTTTTATAGCCTTTCAATTTATTTATTTGTATTATGCTCTCATGCTCTTCCTGAACAACTACAATATTGGGTAGACATAGCAACATACTTATTAAGTTCCTAAATTTATTAAAATTTTCAATGGACGAGATACTTCTGACGTTAATTGAAACTATTTAAAAAAGAATAATGAGTACTTTTACCAGAATTTTTAAATATATAAGTTTAGATCGCAAAAATATTGGTTATTTATCATATTGAACTATATAATCGAATAAACCATAAATTAAGAAAATTTAATTAACTTAATCGTTGTCATCATAATCATTATTGTCTTGGCTTCGAACAACAGATTGTCAAGTATGTCTTTACTTCTAATAATTTTTGGCTTAGATAGTTCACTTCTTTTGTTAAAGGCATTCCCTCCAACTCATACACAGCACGGTACCCAACATGCTTAAGTGTCTTTGCATGATTAAGTAAATTTATAGTTTATTTACTTAAATAGTCGCTTATAAACGGATCCTTTCCATTTTATTTTAAAATAGGTTTTACTGACGTCAATTTCTGCTTGGCCTCCATTGAATTAAATTTTATAACCAATGCCTGCTTCTTTTCTTTATCACTGTTTGTAGAGTAATTTTTGCTTCTGACGAAGTAAGCCTTCTTGACACTTTGTGGTGTAATCTTGACCCCTACCTCTTTAGACCTACCTAACACAGCTGAGAGACCCGATTTAACATCAAAAAAATTTAGAAATTTTATTGAACTTTTTACTGTTTCAACTTTAACCTTCAAAACCTTTTTCTCCTTCTGGATCATTTCTAACTTATTTTTGTTTTCCATTATGCTTTTAATCAATTCTTCAATTTTATTTGACATAAAAGTCACAATTTCTTGCAATATAGATAATATGTCTAACTTTTTCAGTTCCATTTTAATATCACTAAACTCAGTTTTTAAAGCAAAATTCGCTATACTTATTATATTGAAGAAAGTCATCTTTTACTTTATCCACAAACAACTCGCACTGCTTGCAAGGTACTTGTTTACTTTTAAAAGACAATATTTAATGGAAAATTACAAAAATCAGTACCTCGTTTCTGTAACTTTCGCAACGAGAGTGTTTTCACATAAGCTGTGGAAACATTAAATTCCATCGTTTCTCGATTTATGAGTAAAAAGTGTTTCTGCTTTTCAATGCGAAAAGAAGCAACATTAATTACGTTTTTAATTGAATATCCTAACCAAGCAGCTGTAAACAAATTAAAAATAACACAAGATTTTAGATTTTGTTTTAGTACTCTAAGTGTTGAATTAGAAAACAAATAAAATAAATGTGTAATACGAGACATCAAAATGTGTGCGCTTTATGAAACGCCGGCGGGCTATGCCGTCTTGGATGGAGGAATGAAAGGAGAGGGTAACCTATATTTCGAGTTGGAAATACCTGACAAAGTCATTAAATTGCTAAAATTCAAACATTTCAAAGTAATGATACTAGAGAAATTATGGTTGACGTCACAACTGCTGCAGAGGTCTAAATGTCAAAACAATTAAAGAAAACTCTGCAAAAGTTGCCTGGAGGTGAAGTACAGAAATACTTAATGGATGGTGACGTCAAGTTAGCTAACACAATTAAATATAGAATTTGTGTACAATACTGGAGTTCAAGAATTTATGAGATGTATGCTCAAGCGATACGCTAACATTTTCCCGAGTTGTTTAAACTTATCACAGATAATAAGTATCAAAGACAATAAAACTTGCGGGCACCAGTTGAAATATGGCAATTATAGATTTAGCCGACATTTTGCCTAAAGATGTTGAGGAACAAAGTGAAATTTTGATGGGTACTGAGATATTCAAAGAAGATATTATAAATAATCAATATGATGAAAACGTAAAAAAAATTAATTCAATTTTTTATTTTTAAAATGTTTTAAAATTGTTACACAGTAATACGTAAAATAAAAGTAATAATAAAAAAATTTATGAATGTTGTTGTTTTCATGTTTTTATCCTTATGTATGTATGTACATGTTTTAATGCAACATTTTCATTGAAACAAAAAATTATATAATTATAAAATTATTATACATATATAAAAGGTTAAAAAAGAATGAAAAAGGATACTAACTAACAAAAAAATTTATTAATGAAATAAACTAGATTAACACGTCAATAAAAGAAATTTACATTTTCCGCCACAATTTCAAATGTGAGTCGATTTGACAGATCTTACTTTTCAATTCATATCGTTATTTCACCAGTTCCCCGTTTCATGTGACACCTTTCTTGATGCGACAGTTACATGCATGGTTTTTAATATTCAGCGTATTGTTAAAAAAGTTATAATATGTTTTTCCAACTGAAGTTTTATATGCAAAGGTACCATAATGTCCCTTCAGCTCTTGACTCTCATTGTGTTTTGGAATATTGGTTGCCCTTCGATCTGGTACACCATTTGCATAAAAGCCTTCATACCCGAGAGGAAACTAATAACTTTGAAGTCACAAAAAAGTCGCCTCTCGTGCTCTTTATATTTTACAGTATTCCATTGGGTTGACTGCTTGGAAAATCATTAAAGGCGTCATTTACAATGTCCTAGGCAAAAGTGGTCCTCCTACTGCTCGAATGTACGTCGGCGCCATGCTAAGTGCATGTATTCACATAGTCTACTTTAAGCACCAGTTAGCAACAGAATCCTATGAACGCAGTAAGCATTGATATTAAGCATGTCCAGTTTTAACTCTGCCTCAAATAAAATAAAGACCTAAGCTTTCAAAATGCCGACACACGCAAATATATAATTTTTTCAAACCCTCTACCGAAATCTGTTTTCCGAGCATTGTTATGTTTTTGTGTTGTACAGTTTTAATTTATGTAGTCTTAAGAGAAGCTTCTTGTCGTTTAAAAAATTGGGTATTAGGAGTGGAGAATCAGAGATGCCTAAAGTGATATCAAGAATTTTAATTAATGAAATTCACGGATGTGACTTCTGTAGATGTTGTCAAAATAAAGAGGAGACGGAATATGATCTCATGTGCCTCTGTTCTGCCATAGAGAACCAACGCCAGACTCATCTCGAGCGGAGGTCCTTCGACAGTATCTCCGAACTATGAAAGGTGGAACTACGGTGTCCTTGTACAGGCAACAAGCTTAAAAAATGTGGACTTTGGCTGCATATGTTGCCAATATATATATATATATATATATATATATATATACAAATGCATGAAGCTCGTAAAGGTATTCTTGAGTCTGAAGAGTGTTTCCATCGTCCTCGCACGCAGGTTTAGGCTTAACACCAAACTCTAAGCCCGCTGGTAGTTTAAGTTCCGCTCCAAACTGGATTTTCGCCGGACTACGTGAGGTGGAATCGTGAACAGCTAACCGGTAAGCCAGTAACAGCTAATATGCTCATCCCAATCATTTTGGTGTGTACTAATCACTTTTCTGAGATATTCCTCCAGCGTACGGTTAGATCTTTCTACCATGCCACCAGACTGTGGATGTAGCGGTGTCGTTCTCGTCTTTTTGATGCCATATAAGTAGTACATTTCTTTAAATATGGCGAATTCAAAATTTCGTCTACCACCGTTTTAGATTCTTGGTTTGGAATGGCATACACCTCGGGCCATTTGCTGAAATAATCTATTACCACTAGTACATACCGGTTACCAGCGTCACTGACAGGGAATGGACCTGCTACATCGATAGGTATCCGCTCAAAAAGTGCACCCACGTTGTATTGCTGAAGCTTGCCGCGACTTTTTCTTGTTGGACCCTTGGCCGCAAAACATTGTTTACAATTAGCCATTCAATCGGCTACAGACTGCTGGCATCCAACCCAGTAAGATCGCTGTTTTATCTTTTCCAAAGTTATTGTAAAGCCCAGGTGGCCGCCACTAGGACCGTTATGGAACTGCTTCGTTACCTCATTTGCCTTGGAAGTGGGCACGACAATTAAGTCCGTTGTAAATTTGCCATCTGTACTTTTCCAAGATCGATATAAGCAGCCATTTATTAATTTTAGGCTATTTCACTGGGCTCAGTACGCTTTTGCTAATGGGCTTTCTGCTGATATTTCATTACGGGTCGGTCTTTTGTTATCCTGCTTAGCCAACATAACCTTTGCCAAAATGGGGTCGTCATTCTGTTCCTTACACCAGTCTTCCCCTGAGGTAATTTGGTTCAGCCGCACGTCAATGACACATTCCTTTTTCACGACTTTTGTGCAGTGCTTGCACTATACGTTGTATGGCTGTCTTGAAAGGGCATCAGCATTATTGTGTTTTCCACATTTTCTGTGCTCGATACTAAAATCACAGTTTTGCAGACGTTCAATCCAACGTGCGAGCTGCCCTTCGGGGTTCTTAAATTGCAGCAGCTAACGTAATGCGGAGTGGTCTGTCCTCGGGCTTGGACAATACTCTGCTGTAGTAGCCAATGGCTTTTTCCACCCCATTAACCACCTGGGAAAGCACCCCTTCTATTCCATAGCCGCTCGCATCCGTGTCTAATATGAATTCCTGCCCAGCGATTGGATAGGCGAGGACTGGTGCTGTACACAAAAGTACCTTGAGCCTCTGGAACGCTTCTTCTGCTGCCTCACTCCAGTGGTATGGTCGCGACTTTCTGCGCAAAGTTCGGCACAAATCTCCTCATGAAGATTCCGTGGGCGAGGCCAGTCCTTTACAGCCAGTATTTTGTCTTCGTCAGTAGATATACCCTCCGATGTTACGCGATGCGCCAAATACTTACCCTCTTTTTGAAACAAAGCACATTTAACGCTTAGCTTTAATCCTGCAGCTGTTATGCGCTTAAATACCTCCTCCAGGTTTCTTAGGTGTTCGTCAAGAATCTTCCCCATTAAGATTATGTCATCCAAATATACCAAACACGTCTTCCAATTGAGACCGTTAAGCACACGTTCCATTAAACGCTCAAAAGTGGCTGGAGCGTTGCAGAGCCCAAATGGCATCACCTTGAACTGCCATAGACCATCGCTCGCGCTAAAGGCAGTTTTCTCCTTGTCCCTATCGGCTATCTCTACCTGCCAATAACCGCTCTGCAAATCCAAGGTAGAGAACCATTTCGTTCCGGCCTACGTGACCTAAGGTATCGTCAATTCAGGGCAGCGGATAACTGTCTTTTTGACGTCATTGAGTTTCCGGTAATCGACACAAAACCTGGTGCTGCCGTCTTTCTTCTTCACCAAAACTATTGGCGAGCTCCACAGTCTGGAAAATGGCTCAATGACTCCATTCCGCTGACCAGTTCTTTGACCTCGTTTCGCTTTGCTAGGGGAATATTCCTGGGTACTTGTTTTATAGACCTTGCTTCGCCGGTGTTGATTTCGTGTTTGACAACTGCGGTTCTATCTTGGCTTTTATTACTCAGGGCGAAGACAGAGGCAGGTTTTCTTAGCAACTGCTTAGCTTTGTTTCTGTCAGGAGATGTCAGGCCTGATACCCATTTTTCCACCTGTTCTGCCAGTAAATCTCGTTCTTTGGCTGTTGTTTTGGGGCATACTGAATTCGCCGCACAATTAATTATGGCTCCTGCCGGCTCACATTGACCGATTTTAAAATTTCTGTCAATCGTATTTTCGCTTTTGGACAGGTTAAGTAATCTTACAGGAACTCGTCCATCGTCGCAGGTTTTCACAAGGGCTCTAGCTGTTATGATTTCGACTTTTAGTTCTTTTGGTTCTACAACCCACAACCGGTTCTTCACAAAATCTTCCTCCATACGTACCCATACTATAGTTTCTTCGTGAGGTGGTAATTTCTGGCGTTCAAGGGCAAACAGATTCCTTACTGTTGTCCTGCTCTCATATCCAACATCCAGAGGTATCTCGACATTGCGCCATACCATTATTTGATGTCCCATGCATAGATCAATCCCGGTGGCTGTCATGAAGTCTGCACCAATAATAACTTCATCCAATATGTCGGCGACAACAAGCACATGGCCGATGCTGATGTTCGCGATATTCAGTCTTGTACTGGCTCTTCCATAGACAGTAGCTGAATCCCTAGTAGCAGTGCGTAGTCGTATATTATTTAGCGGTTGTACTGCTCCTTTTACCAAATCGCGCCTTATTATAGACTGAGATGCTCCTGTGTCTATGGTGAGGACCTGTTTCTTTCCGTTGATAAGACCGCAAGCAGTAAGGTTGCTGTTCTTTTTCTGCATGATGGAAATGGAGATTGTGGGCCCATCGGCTGTAGGAGCTAGCTCTCGCCCCTCAGCGCTAGCTCGATCTACTTTAACGGTAACACATGCGATTCGGTGTTATTCGCCCGTTTGCTTTTCCTCGGTGGCTAAGCAGATCTTGACCTTTTCTTTGCTGATCTGCAGTTGCGCTGGAAGTGGCCGACCTTACCGCAGTTAAAGCATTTTGTGCGAGATTTGCTTCTTTCTTCTAGTAATTTCTTGACGACCTCTTCTATATCGCTCCTTTTGTCTCCGCAATTTGGCATATCAGCTTCAAGTCGCCGCACCTTTGCACTTGTGGCTTCGATATAACTTTTTCGGTCTCCTGGGCCAGCGCGTAAGAAATAGTTTCCGCACAGGCCGACTTCTGCATAGCGCAAACTGCACATCTAACATCATGAACTCGTCCAGGAATGGATGGTTCTCGCCTGGGTAAGTCAGCTGCGCCAAACGTTCAATTTCCATCGCAAAATCTTCCAGCGTTTCATTCGGCTTCTGTACTCTGCTTCTTAATTCCATCCTGTACAGTTCTAGCTTATGTTCGCCACCGTACTTAAGTTGCACAGCCACCATTATGTCGTCGTAGCTATTTCTGCAGCCAGCTGGTAAGATTTCAAGTAGTGCTGCTGCTGTTTTCTTTAACGCCAGAATTAGTTCTATGGCTTTTTCTTCATTGTCCCATTCATTTTTGCTAGCCACCGTTTCGAACTGGAACTTGAAGACATTAAAAGGTGCGCTACCATCAAAGCTCGGGGCCTTTATCTTGCTGGCGTGCTCAGAGATTATTCTTGCCGGTTCTTCTCGAATTTGTAGATCGCTCGTCTTGTTCTTTAACCCATGAAGTTCTGCGTCAACATTGCTCTTTATGCCGTAGAGTTTTTCGTCAAAACTTCTTGTTATGCCGGAGAGTTTTTCCTCAATATTTCCCGTTATGTCAGAGAATTTTTCATATAGCTTCAACTCGTTTGCCAATAGCTTCCGAAATTTCCTGAAGTGTCTCGCTGTTGGCTCTGACCTCAGCTAAGAGTCCTTCTCTATTAGCCTTAGAAGCTTCTTGAAAGTTTTCCTCTACACCAGCTAAGAGTCTTTCGCTGTTAATCATAAAAGCTTCTTGAAATTTCTCCTCTTGTCTTTCGTTGTTGCCTCTAACCTCAGCTAAGAGTCTTTCGCTGTTAGTCTTAGAAGCTTCTTGAAATTTCTCCTCTTGTCTTTCCATATTAGTGTTTGCGGCAGGGGTACATATTTCGAGCTGCTCTTTTCTTAGAATTCATATAAGCCGATGTCAATACCACGTCGCTTGAATTTCTCTATCAGCCTCTTTTGCAGTTCTGCCTTATTGCCCACCGTTGGCAGATCAAACTTGCTCAGCTCTTTTTTTAGCTGATCTACTTTCAGCTCGTCAAACCTCTTTTTTTTACTTACTTTTTATTTTTTCAATTCTACTTCTGACACCAGTTGTTACGTTTATTACCACAATAAACGTTATTTTGAAGGGTTCGTTTAATTGTAAAAATTAAAATACACACTCTTTTGGGATTTTATCAGTACACAGTTTTATTCGGTACTTAACACTCTTATATACAATTCTTTAGTACTAATTGACACTGTACACTTAACACATCTTTTGTACACACAGATGTTCACTCTATGAAATCTCAAAGTCACCTATCTCTTCTGCGGTGGACGGCGCCTTTATATAAGTTAAGATACGTTTTGCAACATAACATAACTTGCCGAAAAAGCACTAATGTTGCATTATTCTTGTAAAGTTAACTTACATGTTCTCTTTGACAAGAGAAAAAGGAAAAGAAATTGAAGTTCAAGGTTTTTACTTTAGGCAGTCTTCTTTTGAATTCAGACTAGTGAAGCGGTAGTTAAGTGTCGAGCCTACATAAGAGGATAGTTAAAAATACTTCATAGAAGTAAAGTGACATTTATTTAAGCAAATGCAACTTGTGAATCATATAAAACAATCTAAATTGTTTTATATTTAAAAACAAAATATAAACTGTGAATAAAAAGAATTAAAGAATTTAAAGTAAATTTTATATCAGAACTGAAATCAAACAAATTATTATAAAACACAAATATTATAACCTAATATTATAATCGTATTAATATTGAATTTATACTTAATTTTATACCTTTTCCTTAATAAACAAATATAATAACTTCTGAAAAAATATTGAATACGGAGTTTAATTTCGTATTAAGAATATTCTTGTCAAGGTTAAGAATATTCCTGTCAAGGTTAAGGTAAAGGTGAGATCAAGGTTAATTGGCGCCCAACGACAACGAAAAAAAGTAACAAACACGTTATTTTCGATCTACTATTATTTCATACAAAAAACCAGTTTTACTAAGAAATAACTAGCAAAAAGCAGAACACTATAATACTTACGTATGCGAAGTGCAAAACAACAACTTTAAACATTGAAAGTGAAGCAAAGCAAAAAAATACTAATAGAAAGCAAAATGCAATAATACTAATGTTTAGTAAATAATGTGCAAGAGTTTTTTAACAATAAAAATATTGAGCGTGTAAAAAAATCTAATAAACAGCAAAGAACAATATGTAAATACTAATGTCAATATGAAAATATTTTAACAACTTTAAATATCGTAGGTGTGAGAAAGTAAAAAAACAAAAAAAGCAGAATACAACAAGACTAATGTTTATTAAACAAGGTGCAGAAATCGTTTTAACAACTTTAAACTTTAAAAGTGTAACAAAATAAAAACTAGTAAAAAGCAAAATACAATAATACTAACGTTTAGTAAAGCAACAAAAATAAAAAATAACGAACACATTTTTTTTTTGTACATTACTAAGAGAACAAATAAGAAGCAAAATACGATAATACCTAAATTAAGTTGATAAAGTCATTGGTATAATAATAACAACAACTTTAACAACTTTAAATATTAAAAATATAACAACAAAAATAGAAAAAGTAACGAATACGTTTTTCTACCAATAAATAAAAAATCTGACTTATAAAGAAAAATACAAATGGAAAGCAAAATAACGTAAGAGCCATCAATACAAAAACATCCTAAGAACTGGAAATACTGGAAGTCCGGAACAACAAAAACATCTGTCAGCATCACTCAGTAGTAGTGACGTAACTATTTCAGTAGAATTAGAAAAAATATATTTCTTTCTGATAAATTCTAATTTAGTTAATTTAATTTAATATTAAGTAGATATCAATTAATTCAAATATTAGATTGATTAATTCAAATATTAGGTTATTTAATTCAAGTATTAGATTAATTAAAATTATATTAATTTGATAGCTCTTGCAACTATTGCAAATAATAATTAATATAGTTTAAAAAATAGTGTTTTGAAAAATAAAGAAATAATTTTTTCGATTTTTTCCATATTATTAAAAATATTTGTTTAACTGGCTTTGAATCAATTTATGAGTTCTCTAGGGAAACTTATTGACGAAGTTGACGAACTTTTTCGAAAGTTTAATATTGACAATAGAAAAACAGAAAAGACTACTACTATGAACGAAGCTAACTTACAAGCAATTATAAGTGTGGCCGTTAAACAGGCAATTGAGCAGACTCGCGCAGAATTTCAGGGAATGATTGAGGAACTAAATAGGAAAATTGTCGCACTTCAGGTTCCATCAGTTACTGTGGAGCACAAGAATATTTAGATTCTTGATGGTGTTTTTTGCGACGAGCCACTTGATATTGCCAAATCTGTTCCCGAGTTCGGGGGCGAGGCCTCTAAATATGTCTCATGGCGTCAAGCGGCTGTTACAGCCCACAGGTTATTCGAGCGATATCAAGGTAGTTCCAAGTACTATCGGGCGGTCGCAATATTGAGGAACAAGATCATAGGAAGTGCCGACTCGGTGTTGAACACATACGACACAGTTTTGAATTTTCACGCCATACTTGCTAGGTTAGATTTTGCGTACACGGATAAGACGTCAATCTATACGTTGGAACAGCAACTTTCTACTTTAAGACCGATAATTGATTTTTATAACGAGGTTGAGGGTAAGCTGACATCTATTACTAATAAGGTTATAATGAGTAATGAGGGAAACATTACGCTAATTCAATCACTTAACCAGAAGTATAGGATGGATGCATTGCGGTTTTTTATATCGGGGCTTAGGAGACCTCTTTGCAATACATTATTTTCCTGTAAACTAACTGATCTACCCTCCGCTTTAGCGTTGGCACAGGAACTGGAGACAAATCAAAACAGGAACCATTTCGCCACTATTTATAACAACGGGCTTGGTAAAGTTCAACCAAATTATTTTCCACGAACGCACCCGACACGCACCGTCCTTGATTCCCCAATTGCTAATAACCAATCATCCGGAAACTATTTCGGACAACCAAAAGGCAAACATACCTTTGAATAATCAAATACGGCTCTCTAACCACCCACAACAATATAATTTGCCATATCGTTCTAATCCTCGGGCAAATCTCCAACCATCGCATATTCAAAATGTTGGAATGCGACCGCATTTACAAACACTAGATATGGATGTAAGTATGCGTACCGTCAGATCAAACAACTTTCGTGATTCAAGTAGACAAAACTTTTTAAATAAACAAAGCATAAACCACCTATATTACGAAGCCTATCCAAGTTCGCATCGACGGAACCTCTCAAATATGCAGATCGTAAACAACTTAGGTCATGAAGTCCAATCATGGGAGGGCAACCCTGCCATTACCAACGATCACGCTTTACAGGAAAATCAACCATTAGGAAACTTAGCCTTTGAGGACGAAATTAATTTTTTAGGGGAAAATCAGTTATCCCCTTCATCGAACGGACAATAGGAGGATATAATATAAAACTTTTGGTTGACACTGGATCTACCAAGAGTTGTATTAGAAAATTCCAGAACCTTAAGGGTATAAGAAAACTTCCTAGACCATTCCTTGTGAAATCTATTCACGGCGCTAGCAGAAGCGATCAGGCTACTCTCGTGAACGTATTTAACAGTACAGAGACATTTTACCTTTTAGAAAACTTGCCATTATTTTATGGAATTTATGGCTTTAATTTTATTTAAAAAATTAGCGGTATAATTGATACGGGTAAAAATGTTCTTTTTTTCAAAGGGGGCAAGAAAGCTTAAAGTATTTGAACTTGGACTCAGTGAATAATTTAACAACCGAGACGATTCCAAGGGAATTTGAAGGAAGATTTTATGACGTTGTCAATAGAAACGCGGCAGTATTCGCAGGCCCAAATGAGGCTCTTCCGTACAATACCAACATCTCGGCCACAATTAGAACAAAAGATAATGAACCCATATATTCAAGATACCAGTCGTACCCAATATCCATGATCTATTTTTTCAATAAAGAGGTAGAGAAGCTTTTAGAAGACGGTATAATCAGACCGTCGCGATCTCCCTCTAACAGTCCAGTCTGGGTAGTGGACAAAAAGGGAATGGATGAATACGGCAGGCCTAATAAGCGCCTTGTAATCGATTTTACGAAATTGAACTCAAAGACTGTGTGCGATAAATATCCTATTCCGGATCCTTCCGTTATTATGTCAAACTTTGGAAAAGCGAAATTTTTCACAACCCTCGATTTAAAAAGTGGCTTTCACCAAATTAGGTTAGAACGCGAAAGAGATAAAATAGCTTTTAGCATTAACAACGGCAAGTATGAATTCTGTCGTCTACCATTTGGGTTAAAGAACGCGCCTAGCATCTTTCAACGAGCCATTGATGACATTTTGCGCGAAGAGATAGGAAAATCCTGCCACGTCTATATTGACGATATCATTATATTTTCCGACTATGAGCGGAATCATATTTATGATATCGACAGAATATTGAAAAGGCTGCTTGATGCGAACATGCGGGTATCGCTTGAGAAATCTAATTTTTTCAGAACCTCCGTGGAGTATCTCGAATTTATTGTTTCCACTGGAGGCATTAAAACATGTCCAAGTAAGATCAATGCTATTGTAAATTAAGAAATTCCTCGTACTCTGAGAGGTCTTAGGTCATTTTTAGGTCTCGCGGGCTACTATAGACGGTTTGTCAAAGATTACGCGTTGATTGCGAAACCATTGACTAAATACTTGCGTGGAGATAACGGACACATTGGAACTCGACAATCGAAATTAGTAAAAATTGAGCTAGATAACGAAGCATTATCTGCTTTTGAGAGGTTAAAAAAACTTCTCGCTTCCGAGGACGTCTTTCTTTTATATCCGAATTTTGAAAAACCATTTGATTTAACTACGGATGCATCGTCGCACGCAATCGGTGCAGTTCTTTCCCAAAATGGACGTCCAATAACTATGATCTCAAGAACCTTATCTCCAGCAGAGGAAAAACACGCTACAAACGAACGAGAGTTATTGGCCATCGTTTGGGCTCTTAAGAATCTCAGGCATTATCTTTACGGAGTAAAAAATATTAACATTTTTACGGATCCCCAACCGTTAACTTTTTCCGTTTCTGACAAAAACCCCAACTCAAAAATAAAACGTTGGAAAGCTTTCATAGAAGAGTATTCGCCTTGTTTTCATTACAAGCCAGGAAGGGAAAACGTCGTTGCAGATGCGTTATCTAGGCAATTCCTAAATATGGCTGCGGACTCAATATCATCGGCATCAATGCAAGCATGTGCCAGTGAAATTTCGCTTACCGAAATTATACCAAGCGTCGAAAACCCGATTAATTCTTTTAGAAACCAAATTATACTTGTCTAGGAAAACCATAAAAAAAAGAATACAAGTATAATTTTTAAGAATCGCATACGGCATCGTATTTCTTACAAGACTATCGACGACATATTCGATATGATCCATGCGTCCATTAATCCCCAAGTGGTAAATGCAATATATTGCGATCTACACAGTTTGGCGCAAATCCAACATTTCTTGATAACTAATTATCCCTCCGTTAAGTTCCGTCATACTAGCAGATACGTAACTGATGTTTTTAACCATGATGATCAGTTAGAGATACTTAACAGCGAGCATAATAGAACACATCGTTCCCTTAAGGAAAATGTTAACCAAATCCTTCGAGACTACTATTTTCCCGACATGCGAAGGCAATTGAAACATACAATATCTAAATTAACCTTGATCTCACCTTTACCTTAACCTTGACAGGAATATTCTTAACCTTGACAAGAATATTCTTAATCCGAAATTAAACTCCGTATTCAATATTTTTTCAGAAGTTATTATATTTGTTTATTAAGGAAAAGGTATAAAATTAAGTATAAATTCAATGTTAATACGATTATAATATTAGGTTATAATATTTGTGTTTTATAATAATTTGTTTGATTTCAGATCTGATATAAAATTTGCTTTAAATTCTTTAATTCTTTTTATTCACAGTTTATATTTTGTTTTTAAATATAAAACAATTTAGATTGTTTTATATGATTCACAAGTTGTATTTTCTTAAATAAATGTCACTTTACTTCTATGAAGTATTTTTAACTATCGCTTTACTAGTCTGAATTCAAAAGAAGACTGCCTAAAGTAAAAACCTAGAACTTCAATTTCTTTTCCTTTTCTATTGTCAAAGAGAACATGTAAGTTAACTTTATAAGAATAATGCAACATTAGTGCTTTTTCGGCAAGTTATGTTACGTTGCAAAACGTATCTTAACTACTCCCACCTTTAAAATTCAGACGTCCACGTCTAAATTTCTCAGGGATACACATTTTTGCAGAAAGTTGTTTACGTTTCTGACTTGCATTAAAGTAGCAAATTGAAGCTGAAGATTCTCCCTTACAGCATCTTAACATAAGAAGGATTTATAAACTTATATTAAACAATATATCTTGCTTTGAAAAGTTAAATTTCGTTATATTAACATCTAAATATCACTGACCTTAAAATAGAAAGCTCTCCAGGGAAGCATTTTAAATACTTTTATTGTCTAACTTATATGGTCGGTTTTCATTTTTCAAAGAAAATACTATTCGGATGCAGCTGCATTTCTGTCATGTATGGATGTGGAATAAATTCAGTCATATAACAAAAAATTACATTAATTTGAAATAAGAAATTTAATTTTGTCCTTATGGACTATTCTGTCGTCAATTCTAAGTGTGGACCCCAAATCTTCCTGAACTGTCCTGAACTTTTTACCCAATCGTCTATTGGTTCTAACATAAACCCTTATTATGATAGCTTAGGTCGGATTTCTGCTTAAATGCAATTTTCAAACGAATTTTTTCCCTAACATCTTCTGGTAAAGTCTGAATAACGTCGATTGGTCTCATTCCGGTGGTAGAATGAATTGACCTATTGTATTTCGACGTGGCAAGCAGAACCAAGTCTACCGCATCAGTTGAAATATCGTCTAGTTTAAGGCATCTTGCAATTTCAGTTAACGTGCTGTAAAAACGCTCCACCTGGCCATTGGATGAACTGTGAAGAGGAGGAATTGCATGGATGTTAGCTCCAAAGTTGTTTCTAACAAGGGTTCTAATTGTATCAGAGTTAAGTGCTTTCTCATTATCACATAATACCACTCTTGTGTTCCCAAAATAATTTAACGCTTCCAAAAGTGCCGGTTTTACATCGATGATAGCTCTTGAACCTATGGGTTTCACGACAGCAAATTTAGAAAATTTGTCTAAGCATGTCAAGAAGAATTGTTTGTTCGTGTTGTAAATATCTATATGAAGTATCCCTCCTATAGAAGCTGGTACTGGGGTTTCTGCTATTCGCTGCTTTTGGGGGTGTCTCGAGTATTTTGCCTCTTGACATGTTTTGCACATAGAAGTTAAGATAACTTTTGCAACGTAACATAACTTGCCGAAAAAGCACTAATGTTGCATTATTCTTGTAAAGTTAACTTACATGTTCTCTTTGACAATAGAAAAGGAAAAGAAATTGAAGTTCTAGGTTTTCACTTTAGGCAGTCTTCTTTTGAATTCAGACTAGTGAAGCGGTAGTTAAGTGTCGAGCCTACATAGTAGGATAGTTAAAAATACTTCATAGAAGTAAAGTGACATTTATTTAAGAAAATACAACTTGTGAATCATATAAAACAATCTAAATTGTTTTATATTTAAAAACAAAATATAAACTGTGAATAAAAAGAATTAAGGAATTTAAAGTAAATTTTATATCAGAACTGAAATCAAACAAATTATTATAAAACACAAATATTATAACCTAATATTATAATCGTATTAAAATTGAATTTATACTTAATTTTATACCTTTTCCTTAATAAACAAATATAATAACTTCTGAAAATATATTAAATACGGAGTTTAATTTCGGATTAAGAATATCCTTGTCAAGGTTAAGAATATTCCTGTCAAGATTAAGGTAAGGGTGAGATCAAGGTTAATTTATACAGATCAGGCCGCTTCTTGAAATGTCCCGAACATACGCGAAATTGCATATAAGTTATTTCAGTTGCTGGCTTAGTAGTCTTGTATATGTGTGTGTTTACTTTTTGCTTGCTGTAGAAATTGTTTTTTTTTTTAATATATATATATATATGTCTGTATATATATCTATGTGTGTGTATATAAATTAAAATAAGAGAAGTTATTATTTTATAAAAAATATTTTTTATGTTGAGTGTCTTAAGACAACTCAACGTCTTCTTTAGACATGGTGTCAGCACATTTAATGGGAATGAACAAATATTTTATATTTGTAATTTATTGGTGTCATCACATTTGGTGGGAATGAACAAATATTTTATATTTATAATTTAAACATATTTTGTGTTAACTCCTCCCGCCTTAAATACAATCGTCCCGATAGTTCAAAATACGTGAAGATTGTAAATGCTTGATTGTTTTTTCTCAACTTTCGGTTCTTCGTCAGGCGTTTCGATTGTTTCTGGAAGGGCTTCTTTTCCCTTTTTTGGATGATAGAATCTTCTCCACATTTTAACACTTGCAATAGTTCCCATAGCAGCAATTAACACAAGCGCCAGAACTATTGTCAATATATTGTTTTTGGTTTCTAATAGACTTAGTCGTTTAATGTTTTCAATGTTTATTTTCTGTAACCGTTCCAATGAGAGTACCTCCTCTATCTTGCCGCCAATCCTCTTTGGTTGTAGAAAGGCTGGAAGTGGTTTGCTGCCGCTTATTTCGAGAGAAAAATATTCTTGTTCATCAATTTTTATTGTTGTATTGAAGTATTTCACCAAATATGTTCCATTTAGTTTTATTTCTTCGGGATTTGTTGTGATCTTGCCGTTGTATTGATTCAGTAGTATAAGATCGCTTCCAATTTCTTCTATAGTGGCTACGTGATCATTATTTACTTGGGTACAGTTCCCTATTATATTCTTAAATAAATTGGTTATGCAATAATCATCTCTTAGTTATACTATATTATTTTTATTACATATGGTTATGTCATTATAAGTTTTAAATTTTTTCTTTAATAGCAAATAAAATATTTTTACATTTTAATATTTTATCAAATCCAATTTTATATATTAAATTTCCAAGTTTCACAGGTTTTGTTTCACAAGTATCGGTATGTGTGATTGGAATGTGTTCCAATCTTCTTTTCTAACCTTCAATATCTCATTGGTAATGTTGGATATTTCTCGAATTCTATTAATGGTCAGTTCGTTTATTACCATTTGTCTGTTGTTATTTTCTAAAAGATTGCCATTTTTTGTGACAGAATTTCGAACTCGTGGCTGTCTGGTGTACCTGCGATCCACTTCCATGCAGTACCAATAGTGTCTATGGATCTCTTTACTTTATTTAGACTCAGACGCCTCAGAAGTCTCTTAATCCCAAATGTCTGTTGTTCTAAAAACGGACGGATCGGATGACCATATGCAATATCATTCATTAATACGGATTCTAGGTTGCCTAACAAATTTCGATATTGACCGATGTTGATTGTATGCACAACCTTAAATATTCCATTCTGTCTTCTTGCTATCCCAGTGTGGATCATTACGAATCTAGTGTTAGATTAGTCTAGGATGTTAAGGTCCGGCAAAGCAGTTATCAAAAATAGTCTGGAAAAAAAGAAGTTTTTCTAAGAGAATTTTATTTGCATTATTCAATTCCTTAGATGGCTTTTGTGAATAACACTACCGCTTTCAGTAACGATGGTTGTCCCGCGGTTTTCTTTTACTATTTCTTCCTTAAACCTGTTACTTAATTTAGTACCTAATCTTTTATTAGTTCTTACGTATACCATTTGTCCGGGTACATATTTTTTGCTTGGCTTTTTGTTTTTATTGTGGAAAGCGAGGTCCTTTTCCTGTTTGCGTTTAAGTCGTTCAACGTTTGTGAGCCTTGTTGTCTCATAATTCTGTGATGAAAAATCAACTGTTCGTCCAAAAAATAAGTCTTCTGGCTTCCTATTCGTAGTAGTGTGGATAGAGTGGTTATATTCGTTAACAGATTTTTCTAATAACTCATCAAAATCTCTAGACGTTCCTTCTTTCTTGAGGCATCTCATTATTTCCACCAAAGTCGAATGGAAACGTTCTATTTGTACATTTGGTTCACTTCCATAGGAAGGGGTAGTAAAAATATTTATTTTCAAGTCCTCTTTCTTCATAAATAAAATAGAAGGTGAATTTAAGGAAGGTTCATTGTCCCTTACAACATTCTTTGGTACTCCGTAGAAAAACAAAAGTTCCCTAAGTGGTCTCCTAACGGCTAAAATCGATCTGCCACTAAGTCGTTTCACCTGTACGTATTTTGAGAATTTATCGATTGAAGTCAGAATTAATTTGTTATCAGTTGAAAACATGTCTATATGAATTGTATGACCAGGATATGTTGGTATAGGTGTTTCCCCAAGATCCGGTGTATTTGAAAATTATTTCTTTTACAAATTAAACACAATTTTATTGTTCGTTTTATTTTTCGTGCCATAGATGGAAAGTAATATTTTTCCATAATTTGCGCTCTATTTTCTTTTTCATTGCGATGAGCTCTTGAATATTCTTCTACAATTATGTTCTCCTGATTATTTTCGGATGTTATGTCTTCAACCACCATTTGCGTAAATCTACATTTGTAATTTGAGAAATGGTCTGTGTAAATGTTTTGAATTTTGCCCATTATCGGTTCTGGAGCTTTAATGCCATTTATCAGAGATGGGTTAAGATACCTCTTAAGAACAGTTATGAGCTTCTGTGCATCATAACATGTTTCAACTATTAGGTGTCGATGATACCCTGGGAAGATTATTTTGAACTGATATTAAGGTACTTCTACTACGGTTGTAAACAGTTGATTTTTAAACACGTTAACTGGTGTTTCAATGCTTGGTATAAGATTCTCGCTTGAGCTTTCAGCACTGTATTGGGTCATAGTAGAAGGACTTGGTTGATCTTCAATAGCGTGCAAATCTGAGAGATTTCTAAATAACGACACTACGTTAGTCCTACCTGGCTTATATCTTAGTTCATAATTATATTCCTCCATCATACACTTCCATCTTTTCATTTTGGAGTTACTATTGTTGTTACTGAGAGCATAGGTAAGTAGTTGATGTTCGGTAAATATTATTACCTTTTTTGGGCCATAGGGGTAGTTTCTTAGCGAAGTCAGTGACCAAATAATCGATAACATCTCCTTTCGTTGGCTGCATAGCTTTCCTCAGTTTTGTTAAGCGTCCTGGAAATAAAACTTATGTGCTTATCATCTTGGCTGAGCACTGCACCAAAATCGTAGTTTGACGCGTCTGTTGTTAATTCGAAGTCCTTATTAAAGTCTCACTACCTCACGTTTAAAAAATTCACATTTATCTAGTTGGATTTTCATGTTAGCCTGTT
This sequence comes from Phania funesta, assembly GCA_963932375.1. Classification (NCBI taxonomy): domain Eukaryota; kingdom Metazoa; phylum Arthropoda; class Insecta; order Diptera; family Tachinidae; genus Phania; species Phania funesta. The sequence continues at coordinate 65,246,819 of OZ010653.1, forward strand.
TTAGTGTTTCAAATACCTGGTTCACATGTTCTATATGTAATTTTTCGTCTTTACTGAAGATGATAATATCATCCACATAAACATAGCATATTTTTCCTATGAATTGCCGCAAAATATCATCAAGGACCCTTTGAAAAATAGACGGGGCGTTCTTTAACCCAAAAGGCAACCTGGTGAATTCAAATTTACCATTATTGATGGAAAAAGCTGTCTTTTCTCTATCTTCTTCCCTAAGGTTAATTTGGTGGAAGCCGCTTTTAAGATGTAATACTGGAAAGTATTTGTTCCCGCCCAAATTTGCCAAAACGTCATTAATATCGGGAAAAGGATATTTGTCTGCTATTGTCACTGTGATCCTGAATGATCATCCTTTTTGGGTATCACCCAAATAGAAGAATTATAACGGGATCGTGACGGTCTTATAATCCCATCTCGCAAGAGTCTTTCAATTTCTTCTTCCACGACATCTTTCAGTGCCATCGGATATGGATAATTTTTTGCGTATATTGGTGTCCTGTTTTCTGTCCTTATATCTGCTACTACTACGGTCGAGTAGGTTAGCTTCTCATTTCTGGTTCCGCAAATAGTTGCCTATTTTAATAATAATAATAATAATGAATTTATAATACTAAAAAACTAACACTGTTTAAACCCAAAAAATATAATTTAATTTTAAGTACATAGTAAGCCCTATAAATGTAAGAGATATGTTAAAACTAACGGTATAAAAGTAGGCTTTTTATGTAACTAAGAAATCAGAAAATATCTCAAACTGCCGTGTTTTCGAAGAGTATTTTATTTCACCAAAGTGCCCAACCTAGTTTAAAATTATAATTTAATTAATCTAAAAAAAAGTTTAAATTTCTAAAAATTATTAGGAAAAAACATTTTGGCGCCCGAGCAGGGACTGTGAAAGAAAAACAATTATTTAAAAGCTTAATATGTTTATTCAAGCTAAAAACAATTTTAATAAAACAATAAGTATACAAATTATTTCAACATTAATAACTTGTAAAAAAGTGCAGTGTTAGCAAATAAAACAAACACGCAACAAACCCGATTTTATCGAAGGAAGCATATCGTCGATTGTCCAGATGCCCCGCTGTCGCTGAATTCTTTATACAGCTAAGTGTAACCAGGGGAGTAATTCCAAATCTGAACAACAGGTAAAAAGTGTAAAACATATTTGTGTTAATTAATCTTCAATTTGTAAGTAACTCAAATTTGAGAGATTTTTGTAATTTATTCAAAAATTAATTTTGCTTTGCAAGTCGAACCCAAAGATATTTTTTACACTTAAAAATTTGTGAAACAATTTATTTATTTCATATTTTTATTTAAAAAAAAAACTCACCCTTAAAAGTGAAACAAAGCGCGAGTGTCTTTATTGTTACAATTAACATACATTCGTACACATATAATTTATTCTCTTTATTATTGAGAGAAAAGTTAATATTATATCTTTATTACCGTCGGAATTTTAAGCGATTTAAAATATTTGTAATTGTGTTAAAAAATTCATACACAATAGTCGCGAATGTTAATTTAGTTATTTAAATAAATTAAATTTGCCATATTGCTTTTGATATTTATTTCGTTGTTCAAAAATTTATTGAGATCAGTGTTTCATTCCTTTCATTCCTATACCACTTTTAATAATCTACATACAACAGCTCTTAACAGTATAGTGCGTTCACACTAGCATCTAAAAGTTAATTTTCATATAAATCAAAATTAGTATCTCGGTTGTGCGTTCACACTAGCTTCGAAAATTATAATTGCATACAATCGCAAAATAATAATTTGATAGAGTGTTCACACCGGCATTTAAAATTTAAGTTGGTAAAAATAAATAGTTTATTAACCAAAGGTTTAAAAGTGGACAGATTCAGAAATAACACTTCATTGGATTAAGACACATCCATCCTCACTATCAACTTTTGTTTCAAATCGTGTAGCTGAGATTCAAGAATGGTCAAATCAAGTTGCATGGCGCCATGTGCCTACCAAACAGAATCCACCTGACATCGTTTCAAGAGGATGTGACGTCAAAGAAATAGAAAGTTCTATTTGGTTTCAAGGACCTCCTTTTTTGTTAAGCAATAGTTCTCATTCATCAACGAACATTTCGATTTAACAGAGAACCAAAAATTATTATAATTAAAAAAACAAATGTATATCTTGCAGTAGAGGTTCCACAAAATTGTTTGCTTGATTTGATTGAAAAACGTCTTTAATATGCAGATTTGTCGATATTCTGAAAAGCTTTAATGCAAATTTGAAGTATAATTCCATATTCCCACTTTTATTACCGAAAAGAAATAGTTTTGTCACACTCTATTTGCGAAATCTTCACTTAGAAAATTGCCATGCTGGCATTAAAGCACTTGTAGCTCTATCGCGAGAAAAAATATGGTTGATTAATGCGAAAGAAGAGTGCAACAGAATAGTTCGCAAAGTGCATACAAACCTAAATTTATGTCCCAAATAATGGGCAACTTACCCACTAATAGAGTGAGAGCTACTCGACCATTTTTAATAGTCGGTGTAGACTTCTGTGGTCCTATTAATGTTTCATTAAGAATTCGTGGTAGACCACCATTGAAGATGTATATAGCGGTTTTCGTGTGTTTCACTTCTAAGGCGGTACATTTAGAATTAGTGTCAGATCTGTCTACTGATTCTTTTCTTTTATGTTTTAAAAGGTTCGCTGCGAGAAGAGGTCTTCCCTTGCGACAACGCAACGAATTTCGTTGGAGCCATTCGAGTCCCCAAAAGTATTCAACAAGCGTTCGACAGGAGCCGACCGGCCATCGAATTATACGCAGTGTCGTCCGGGCTGAGGTTCAGCTTCATACCACCTCGGGCACCGCACTTCGGAGGACTATGGGAAGCAGCCGTCAAACAAACGAAGTTCCTACTTCTTGGGCAACGCGTCACTGAATCAAGAAGAGATAAGCACAATGATCGCAGAAGTAGAGGCGGTGCTCAACAGTCGGCCAATAGCACCGCTGCCTTCAGACCCCAACGACGGAGAAGCGCTAACTCCAGCGCACTTGCTGATAGGAGAGGGTCTGCGTTCGCTGCCGCCAGAATCCGCAGAAGACGTGACAGGCAAAGATGCGAAGTCATGGAATATTCTGGCAGGCTTGGTATCGAGACTACATTCTGGGTCTTCAAGGCAAATCCAAGTGGCATCAACAAATGCACAAGCTCAAGGTCGATAAATTAGTAATAATTCACGAAGACAATTGCCCGCCACAACAGTGGCTGACCGGAAGAATCGTCAGAGACATCGCAGGAGAAGACGGCATGGTCAGGGTGGCGGAGGTCAAGACCAGAAACGGCGTATATAAACGCGCTACACACAAGTTGGCTCCACTACCATATGATTGAAGACTTTCAGTCTTGCAATGGGGCCGGAATGTTTAGCTATATTTTAATAATTATAATAATAATAATGAATTTATAATACTAAAAAACTAATGCTGTTTAAACCCAAAAAATATAATTTAAGTTTAAGTACATAGTAAACCCTATAAATGTTAAAACTAACGGTATAAAAGTAGGCTTTTTATGTACCTAAGAAATAAGAAAATAAAAATCTTGCAAAGTAAAACTCAAACTGCCGTGTTTTCGAAAAGTATGTTTTTTCACCAAAGTGCCCAACCTACTTTAAAATTATAAATTAAAAAAAAAAATTTAATTCCTAAAAATTATTAGGAAAAAACAGTTGGGTCCGTAATACTATGTTGTTCACACTTTGTGAAATGCGTTGCTTTATATTAATCCTTTGTCCATTTTCTATGGTAAAATAATTTTCGGCAATGTGGATAACGGCTGACAGTTCTTTTAAACTATCATTTCCTAATATTGCATCAAATGAATCGAAACCTGGTAGTAAATAAAATTTAAGCGGAGTGCTATCAATTCCTGAAAATGTCAAAAGAGTATGTTGCGTTATCATAATTGCACCATTTGCAGATTTTGCATAAAATATTTGGTTGTTGACTATTGGGGTTTGTACAATGTCCCGTCTAATGTAGTTCTTGTTGCTGCCTGTATCTAGTAGAAATGAAAGTACATTTCGGTTCCTCATTTTTGCCTCGAAATATGGCAAAGAGCAACAATTTAACCTAAAAACTTAACTGCAAGCTGAACGTCGTCTGGTTGCTCATCTTTAATTTTTCCTAGGCCATCGTCTTTTTCAGGAATATGTTGTAAATATTCCTGGACGTAATCCGCTTCATTATTTGCTGATTGTACATCAACTTCGTTTCCTTCAGATGGATAATCTGTCCATTCATACCATTCATCTACTGGCACATAATCGGCGTTTATATAGAAATTCCTTTGCATCTTGTTAACTGGTCCTTGAAAAGAGGTACCTGCTGGTCTTTTTGGGTTTTGCTTCATTGGTGGTCCACTGGTTAAGTTTGGCATTTCGACTCTACTCCTTTTCCCGTTAATTTTTGAGCTTTGAACCTGAGCATAATTTCTTCTTTAATTTAATTTCTTCAATTTAAGGCAAATATGCAGAGCCTGGGGTAAGGATGTCGGTTCCCTGATACTTAATAGACGAGAAAGGTCCCCATTAATACCCCTAATGAAAGTATCTAATGCCTTTTCCCTATAAGTGTTAGTCATAACACGTAATGTTTCTTCATTAAAATCTAGGCAGGCAACCTTATCTAATATCAAGGAAAGGTGCTGATACACTGTTTGATAAAACTCTTTTATAGTTCTGTTTCCTTGACAGAGAGCAGTCATTTGGTACTCTAGAGTCCCAATATCTCGTCTGTCTGAATAATGTATCATTAAACATTTTCTAATTCTTATGCCGTATCGGCATTGCCCATTATTTTAGTTCGAATGACGTGAAATATGGCATAGTAATGTCCGGTGCTGCGGAGAGTTTCAAAAAGTGATAATACCCTATCTACTGACTTCCGCCAGGAGCTAAACTCTCCTGGTTTCCTAGAAAATTCGCGTATCGAACGGACAACGTCCGGGACTTTTTTTAGCTCTTCTAAATTGGAACTAACTCTGCCTATTGGTTGATCAGTGCCTTCATCTGATAAATTGCCATTTCTTTCACTAAGCATCTCCTCAACCATTTCCCTAATCTGTTTCTTTTGTGTTTCGCTCAGGACAGAAAGTCCATTTGAACTGGACGGTCCACTTGGTTGTGTCATTGTGAGAGCCCTATTGAGTCTCTGTGTTATTTCATCTATGGAATCGTTCGGCATGAAACTATTTGAAGGATAGAATAACTCAAAAAATAAATTTTTATAACACTGGCGGGTTTAGTTTAATTTATGATTCAAAAATATAATTTCCTTAATATTTCCTTGATATGTTTTTTTTTTTGTACAAACTCGACGACTTCTTTATTGTTTCAAAGTAAAAACGACAGTGATACTTCTTATATTCTACCCTAACTCTACAATTTGGAATTTAATGATCACGCCACTTATGCGTGCATGTGTTGCACTTTTGATGTGAACTAAATTTTGGTATACGACACCTAGACATGGTGTCAGCACATTTAGTGGGAATGAACAAATATTTTATATTTGTAATTTAATGGTGTCATCACATTTGGTGGGAATGAACAAATATTTTATATTAGAAATCTAAACATATTTTGTGTTAACTTATATACATTTTGAAATTTGAAGTTTCACCTATAAACTTCTCTCAATAAATTTAGATTCCTACTGAATAGTTGTTGAGTTGTAGTCTACTTTTATTTTAAGTACAATGATTTTGAACTTATTGTGATAGTTAACATAGAATGACACTTACTGGTTCTCGGCTAGCATCAGTATAACTAAGATGAACAATGAACATTTTGCCCTCAAAATTGATTTTATGAACTTCATTCCATCGAAAGTTTTGTGAACGTTTACCGGAAATAAAAGTACTAATCCCAGAGTAATTAATGCCAATATATAACTGAGACCCTCGATGATCCCTTACAGGATGTGGATCTATTCCATATGTTTCTAGCCCTTTGGCTATATGCATAAATTCATCAATAGCGGCAGTAGAGTCTTGATTAGGTTCCCGCTTCTTGTGAAGTTCCATTATTTTCTTCTCAAGGGTTTCTGTTTGCCGCAAAGCTAGATTCAATGAGGACACATAGTTATCAAGATGAATTGCTTCGTTGAAATCTCCAATTTCCTCTAAAATTAAATATTTATCATATAAACAATTAATAAAAACATATGTTAAGGGTGTCTTGAAACAAATATGTACACGTAAATAATAAGGTACCATAATTGCAACAAAAATTGTGTAAATTTTACCAAATATTATCTTAGGAAATAACTGATATTTATATCTTACATATTATACACTATAACAGCACAAACTTTTCATGTATTCAACAAAACACGAAAAAAGTTTGAAATTCATGAGAGCTCCCGATATTTACAGATTTTGAGTCATTATTACATCCAATACCTTGTAGGAAATCCTTTAAATTCTAAACCATCGGTTCGGCATTAAACAAAATAAGTAACATATGTTATTTGGATATATTTCCCGTCACTTCGTCAAGAGCAAGCCCTAGCGGAGATTTTTATAATAACGCAACGCTCCCTTGAGTGCTCGATAGGATTTATATCAAGATTTTGTGGATAAAGTTTTAGTATATGGACTGTATTTTATGAATATCAACAGCAACGTGCTTAGGAACCTTTTTAAAATTTCCGCCACTTTTTGTTAATAGCTTCTACTATGATAACCCATTTTTCCATAGCAAAGCACATGCGTCCAAATCAAAAATATTTACTTTCGTTTCATCGGAAAAGGTTTCTCCCATTTGTTTCTTTTTATGCTCAAAGTATTATTTTTATTTCCATATAGCTAGTTCGTTAATGTGCGGCTTTCTAGCACGCTGAGCAAGCTTTACATCCGGCTCTATCGATTGAATTTCTAAAACGATCCTTCTCTAACCAGACTACTAATGTTTTAACTAGACTATTAATGTTTTTACATATTGAAGAAGTATGTTTTTTCTTCTTCTAAGATAGTACGAACTTCTAGATCTCTATAAATATTTTAATTTCTTACATATCAAGGGGTACAAATGATAAGTCGTAAAATCCTTGTATCTAATTCGTGTTTCTAAATGCTTGATACGCCAGTAAAATGCCATATGACCATATTCATATAATAGGGCTGTGTATTCCAAAGCTTTGGGTGAGTTAGGACCTATGAACCAAACCCAAATATTTAAAATAGGTTTTCGCAGGAACAGTAGCATTTGCTAATTTTATGCGTGGACTACTTTGCATTCTAAGGGATAACGTTACTTTTCGAATGATTCCTCCTTTCATTACCGTCCTATAGTTCTGAGACTGAAGTATTTCGGATGCAACCTTCGAATCATGATTAGCACTTATAAATGCAGTGCCATCTAAAAACGTTGACATATATGTATTTGGGCTTGTTGGCATATCCGCTGAATGAGTGATATATAACAACGGTTCTAGTATACTTCCTTTAGGGAATACTGCAGAGATGTTCCCATTTTTATAATAGTGGTCCTTTGACCTTACCTTAAACGTTCTATTTGGCAAATAGCTCTTAAGAAGCATGTGAGAGTTTGCAGGAAGAACTCGAGTTATTGTAGGGAGTAGCCCATCATGTCAGACTTTATCGAACGCATGGGAAAAGTCAATAAATAACGCTGAACAGTATTGCTTCTTTTCGAATGCCGTTCTTATAACGGTGACAATTTAATGAACAGAAATTAATAATGCAATGAGCAATTTAAAAAATGAAGAACATGATACTGCTTTTTTAACCGACAGGCCAATTGGGCCAACGCGCCCATTATCTTTAAATATAACTTCACAGGTAACAAACCCTAAATCAATTAATATAAGAAAAACGAGACAGATGCTATACCAAAAATAGTGCAACAAAAAATGGTAGAGGTAATGTAGCAGATAGAATACAAAAATCGCAAACAGGTGTTGATATATACGTAACAATAACCAGAAGGCAGTCCAGTCTTAATCAATATAAAAGTTCTCAAGTAGTTGCAATGCCGGTAATTGAGAATAGGTTATCCGTACTTACTACCGTGAACGATGAAGATCTCAGTAAAACACGACTGATAAATATGGTTGTTAACGTCGCAAAACAGTTTGTTTTTGAATTTATACAGTACGCTCATGAATTTTTATTGTATGATCATAGATGGGAGTAATTGAATTGTATTCCTAAATATTTGACACCATCTAATTCCAATATGGGAGATTGATTGATATGCACTATCACTTTATAGTTATTACTAGAACGATGTTCCTCAAATATTGCAAATGTACGTAATCAACTAAGACAGAAACAAGACTCCGGTATAGAGATATATTTAAAAGATTTGGATCCAAGAAAAACCATGGACTATAGCCTGAGGAATTGGAATGCCAATTAAGGTTTAGAATCCACACATGCGCTAAGAGCTCAAAATGGAAAAATGCCTTCGCAAATCACTTAGAAAAGGTTTTCACACCACATGACATAAGTAGTTTCACTATTCTAAATATCTGTGATTGATCATGTGAAATTTCAGCTATTGTCATTAAAATGTTACGGTTCATATTTAATGCAATTTTGCGAATTGGCTTCTTGTCATGCTTTTGAAAGATGTCTGAAATTGTAATGATCCATTAAACAGACAAGGACTTAAGTCAGATAACGTCGTACAAGCCCATTAGCCTGCTGTCAATTTTATCAAAATTGTTTAAAAAATTATTCGTTTCGTGTTTAAAGCCGTATCTTACTTATTAAAACGTCATCCCGAATCATCAGTTTGGTTTTCGAGCAAATCATAGTACAACTGAGCAAGTCCGCAGAATAGGCACCGTTGTTAGATCTGCATTTGACAGTAAGCAATATTGTTCAGTTTTGTTTATTGATATTTCCCAGGTGTTTGATAAAGTCTGGCATCATGGCCCACTTAGAAAATGACTCGAGTTCTGAAGAGCTATTAATAAATAAAACTTTTAAGCTGAGGTCAATGGATCGATTTTCTAAAAAAAAGGAAATCTATGAAGAGGTCCCTCAAGGTAGTATACTAGGGCCGCTATTATATCTCATCTATACAGCGGATGTGCCAACAATTCCAAATAAATATACGTCAGCGTAGATGACACTGCAATTATAAGTGTTAATAATGATCCGCAGGTTGCATCTCAACAACATCACGTTCATGAGCTAGAGGACTGGTTGAAAATATTGGAAAATAATGGTTAACCTATCGAAATGTACTCTCGTAACGTTTTTCTTTACCACCTAGATCGACGCCTAACGTCTAACGTGGTCCTGTCACATTCAGGCAAAATTAACGGCCATAAAGCTTTAAATTAATCATCTACACTGGTTAATAAGTTCTAAATCAACCTTGGCCTTTAAATACAAAGTGATTTTATACTTTGCTTTATGTTATAAAGCCTATATGACATTCAGCTATGGGGTACTGCTCGCGAATCAAATGTGCAAAAGTTACAATGAAGATAAGTATATGATTTTACGACTTATCGTATGCGCTCCCCGGTACATAAGAAAGGAAAATATCCACAGAAATCTAAAAGTTTTCACTATCCAGAAAGAAGGAAAAACATACTTACTCAATTACGAAATCAAACTAGTGGTCCATCCTGATACTCTAGCACTCGATTTACTGCAATTTCATGGGTACGAGAGGCTTAAAAAAAATTGACACATTGAGGTCGGCGACACGGCTCTCCCAATAGTAGATAGTCTTTTATTATTAACATTTGAATACAATAAACTAGTTTCTACATTGGTAGTACATAATATATAACAATTATTAAATAAGATTTGAATACCTATTGTAAATTTCTTTAAATAGAAAAATTCAATAAAATAAATTTTAAGTTAACAAAAACTTATCAATTTATTGAGTCCTGGGAACTCTGAAAGATTGGCAGAATCATAGTCAAATTACGGCCTATTGTAATGCGCTTGAAATATTTTATATGTTTAATTGCAATTACAAAAATTTCAAGTTTTTTTCAATAAAATATGATTAACCAAATCAAAATCTTTTGAGTAATCATAAAAACCGCCAGTCACACCACAAAATCACCTATCTAGTTCACTGCAAATGAACTTTATAACATTAATGTTCATGTTGCAGCATCTAGATTCGGCGAACTAAACTCAGGAAAATTTAGAATAATAATAATTCAAAATTGTTTAAACTAATCGGCCGGTGTTTTACGTACGTTTATCTAAATCCGTACGAATTTATAAACCTATTTTAACGGGTGTCCGTCGGGAAGGTACACTACTTTGTTTATAATTTTTGATTAAATGAAAGAGAATTGATCGTATATTGATAAATGTTTTATTTAATGTCTGCAATTATGTATGGAATACAATATCAGATAAATGTCCACCTCTGTTGGGCTCACAAATCCGAGCCCTTTTGAATATACTTTTCATTACATTTTCATACATTTCACGCGGTATTTCATTAATTTCATGAACCTTGCTTTTCAGATATCCCCACAAAAAAAGTCAGGAGCAGTCAAATCAGGCGACCGTGAAGTTTACCGAATTTTTTTTTCTATAATAAATTCGCCATGTCTCTACTCTACTTCACGACTGCCAAATATGAATTGTCAAGACTAATGTTTACCAAAATGGCGGTAAAACAAAGTATTATACCTTCCCGGCGGACACCCTGCATTAATACATTACTACATAAATTACCTATAACACCTCTTTTAGTACAACTCTGTTGGTGTTAAAGTCCTGGTTAAATTTGTCTGTTTCTGTGAGAGGCTTATACTGTATTTATATGTAAGTATATATAGTGTCCCGCATTTGTATGCGTGTGAATTTAATGAAAAATAGAAAACATCAAGCAGTGGAACGTCAGGAATAAAGGCATCGTTCTTTTTACATCTTAGCTCAAAAGCGAACACATCAACTAATTTTCCGCTCTGAAAGGTAAGGAAACATAAGTGGGATTTTATGTACATGTTATTATCAAATTATTTTTCTTTTTTTAAAGATTACGGTAGGGGGTAACTTTAAAAGTATGGCGAGATTTTAGCGTTTCAAAGGAGCGTTTTCACATATTGTAGTGGCTATATCTTCGTCACCACGTGTCAAGTTAATAGTTGCGTCAAATAAATTTCTTTTTACAACAACAAAGATTGGTCTACTCTGTAGCCAGATATACTATTCGATCTCTTCTAAGCAGCCTATTATGAATTTCAAATATTATTTGACAAACTAAAAAATCAAGGCCTCAGGTAATCATTTTATGATCACTTAATTCATGTTTAAATGAGTAAACAGGAAGATCAAGTGGTAAAAACGCAATAGAGGTTTAGTTACTACTCCATTAGTCTTTACTTTCTGTTGTCGTTCTGTTGTATAATTGGTGTGGTTAGTTCTTCGGTAAAAACTTATCATTTGTTGTTTGTAAACAAAACATGAATGCCAAACTCCAAATTATTAAAACTTTTCTTTAATTTGTGCAATTTTTCAAAATAATGTATAAAACAATGCAGCAAATCACTTTGTTATTTAATGCTTTTTTATAAAATGGAATTCATATATAGGGGTTGTGCACTTATTTTGCAGTGCACTAATACTTAGTAAGAGTTGTTTTATATTATGGCACTAATTTTGTTGATGTTAAGTCGTGAGTTGGAAGTTAGTAGCTTTTCTAAATATTATTGATAGTGAATTTAACACTAAGACTAAATTATTTTTGTAAAAAAAAAACATACTTTAACGTAGAAATTTTAGGCCCAAATGGTAATCACATCAGATTTGTGGTAGAAAATTTCGGTCGATTTTGAAGCCTTTTCAAAGTATTGTCATTAAAAATGCCGCCTAAGAGATAAAGTTCACAGTATATAACTCAACAAGAAATTTATGGAAACCATTAAAAAAAATTATTTTAAAGTAAATATAATCGGAAAACGTAGCACATCACACATATTTTCTGTTTTAAATCGTTTCGTTTTCAACATCGATTTCCTACACATACCTGTTGTGTTATGTACTAATTCAAAACGTAAGAGTAATTAATCAAAAAAAAAAAAAAAAACTATAAAGAAAAAATCGAGTTTATGAATTTCAAGTAATTGTTGTTCAGACTGTTAGTTTTCAGTTCTACATACATACTGGTTATTGCTGTAAAAGAAAAGAGAATTTTAATATTAAATAAAAAAACAAATTTTTAATTTCTTGGCACTTACATGTTTTTTGATCTATTCAACAATATCTATGTATATATGTATGTACTAGTATGTATATACATACTTTTGCTGTGGTACTTGTTATTTTTCGTACATTTCCGTCTGTATACGTTTTCCTATTCTCTTTCTTTTGCATTGCTTTTGAATTCTAATATATTTATAGTAATTCCATAAACATATGTTTATTACAAGATTTTTTGTATATACATATGTATTTAATACAAATCGAATTTGTCGTCAATAATTTCATGACCACTCATTTTTGAAAGTTTAGCCAGAGTATGTTTAAATACAGCTTTTTGCAATAATTTTATTTAATTGTTAGAAAGGAATTGGTTTTTATCACAAAGCCGCTAAAAAGTAGTGCAAAATAAAAGTTTTTAATTAAGTGCTAATGCAATGCTTATTTTAATCAACATTTTGTAGTTACAATTAGAAATCACAACAGGCATTAATCATAACCCTGTAATTTAGTGTAGATTTAGCAAAAACATCGTTTTTGCTTCGTAAAAAGGGCTCACGTATAGATTTACGAATTTTTTAGAACCAGGTTTCTTAAATAGATATTAGAACTAGGAGTTCTAAGTTTATTTAGTTCACTAATTGATGAAACACTTCTTATGTTAACAGACAAAATATTTAACAATTGTGTATTTTTGATAACAAAAAGGTTGCATTCGTTTTTGAAATAATTTCAACACATATTAAATATAACAACTTATAAAAAAAAAACAAAATTAGCTGAATATATTAACAAATAATAATAAAAAGAAACTCGTAGAGCGCTTTAAGTTCATTTTCCATCATCGCTGTCGACACCATTATCATCCGCCCTGTAGTGCAGTACGTGTTTTAGTTGACAATGTTGAAGCTAAGACCAGAGGTGGTGAAGTCGCAATATACATTCGTAAAGGTATTTATTGTAAAGATGTTTTCAGATCAGACACTAGTAGTGAAGCTGAATATTTAATCCTTAAGATCTCTACATTGGATAAGAAAAAACTACTATTAGGAACCATGTATGGAGCAAGTTGTAACGTTCAGCGTGAGTATTTTCAAGTCATTTTATTCTCTTCTTCATATACGATTTGTGTGTAAATAATGAAGATGCTTATTGGAAATATTTTTTGGAAATATTAAGTATCAAGTATGTCTTACGGCCTTATATTTTTTTTAATCCTTCTTCCCTATTTTCTTAATAATTTGCTCTTGATTCGTTCAGTTTTTCTACAAGTTTTCTTTTACTATCTTCCAGATTCTTCTTGACCTTATTTTTGTCGATTTTACATAAATGAACTTCCCAAAGTGTGCATTTAATGACTGAATGGTAACGATCATTATAGTTTCTTGTTGCTTTCTGTATTAGTTGTTTTATTGGAGTTTATTTATTTTATACAATATCTTGAACTTTTCGTCAACTGTTTTATGTAGACGTTCAATATCTGCATATCTGCATTAGCTTGTTAGATTTTGTAAGATGTAATTCTACACTTTGGTTGTCTAAAAACTCTTTTATTCGAGCGGCTTTGAACTGATTATCCGCCACTAACTTTTTTGGTTTTCCTACTTTGGCAAAATGCTGCTCAAGCTGTTCGATAATCGTTATATGATTCCCGTCATTTAACGGGTAGGCAGCTCCAAATTTAAAAAATATCTTTGATTGCTTTGATATGTTCTGTTAAGGTATACTATACTCTCAAAGTCTCGTTCATCAGTCTCTGAAATGTTGCCGGGGCATTTTTAGTCCAAAAAACATTCTTACAAATTCATACAATCCGTGTGGAGTGGCGAATGCAGTTTTCTCCCTGGCCTATTCTCTAATTAAAATTTGGTGGAACTTTTACCTAAGTCCAATGTTGTAAAATACTGTGCCCGTCCTAGCTTGTCCAAAATTGCGTCTATGTTTGGCAAAGGAAACTTATCGTCTATAGTTATTTCATTAAGTTTTCTATATTTTTTCTCTTCAGAATTATCAATTCTTTTCGGGATAACTATAAAACAACTTTTCTGATTATTCCTTACTCTTCCATTTCCGTTACTAACTTTCTAACATCTGCCTCATAATGTGGGGAGTATCTAAGTTAACGCAAAATATGTTTAAATTACAAATATAAAATATTTGTTCATTCCCATTAAATGTGCTGACACCATGTCTAGGTGTCGTATACCAAAATTTAGTTCACACCAAAGGTGCAACACATGCAGGCATAAGTGGCGTGATCATTAAATTCCGAAGTATAGAGTTAGTGTAGAAAATAAGAAGTATCACTGTCGTTTTTACTTTGAAACAATAAAGAAGTCGTTGAGTTGTCTTAAGACACTCAGCATAAAACATATTTTTTTATAAAATGATAACTTTATTTATTTTAATTTAGATACAATATTGAATCAACTGGACAGGAACAAATAAAGGTGCTTGCCGTCAGGGGTAGAGGGGCCTACCAGTGGTACGTGATGTCTTTTGAGTTACACTCTGCACCGGCCACATTCCAACGTGCCTTAACAAGCGTCATTGGACCCACAATACACCTCATGCTTTTACCTATTTAGATGATATTATCGTAATTAAAACCACATTTGAATACGAATTGAAAATCGAAGTATTCTGGAGACTGCTAACAGCATATCTAAACCAAGAAAAATGCAAATTCTTTAAGACCGAATTCAAACATCTTGATTACATCATCACTTCAGGGCTCATAAAAACCGATCCCGAGAAAATTGAAGTTATAACTAAAAAACAACGATCAAGAAATGTGAAAGAAATACGATTTCTGGGTATGGCCCCTGATACCGGAATTTTTGGCCGATTTCGCGGGAATTTTACAACTCCTAAGAGTAAACAGTAACATCTAACATGATTGCATTTATTTCAATAACTGCTAATTGAGATTATTGCATTCTTTTTTAACAACTGTCGATTATTTAAAATGCACGCGTAACCAATTTGTATTATGTTATGTTAAGACTTACTTTTAATTGAAACTTTGCAGTGACGAGCAAGATACACCCTCGCTGTTGTTGTACTTCCATTCACCCATGTATGATACAGTTTGTAAATTCTAAAGGCATATTTAGCCAACCGTTGAAATCGTAGATGTAACGTAAATGTAAATGCAACGTAAATGTAAATGTTTGAGCGCTTATAGAATGCCTAAATCCGTGTCAGGTGTTTTTGACACAAACAAAAAAATCAAAAATATTTGCAGATTAAATAAAAGAGAAAACTTGTGTTTTATTTCTTATTCCGGGTGTTTTTATTAAAAACATAAAATCAAATGGATAAAGAAGATTTGTTTATTACCTTGAACTTTTTGCGTATTTGTAAAATGTACAGGGGCATAAAGAAAAAAAACGTCATCCATTTTTTAACAAATAACAAATAAAAAGCAATACAGCTGTTCGAAACAATGATGAGAGTACATCATGTTTAGTATATTCGCCAAAAGTACGCAACTTATTTAAATAATACCAAAAATAAAGTTTACCTTTTTTAATAAAAAAATTTTCATAGAGTTAAATTACATACATATTATTTTACCATTATATACGTATTTATTGCACTTAAAAATATTTATATATCTTTTAATTACATATGTACTCGTATATTATTTCCATTAATATTTCACAGGCCTAAATTTAATCTTGAACTTCTTTTTATGTTTTTAGCAGCATTTAATTTGCATTTTAACCCGATTTTTAAAATTCTTTTTCTTTTAAAGAAATTTATGCGTATCAAATACTTTTGGAAATCGAGCGGATAAAATCTTCGCCCTATTGTTATTGCAAAAATATTTTAAATTTGCATGTATTATCCGCAACATACCATATATTATTTACGCAGAAACGAAAACACCGCAAATTTATCAAAATATATCATGCGTGTACATAAATTCATCATTTAAAATTTTAAAATATCAAAGAACAAATAGTACTGCGAAAGGGTTTTTGTGCCGTATTCTCATTCACAATAATATATACCATCACTGGCTACATCTGTCACGTAAGCTCGTAATGAAATTCTATTTTCTACAGGTTGAGACGTTACGGTTACATTTTACTACAGTCAGATAAGCATTTTCATAGCCAAAAATTATCAGCTGATTCAGTTACATTTACGTTCGGCTAAATGGGCCTTAACGCTAACCATATACATAATAAAAGAGTTGATTGTAATGTCCCAGGTCAACGTAATTTTAGTATAGAAGATTGAAAAATTTTCCTTCAGTAACAAATAATAATGAATTGGAGCACCACAATGTGCTCAATTTTAAATAAAAATTTATAAAAACTAAAAATACACTTTTATTGTACGAAAAACATTTACAAGCAGGCCCCGACGCCATAGTTTGAGGTGGCTCTTATTTCTACCGTCCGTTCGTAGTATAGACCTACGCGAGCGATTTCGGATTAAAGGCTTATATATAGAGGGATAATATAGATAATAGAAGAAAACGAACGCTTAAATAATGCTAAACGAATTATTCCACGATCGAAAAGAAGAGTCTAGCTATTGTCGGGTATCTCAAAGGCTTTAAATTTTATAAATTTTCCATTGATTGATTGCATACCTAAGCGACAAATTGTGAATAAACCAAAACCAAGCAGTGTGTACTGTGATACCTGTATATCAGGAAAAACCTGTAAAACAGGCAATTGTGGGTGTTAAGACAAACATCTGCGGGTATATAGAAACAAAAATCAAGATGGAGAACGAAGCAATTCGGAATCGAAATAAAAGGTCCCTCGTCAGCGACGAAATAGAACGCATGCTAAAGGAAAAGGATAGCCGAATTGAGCTGCTTAGTACCCAATACAACTATGTGGAAGAGGAAAATGTGAAGACTCATCAAGTGAGGAAGAAATGGTAGGTGTTGTGGAATCTCCTGAAGAAAAGAAAATATGGCAGACTGTTTCGCCATCTAAAAAGAGATGTAAGAAGACCGAAAGTAATTCCGTGGCTAGCTCAACCAAAGCAGCTAGTAAAGCTAGTACTGCTACTAATGAAGACCCTGCCAAGAACCAGAAGATGCCAGAAAAAGCCAAAGAAGGAGGAAACAGTAAGTCAGTGCCTGTTATAACTACATATAACATGAATATTAAGTACATTATTAACAAGCTGAACTCCATTTTGAGTCAAAAGGATTATAATATTAAAATAAAATAGGCTTCTGCACCCTTGAAACTTTTGATAAGCTAAAACTTTTGTTAAATGAAGAGGGAGCAAATTATTACACGTACACTCCAAGGGCTCAAAGACCTTTTTCAGTAGTAGCCAAGGGCTTATCTGGCTTTTTTGAAGTAGAAGAAGTGATGGGATATATGTAGGGACTCCAGATAAGAATGACAATAATGGGACTGCACAAGCTAAAAGTATATAGGTGGTTATTCCAACTAGGTTTGGATTCCGATCTCAAAGGTTTCCGGAATATTAGATATATTCTGCATTGTAAGGTGAGCATGGAAAACACGTCCGTCGTGACGTTGTTCATTGCTATAATTGCCAACGTTTTGGTCATGTGGCCTTGAACTGCAACATGCCGTACAGGTGTGGCGGTTCTCATGCACCAGCCAAATGTGGAGTTCCTCCAAAGGAACAAAATATTGCTGAGACTTTATCAACATACCCATTGACAGGACAGGCAGTCAAGAGAGTAGGCCTTTCCGTCAAATGTGTAAGTTGCGGAATTTTTTTTATATTTATATTTCATTTTATTGAATCTTTCTACTAAAAGAAATTCACAATAAGTGTTCAAATCTTACATCTAAATTATTATTTACTAGTTATTACCAATGTAATAAAAAAATGTTTGTATTCAAATCTTAAAAATTTATCTTCTATTGTGTAGAGAGAGCCGCCTCGCCATGCTCAATGTGTCAGTTCTTTTTAGTCTCTAGTGGCCGTCAAATTGCAATAAATTGGATGCTAGAGTGTTGAGATGTGCGACTAGTTTGTTAACGTATTTGTATCTGTACGTTTTAACTTCTTCGTGGATAGTGGTAACTTTGAGATCCCTATGTATATTTTCATTTCTTATATACCAGGGGCGCACACGATAAGACGTAAAATCCTAGACTGTCTTCTCTGTAACTTCTTGATGTTTGATGCACAGGCAGTACCCCACAGCTGAATACCATATGACCATATTGGCTTTATAACGGATTTGTATAAAAGGACTTTATATTCCAAAGCCAAAGTTGAGTTTGGACTTATTAGCCAATGCAGTTGATTTGTTCGAATCTTTATGGACGTTATTTTTGTCTCAATGTGACGGGACCAAGTTAGGCGCCGATCTAGGTGGATACCTAAATATTTATCGTGCGTTTCCGCTAGAACCGTGGTATTAGTTATTGCGATTGGTGGACAATTTTGCATTCTAAGGGAAAACGTTACATAAGCACATTTAGATGGATTTGCCTTTATTCTCCACCGTTTTAGCCAGTCTTCTAGCTTATGAATATGAGACTGCAGTTTTTCAGATGCATTCTTTGGATCATTACTGGCACTTATAATTGCAGTGCAAAAGTTGATGTATACGTATGTGGGCTTGTTGGCATATCCGCTGTATAGATGATATATAATAGCGGCCCTAGCACACTACCTTGAGGTACTTCTGCACTGATTTTCCCACATCTTGAAAGCTGGTCCTTTGACTTTACTATAAAAGTTCTATCGAACAAATAGGTTTTTATAAGCTTGTGGGTGTTTTCAGGTAGAACCCGAGCTATTTTAGTAAGTAGCCCATCATGGCAGACTTTATCAAATGCTTGGGAAATGTCTATAAATAAAGCTGAACAGTATTGCTTTCTTTCAAAAGCCGATCTAATAATGGTAACGATTCTATGGACTTGTTCAATCGTACTATGCCTTGCTCGAAAACCAAACTGATGATCTGGGATAACGTTTTGTTCATTTAGAAAAGGAGTTACACTCGAGACGAAAAAATTTTCAAATATCTTTGACAAAACTGACAGTAGGCTAATAGGCCTGTAGGATGTAATCTGGCGTGAGTCCTTTCCAGGTTTAGGGATCATAACAATTTCAGACATCTTCCAAGAGCATGGGAAGTAGCCGACGCGCAACATGGCATTAAATATGTAAAGTAAAATTCTTTCAGCTGAATTAGGCAAGTTTTTTATCATTGATCCTGTTATACGATCAGGTCCAGGTGATTTCTTCATATCCGTATTTTTAATTGTCGATTTTAAAGAAGACAACCGAAATTTCCTAGGATCATTCACGGTGTCACTAATAAATGGAATAGTGGAATTACTTATATCATGTGGTGCGAAAATCTTCTCTGAGTGATTTGTGAATGCATTTGCCTTTTCACTTGAGTTTTTAGCCCAACTACGGTCTTCAAGTCTTAGTGGGGATTCGTAAGCAATAGGACATTGTTTACAGCTTTCCACAGACTATAATCTGTGTTTTTCATTGGATCTAAGTTTTTTAAAAAGTTGTCGATAGCGAGCTGGTGTTTCTGTCACAATTTACTCCGTTAGTTTTTTTTGGCATAAGTTCATTTGCATTTTTATGTGTGGAGAACGACTATTTTGCCATTGTCTTCTTAGTCTTCTTTTCTCAATGACGAGCATCTGAATATCTGATGTTGCCTGGTACGATATTATTTTAGCCGATGGCTTTGTTGGCATTGCAGCTATGGCTGCGGCAGTCAGGACGTCTTTAAAATGATCTACAGCTGCTTGAATATCAGCTGGATTTCTCAGTGGGATGTTCAAAGATAAGTGAGACCTCACATACATTTCATATTTTAACCAATTTGTGTTTCTGTTCGGGTAGAAACTAAGGGTTTTAGGTGCAGTGACAAAACTGTCGTGTAAAATAACAATTATAGGTGAATGATCAGAAGATAGGTCATAGGATGAACTAACTAACAGTTGGTCACGTTTGATGTTTTTTACGATAGAAAAATCAATAAGGTCTGGCAACTTATTAAAGTCTGGAAAATATGTGGGTTTACCGGCAGATACGACGTCCAGCTTGTTTGCTTACACTGTATAATATAACTGCCTACTTCTAGGACTATGGAGTCTGGATCCCCAATATGTGTGCTTTGCATTGTAATCGCCAGCGGCAATTAATTTTTGTCCTAGCGCAGCAAAGAACCTGGCAACTTCATGGTGTTCAATTTTATGCCTAGGCGGGCAATACACTGACGAGACTACAATTTTAAAATCAGTAAGATTCATAGTCGTGGCTTGCCAAAAGTCTTCCCTGAATTCAGGCAATGGAAAATGCCTTACGTTTTTTCGGACTATAATGGCAGTCCCACCACATGCCTTTGCGCTTGGGTGTTTGGTGTCATATATAAAAAACCCATCAATTCTAAAGCAGTTTTTTATAGTGAAGTGAGTTTCAGAAACTAACAGTATGTCTATATGATATGCTAGCAGGAAGTGTTCTACTTCATATTTATGTTGGGAGAGCCCGTTAGCATTCCAGAAGCATATTTTTTACTGGCTCGTTTTTTGCTAAGCAGAACTTGCAGAAGCATGTTTTGGGCTCGCATCATTTCCTGAAACATACCCTGCATACTTGTCATGAAATTATTCATTGTTTGTATTAAATTATCGATTGAGCTCGAATTGGTAGGGGGGGTGTCTGTGCACCCTCTTTAAGGACGTGGGCATATGAATGTTTATGCGCATTAGAACTTTTGGCATTCGCATTAGGTAAATCATTTCTTAATGGTTGTGCATACGAATAGTTTGGTTTAGTGTGTGGCTGTGTAGCTTGTGTACTAGCAATAGACCCAGCATGAAGCCGAGGAAATTTGGAGGACCTATGTTGCTCTAATTCAGGTTTACGTACGACTTTCGCATTATTTTTACATGTTGAAAGACTTTGCAGCGCCTGTAAGTTGCTGTGTGGTTTTCACCACAGTTGCTGCATTTTTTGACCTTGGGATCTGTTTTGGAAAAAGTGCATTCCAAAGTCCGGTGCGCATCACCGCAAACAACGCATACGGATTGTAACTTGCAGTAGGTTTCCGTGTGTCCGAATTCCTGGCAGTTAGTACACTGACGGGGACCATTACGTTTTAGAGGCTCTTCCACCGTTATTATTCTGTTTAAAAGATAGCGCAAATTATATATAGGATGAACCGAGTTTTTTGACTTAAGCTGAGATGCGTTAAACACGATTTCAACACGATGCATAGGTTGAGGAACTTTATTCTTATTTAGAATATTGTGCACTGACCTTACGACATAACCTTCCACCTCTACGGCACTTTTTATTTCCTCAGTGGGAACAGAACTGTCAATGCCTTTAACGATGACAAACTTTAGCACTTTTGAGTTGATACGTATAATAGCTCTTATTATCTGCATCGAGGCGACTTGCGATTAGGCGATAATTGTTCTCAGTGTGAGCTTGGATCTTTGTTCCTTATATTAGACCTCTTCGTAAAGAAGCTACATAAAAGCTTTCCTTACCTATAAGCTGAGACAACATGTTAACAATTTCGTTAGATGTTTGTTCGCGCAAGTAAATCGGGGGAGGTTTTTTTTCCCTGACAGCGGGTTCAGCTTTATTATCCGCTGTAGCAAGTACAGAAAATCTGTTTTCGCTTACCGGCATTACAGTATTTTGGGAGCTTTTATATTGTTTAGCAATGCGCTCTTGTTGCGAAGACTTAGGACTGGCCTTCCTTTTGGTTACCGTTATATAACGATCCATACCTGTTTGCAATTTTTTTACGGGGTTTTTAAATTACCTGTTTCGTTGTTTTATTGTACTATTTTTGATATGGTACTTGAATTGTTTTTTGGTTGAATTGTAATTTCTTCTGAGGTTGTTATTTGCGAAGATAAGTTTATATTTTCAGAGGAAGAACGCGTTCGGTCAATTGGCCTGCCGCTTAAAAAAGCACTGTCATCTTTTTTTTTATTATTTGTATTGTTCATTGCATTATTAGCATGTGTGTAAGTAAAAGAGTAATAAGCATTGTTGTTATTACCTTTTATATTTTTTTCATTAATATTTGGTACGGTCACTGATCAACAAAAGGTATTATTTAGATTTATTTTTGAAAGAACATAAAGCGGATGTTCTTCTGGTAATTGAACGTAAGCTATTCCCCAAGCACACATTGGGCCTCAGTGGGTACACTATTTTTATACAGGGCCGACCGACTGGACGTGGTGGGGGCACCGCTGTAATTGTAAAGAATAATTTATCCACAAGTAGGGTGTAGAAAATACCACTATAAAAATAAATAGGGCTCATGTTAGCATATTGACGGTCATATCCCTATACTTTCGACCGCAAGAATCATTATCTCTTAATGATATTGATCCTATTTTAGACCTGTCCTCATGTGAGGGTCTATTAGTTGGAGAAGACTTGAATGCTATGCATTCTAATTGGGGTGGTGACTTCTACAATTGCAGTTGATATGCTCTCCATGATTTCCTATTGTCATGTCCCAATATTGACATACACAGAACTGATGGTCCAACTCGTGTTGCTGGGCAGTCGTCTTCCTGTTTCGACTTTTTTTATGTCTTCGGCTGATATTTCTTTAGCCTCACCATCCACTGGTCGAGTAAGAACACTACCGTTTGAGTCCGACCATCGTGCGGTAGAAATTTTTATTGAGAGCGGGGTCCTGTTGCGTAGAACAGAACCTTCATGAATAGGCAACGGTTCAATCGAATTTTGGCTCATAATCTTCCAGAGAGCTTACTTCCGATAAACCGCAATGTTTCTGCTCAACAGATTGATAGTTGTATTGAGGCAATGAACAGAGCGTTCAAGAATGCAATGGATGAATCAATACCTAAGTTACCTTCAGGTAGCCGAGGTTTATTAAAGCTTCCACCGGATATTTTGCACCTTATTGCAGAAAAAAAGAATTTTAGCAGAAGAATAAATAGTACTCTTGAGCCAGGCAGGTATTCAATTTTGAAAGCTGACGTTCGTAATTTGAGTAAAATCATTCAGGACGCAATTTCTATATTCGAGGAGAATTACTGGACAAATTATTTGCATAAAATTCTCCTTAACAGAAGGACATTTAATCAGGTGAGAAGGGCTGTTGGTATCCGGAGAAGAATTCCGATTAGGGAATTAATCGATTCTGGAGGGGCACTTGTTTCATACTGACAAAGCTTAGCTGTTGGCTGATAGTTTTTACGGTGTATACCGAAGAGGCAGTGACTTGCGCACGGCTTCTTTTATGAACACTGTCTATCGAGAGGTTTCATCATTAGCTGATCATCATCAGATGAACCATCCCTGACTTATGGACAGGAAGTCATGGCTGATGGTTCTGTGAATAATGAAAGTTTTCGCTCCAACATGCATAATGTTGTCACCCTTAGCAATATTAGCTATGCCTTGAAGAGGAGAGAGCAAATAAGAAATCAAGTAGTGGAGATGAAATCTCCGATTTTGTTTTAAGGAGAACAGATATGGTGACATGGCGGTATCTGACGATCTTAATTAATCACTGCCAGAACATAGGATATTTCCCAGTAAGCGAGAAAGAGGCAGTAGTTGTCTCTATCCTCAAGACTTGTGCGGATCGTAAGCTGACTGGAAGCTATATACCAATTTCCTTGTTATCCGCATTTTGAAAATTAATGGAATGGTGCATAGTATAGAACATACGTTGCAAAAGCTTTCGACACTGCATCTGGGATTTAACAGAACCACATGTAGATTAGTGGCTGACTTCCTGAAGGACCGCACTTTTATGGTGAAAGTTGGCGTTAGCTTTTTTAATGTTCGGAATGTAGCTGCAAGTGTACTCGGTCTTTATCCGGTCCTATTCTATACAATATGTTTGTGTCTGATATTCCCCAGCCACCTGCCACGGACCTTTTACTGCTATATGCTGACGATATTCTTGTTGCTACAAGGGGTCCTAAGGCACTGTACTTAAATTAGAAAATAAATTCTTATTTGGATGTTCTCCATAACTATTTTAAGAAATAGGGTCTCAGACTAAACATAGACAAGACAATTGGCATTATGATTAAGAGTAAACGAGGTCGCCTATACCGTAACCTAAGGGACTTTGTTCCGAACTTATGCGTAGGTGGGGAGAGCATACGAATTTGTAACTTGATTAGATGTTTAGGAGTCATGTTTCACGAAAATTTTGAATTCTATAGGCATATGGGTTTTGTCTTAGAGAGAGTTAAAAATGTTTATTTTATGTACCATAAATTACTACGTCGACGGACCGGGCTCAGTGCAAGGCTTAGTCTTTTAATTTATCGACAAATTGTTAGGCCTCTTATGTCCAATGAGGCTTAGAGTATGGGACAGAAGGATTTTGTCGTCTTGTCTGGGTCTAGGCCCCAGAATGTGTTTAGATGCGACTTTTCGTAGACCATCATGCAGGTCTATCTATGCTGCTATTGACTTCGGGAGAATTGACGCATTTCTGATTGGCTCTGCCATCAAATTCCTAGAGGGGGCATCCTCTTTGGACAATAGTGTTGTAGCACAATGTTTGCACAGACCCACCGATTCTGGAAATTGGCAAGAATTTCGGTACCTATCACCGGCTGACCTTTTAGTGTTAAATGATAGGGATCTTCTCTGTGGGGATGCAAGCCTCCTATTTATCACAGAAGGGCAAACACCCTAAATATAGACAATGTGATGTACAACACCGAGTAATAGACGTAAGCTTAAAAAAAATTTAATTATTTTTCATAAGCTTGTTTTGTTTAGTTTTAAGTATTATTTAGTATGTAGGATAGTTTTACTTAGCTCGTAAGATAAGTGCCTTCTGTTTAATCCTTTTTTCAGAATCCTTTTTTCAGAAACTAATATAATGGATATTTCAAATAAGTTAAGAGTATACAGCAAGTTGCAATATAAAAAATAATAATAATAGTAATGAATTCTTGTATAAGTATAGATAAGTAATGAAAAGTAGTATAAGAACCGCAGTTTTAAAACAATATAAAATTAAATTTTTCGATAATAAAGATATACGATATATATAAATTTCCTAATTAGCGGTGTTTGTGTTTCAGCGTCAGTGATTTAATTTAGTAGTGTTGCATAACATTAAAAGTAAAAATTTGCATATGCATGTGTGCAAATTACATGTACTTAAAATTTTTTTTTTGGGTGATTTTATATAATTTTTTGATGTGTATAGTTTTAAAACTAAGAGTTTTTATAAACGAAAAACAATTAGAAATGTTGGTTAGTGAGGGTTTAAAAAAATATTATCAGGCGGTCACCAAAAATGACAGTTAACTTTGAAACTAAAGAACAGTGAACTCGTGAAAACGTAAATACTCCAATAATGACGGTTAACTTCTAAACTAAAAAAAAAAATTTCTTATTCGATGCAATTTTAGCGGTATTCAGTGAACTCGCGAAAACGTAAATACACCGATAATGACGGTTTACTTTGAAACTAAAAAGCAATTTTCTTATTTGATGCAATTTTACTGAACTCTCGAAAACGCAAATACATCGATAATTACGGTTAACTTTGAAACTAAAAAGCAATTTTCTTCTTCGATGCAAATTTAGCGATATACAGTAATCTTGCGAAAACGTAAATACACCAATTTTTTAGTGACATACAGTGAACTCGCGAAAACGTAAATACACCGATAATGACGGTTAACTTTAAAAGTAAAAAGCAATGTTCTTATTCGATGGAATTTTAGCGATGTACAGTGAAGTCCCGAAAACGTAAATACACCAAAAATGACAGTTAACTATGAAATTAAAAAAGAAGGTTTTCTTATTCGATGCAATTTTAGCGGTATGCAGTGAACTCGCGAAAACGTAAATACACGGATAATGACGGTTAACCTTGAAAATAAAAAGCAATTTTCTTATTTGATGCCATTTTAGCGATATACAGTAAACTCGCAAAAACGTAAATACACCAATAATAACGGTTAATTTTGAAACTGGAAAAAATTCCTTATTCGGTGCATTTTTAGTGATATACAGTTAACTTGCGAAAACGTAAATACTCCAATAATGGCGGCTAACTTTGAAACTACAAACAATTTTCCTATTCGATGCAATTTTAGCGATATACAGTAAACTCGCGAAAGCGTAAACACATGAACGGCACGAAAACATGAACACTTTAATTTTTACATAGCCTACTTTAAAACACAAAGAAAGTTTTCTACTTTTTTTCGTTTCATTGTTTGAATATTTCTTTAATTTGGGGAATTCCAGAACAGATAATAAAATTTTCTAATTTTTTTCTCCCAATTTTAATATCTGATATTAAGTAATTTCTATGAACTTCTTATATGAAGGCAAACTGTGTTTTTTCGTTCTAATATATTAAGAATAATTCGAAAACGTAGGTGTTGGTAAAAATTAGACCACGTTTTCGAGAGTTCACTGCATTTCTATTCATAACAGCAAAAGTTGAAGTACTACCTAGATATCAGAAAACGACTTCAAATATTTACTCTGTCTTTGTTATTGAGTATACGTGAGAAATATATGTATTCGCGTATGTTTGTCTATAACTATGTTTGTAAATTGACTTATTTTCTTTCCAACATAAGAACATATCGCTGGTCTCCTGGTAAAAGGCCCTAACTCAGGTTTTTTATTCAATAGATTTCTTTTATCGAGATATTAACTTAAAAAATTTATTACATAAAAAAACCTAAGTTAGGGCCATTCTATATGAGCCCAACAATATGTATTTATGTATGTATGTACATAAGTAATATGCATACACATTTACATGTATGCATATCTGCATGCATTTTGGGTCGAATCAAAAATTGTAATGCCTTGAGGTTTTCTGGCCAAGACCCTTTTTTAAAACCCTTCTTGCAAAACATACAGCTTTACAACAGTTCGTTTCACATGACCTCTTTTGGGGCAAATATAATACAAGAACGAGGTTTTAATCCAACTTTTTAGGAACATAAATTTTTAAATACAAAACACATTACATACACGAAAACACCACACAAAATATATAACACAGTAGCATAACTTATTACTCTAAGTTTTAGATTTTAAGAGCATTACATTTGTAGATCCAAGGTCAAATTCATTATCGTGCTGGAGCATTATTACCGCCTATGAATTCTGGCCATAAATTCCTTCAAATTTATTTCCTTGGAAATTCCGATGCCGAAATTAACCAGCAATGTGCCATTTCTCATGCCATTAAAGGAGAAATTATTGCGCAACTGCAAAACCTCTTACATGAGCAGAACGAGTTGGTGCAACAAAATTGTAATCAGAGCCGACAAAAGACCATATGGAGAACACGAGAGACGTTTCAATGCACCGACGTTCAATGAGGTTGCCGTTGTTATTGTAGGAGAAAATTTAGGGTCTCACGATATTGTAATTAGGCGACATGATGGTAGTAAACTTCAGCGTATATCCGAAACACATCGTTCGTACGATGTATTACAGTATCCGCTGATATTTTCCCGAGGAGAAGATGGGTATCATTTCTTCATTAAGATTATAAGTCTATTATCGGGCGAAAAAGCAAAGCAAAATTTTACTAACTACGTCTATACCAAAAAATTATTTTTTATTTACAGGTCAAGAAACAAACAAAAAGGTTAGTCTATGAACTTTTATGCATATATGTTAATGACTTCTTGCAATGAGGACAATCATATGTTAAAATGTAAAAGATTATTTCATCAGTTCGTAGTTGATATGTATGGTGTGAAATTACACAGTTGTTACTACCAGGTCAAACTCATTGTTAAGTGTAAGGTTTTTGGAAGTGTGCGTTGCTGGATGAACTGTGTTGAATTTCAGAAGAGGAGGCTACCTCATGCTCACATTTTACTGTGGATGGCTGAAAAAAGATCAGACCAAACCAAACGAAATTGATGCCATCATTTATGCCGAAATTCCTGATGGTGCATCGGACTTAGAGTTGTATGAAATAGTGACAGCTAATATGGTCCATGGCCCGTACGGGACCCACAATCAAGACTCGCCATGTACGGTAGACAATAAGTGCTCTAAACGATATCCGCGAGCTCTTTTAGCTGAAACAGTCACAGGAAATGATGGATATCCATTGTATAGCCGACGCGCAGCTTAAAACGGTGGCAAAACCGTTACGTTGAAAGTAAAAAATAAAAACGTTGTAGTCGACAACAGCTGGATTGTGCCGTATTCACCTTTCAAAAACATTTAAAGCGTATTGCAATGTTGAGTATTGCAACTTTATAAAATCAATTAAATACGTTTGCAAGTATGTCACGAAGGGAAGCGATATGGTAGTCTTTGGTATTGCGACTGCAGATAGAAACGATGAGGTTTCTCAGTATCAGATTGGAAGAAATATCAACAGCACTTTAGAGAATTTTTTCATTCTCCATACATGAACGTTATCCCACTGTGACCCATTTAGCTGTACACTTAGAGAATTGGCAAGGAGTCTATTTTACGGAAGAAAATGCAGTGCAGAGGGCAGAACGACCACCATCAATAACTTTAACAAGTTTCCTTAAGACATGCTCAAGTGATACTTTTGCAAGAACGCTGCTTTACTCAGAAATGCCGAGATATTTTATATGGAATAACTCATCAAGAACATTTGATCATAGAAAACAGGGAAAAGCTGTTCCTGGCTATATAGATGTTTACTCATCTGATGCACTAGGTCGTGTCTACTCAGTCCATCCTTGCAACGATGAATGTTTTTACCTGCGTTTGTTATTAGTAAATGTTCGTGTACCAACGTCTTTCCAATCTCTGCGGACTGTCAATGGAGTATTGTGTACAACGTATAGAGAAGCCTGTCAGCTTTTAGGTTTGCTAGAGGATGACAACCATTGGGATCTCATTATGGCAGATGCTGTTGTTTCTTCTGCACCCCAACAAATTCGAATACTTTTTGCCATAATTATATCTACATGTTTTCCATCTAATCCATCCAATTTGTGGAACAAGTATAAAGAAAACATGGCTGATTCCATTTTGCATCGTAATCGTACAACCGCCATAAATATCGCAATTGATTTCAATACTTAAATTTTCAATGAGGCGTTGATTTCAGTTCAGGACTTATGTTTAAGAATGTCTGGAACAATTTTGTACGAATTAGGAATGCCAACTCCAAATCGTCCTGCACAAGAAGCATTTACCGAAGAATTTGAACGTGAACGGCAATATGATCGGAATACATTAAATGAATCAGTACGAATAAATATCCAACTTTTAAACCACCAGCACCTGGCGGAACAGGTAAGACGTTTTTACTTTCCCTACTTTTGTCTTCGGTTCGCTCACAAAACCAAATCGCACTTGCTGTAGCTTCCTCTGGGATTGCTGCTACCCTATTAGAAGGAAGGAGAACAGCTTATTCCGCTCTAAAACTGCCTTTAAACTTGCTAACGGTAGATGAGCCAACATGTAACATTTCAAACCAATCCGCAATGCATAAGTACTTCAAAACAGCAAAGTGATTATTTAGGATGAGTGTACGTACAATGGCTCACAAACGAGCATTAGAGGCACTTGATAGAACGGTAACAGACTTGCGTAATAATCAGCAAGTATTTGGAGGGCTGCTGGTTCTATTGTCCGAAGACTTTCGGCAAATACTGCCAGTCATTCCAAGGTCAACACCCGCCGATTAAATTAATGCTTGCCTGAAGTCATCAGCATTATAGAAAAAAGTGACAACGCTCAAATTAACAGAAAATATGCGAGTTGCTATTCAAAATGATCCATCAGGTTATGTGTTTTCAAAGCAATTGTTAGACATTGGCTCTGGAAAAAAAAACAGCCCAGATTTCTTTCCAATGGGCTTTTGCCAATTTACAACGTCTAAGGACGAACTAATTACAAAAGTGTTACCACATATTGCTCAAAATTATAGCGATTACGTTTAAGTGAAAAAGCCATTTTAGCTGCAAAAAATAAGGACGTTGATGAAATAAATTTAAAAATCCAAAGCTTATTTAATGGCGGGTTGTATTCGTATAAATCGATTGATTCCATTACCAATCTTGATAATATTAATAACTACCCCGTAGAGTTCCTGAATTCATTGGATTTACCGGGAATGCACCACATAACTTGCAGCTTAAGGTTGGAGTCAATAGACCTGAATCAGTCAACACTATGCGTTGGTACTAGATTGGTTATTAAAACGCTGATGCCAAACGCGATTAAAGCAATAATAATTATAGGAAAGTTTGTAGGTAAAGAGCTGCTTATTCCAAGGATACTTATCACACCAAGTGATTTACCATTTAAGTTTAAACGTGTCCAATTTCCCGTTCGCCTTGAATTCGCAATGACGATTAATAAATCCCAAGGACAATCGCTTAAAGTATGTGGGTTAAATCTATAATCCCAATGTTTTTCACACGGTCAATTGTATGTTGCATGCTCGAGAGTTGGTACACCGTCAGCACTGTTTGTTTTTTCTCCTAGCAGAAAAACAAAAAATATTGTTTACTATCAAGCTTTAAAAGAATTATATGCTTACCTTTTTTCTTTGTTTATTTTTTAATTAATTACCTTAAGAACTGTACGTAAAGGCGATAGATTACTTCACATAAATCTGAACTGAAGCTATTTTTGCCTTATTTGTTCTTACAAGCACTTGAACCTGAAGAACTCTAATTGAATCAAATAAAATGCTTTAAAACCATTGATATTTTCTTTTTGAATCAAAATTCTTATGTATATAATAAATTGCTTTACAATAAATTGGTTTAAATTGCTTAGTAAGTAGAATAAACCAAAGTTGTGTAATTACTCGTTTTTTATAGCAAACTCAAAGTTAAAAACAATAATTTCTGCTTTGTCAACAACAATAGTTAATGAACTTAATACAAAATTAGGTCATAAAATAAAATGTGAAGGTAATTGAACAGAAACAGAAATAATAAGTAGAATAAAATGTTTAGTCAACAATAATGATTATTGAACTTTAAATCTGAAATTGGGTAATATTTTTTAATAATTAAATAATAGAAACATAAAATTATGTTGATGTAAGTATCGAAAAGAACTATTTAAGCAATAAATTGAGAAAAATTTGTGTTGGTTCTTCTTTGTACTGAAATTTTTGTATTTTAATTTCTAACTACATATGAAATATTAATCATTAGCAAATAGCTTCCGAGCGAAGCCAGGTCGTACAGATAGTAGTAAATAATCAGCACAAAAACATAAATGTGAAAATAAAGCCAAATTCTTATCAAAAAATTTCGGCTGTTAAGAACTTTACCTCGCATCTGTTGTGGTATTAACAGTCTGTTTCCCTTCAGAATTAGGCTATCGTTAGAGACGAGCTCATCTTTTACGTTCCAATATTGTCTTACGTTTTCATTCAAGCTGTTTTTATCATTGCTATGCTTGCTTTATTTTGTTGATTTTTATTGAACTTATATCTTTCTCGTCGATGTCACTTATGCTCTCTAATTGTTTTAATTCCATTTCAATTTGGTATAATTCCGCTGAATTTTCTATCGTACGTGGTGGCCTAGACCGAGTATCAGCTATATACATTTCTGTACCCTTCGTATATTTTAAATTGAAATTATAGCGTTGCAGTGCTAAGATCATAGATTGTAGTCTTAAGCATTGGTTTCTTAACCCTAGAATGGTAAACATCGCCTGTGAGGTTAAGCAATATTTTGTTTACGATATATTCTGATCGCTTACTCCTACCTAAGTATGCGCTCGTGCCAACTCAGTTGAGTATTGTATGAGCTTGCGCACACACGTGCTTTGTTTTGCTCCGCTGCGTTGCTGACATACCTAAGTTTACCAATAAAGGTAATTTTTTTGGACATAATAGTTTGTGGGGGGGTTTTTTTTTTTGCTAATAATTAGAGTATGCATATAATCTTTTTAGTTTTTTATGATGACTGCTTCAGAAGCGCAGATACTAAATTGGCTGAACGAGCTATCGCTAAATGGAAGTGAACATGACGACGATTTAGAAGTTGATTTTGATTCAGATGATAGTGTGGCCGACCCTACTTACATCGCTGATTTAGACGATAACATGCAGAATTTTGAAGTATCTTATCAAAGTGATGTACAATCCACATTGACTCATGTCCAGGATAATGTAGACACGTCACAAATTGAAGTAAAACCGCCTTGTGAGAAATGGCTTATTACACCATCGGAATTAGTTATGAGAGGTAAGAACCAATATATTTGGTCTTCGTCAAAAAGAAACTCGAGCAGAACTCCTTCGAGAAACATAGTCCATATTATGTCAGTGCCAAAAGGAGAAGCCAAGGGCGTTATAGATCCATTGAAGTGTTTTGAACTGTTTTTTACTTCACATGCACCAACAAAAGAATTACGCGCTCTTCTTGGCATACTTATCTTGAGCAGTGCATTGAAAAATAATCACCTGTAAACTAAAATTTAGCTGCAATGAGCTGTAAACGATTTGAGTTTCTTATCAAGTTCCTACATTTCGATGATCGTAACACTCGTGATGATAGAAAAAAAGCCGATAAGTTTCACCTATTCGGTATATTTGGGACATTTTTATCAAGCAGTGTAGAGATATGTATAAACCGTACGTGACAATAGATGAGCAACTTTTGGCGTTCAGTGGACGTTATATTCCTAACAAACCGGCCAAATATGGAATAAAGATTGTTTTAGTGTGCGACGTAAGATCAAAATATATGATTGATGCCTCACCGTATTTGGGAAAAAATGTTAGTGCAACTATAAACGAACCATCGGGCTCATACTATTGTAAGCTGCTTACAAAGTCTATACATGGGATAAATTTGACTGCCGATAACTGGTTTACATCTATTGCTGAGCAGTTACTTCAACCACCATACAGCCTTACATTTATTGGAACAATTCGAAGTAATAAGCAAGAAATTCCTACGGAGTTCAAACATAATTCATCACGTCCTGTTGGCACATCTCTTTTTGGATTCCACGAAAATCTCACTCTTGTTAGCTACAAGCCAAAGCCTCAAAAACAGTTCTTTTGCTCTCTACAATGCACGACAAACCTTCCGTTGACGCCGTTTCTGGTAAACCAGTAATAATACAATCTTATAATAAAACAAAGGGTGCTGTGGATACTTTTGATCAGATGTGTGGTCATTCAAGCTGTAGTCGCAAGACCAAGCGTTGGCCGCTTTGTGTATTCTATGGAATGCTGAATATGGCTCTACTCAGCAGCTATGTAATTTATGTATCAAATTGTGAAGTTTCGAGAACGAAGGCGATGTCGCGAAGAGAATTTCTCAAGAAAATAAGCAAGGACCTATGTACCAACTGGTGCGCTATCCGTTTGGAAGAAAGGTCGCGTATGCAGAAAAGAGTTCGTGCAGCAATACATGACGCTATTGGTCATAACACTGACGATTATGCAGACACCAGGCATAAAAAGGCAAATGATCAAAATGTGATTTCTGTCCTCCGAAATCAAAGCGTATGAGCGTATATTTCTGCGCAAAATGCAAGAAAACATACTGCTTAGAGCACAGATCACAAAACTGTTGGCAATGTGATGCAAAAAATAGTTTGAAAATCTACAACATTTATTTTATTGTGCACAGTTTTTTTTACTTAAAAGCTTTATATTATTTTTTAAAAAGTTAATTAGATCTAAGGTCTATAAGTTACAATAGGTTTTTTTTATCCTGAATGGAGTTTTAGTTATTTTTTAATTTTATTTGTAAACGATCTCTTTATACTAGTGCATAAAATATGTGATCCAAAAAGTAAGTCTGGTATATGTTTAAGATATTTATATTTTGTTGCTTTTTGTTACTAAACATTGAATAAATATGTTTTCTTTTTGTTTTATTTTTTTTTTTTTGTTTTGTTTTTAAAGTCATTTATGCGTTTTTTTATAAAAGTCGCCTCATAAGCGATGTTTACCATTAAGGAGCTAAAAACTATGTTTACCATTCTAGGGTTAAAAATGTTTATTAACGGTACGTGGTCTGTATCTATCGTAACGTTTCGTTTCCAACATATATATTGGTCGAATCTTTAGCATGCAAACAGTCCTGCCAACATCTCTTTTTCAATTTGGGCATAGTTTTTTTGTACTGGTGTTAGCGTTTTCGATGCGTATATTATTGGATGGTTTTCTTGAAGTAGTGTACAGCCTAGTGTAAATGATGAGGCGTCAGTTTGTATTAAAACAGGTTTTTTCGTCTTGTACTATTGTAAGACAGGAGCTTCTGTAATTAGTTTTTTTAGTTTTGCGAATGCTTCTTCTTGTTCGGTATTCCATTCAAAATTCTTCTTGATGTACGTTACCCTTCTCAAAGGTTCAGTGATTTCAGACATGTTCGGTATGAATTTTTCCATATACGCTACTAGACCCAGGAACCTCAATGTTTCCTTCTTGTCTCTTGGCGTTGCCATATTTCTTATAGCTTCTGTTTTGTCTGTATCAAGTTCGATGCCTTTCTCTGATAGTATGTGTCCGAAAAATTTTAGTTTTTCCTGACAGATTCTAATTTTCGTTTTGTTGATTTTCAGGTTTTCTTGGCGGAGGCGTTGCAATAATTGCTCTAAATTCTTATTGTGGTCTTTAATTGCTTTGTCTTTTGTATCACCTTTCTCAAAAACCAAAATATCGTCTGCGATACAAACCACGCCAGTGAGTCCAGATATCACTTGATTCTGTCTCATTTGAAAAATCTCCATGGCTGGCTTTATTCCAAACGGTACTCGCTTAAATCTATATTTTCCAAAAGGTGTCCAAAACGATGTGAGTTTGCTGCTCTTTTTGTCCATCTAAAGTTACCAAAATCCATATTTGGCGTCAAAAATGGAAAATCTCTTAGCATCTGTTAACTCTGCAAAGATCTCTTCTACAGTTCGAAGCTGATATTTTATATCTTTTAGTGCATCGTTTAACTGTTTCGGGTCGATGCATATTCTGAGTTTATTGTTTTTCCTAACTAGCATTATATTACTATTCCAATCTGTATGTTCATTTTCCTTTGTTATTACTTTCATGTTTTTCATTTCTCTTATTGTATCTTTCAACTGTTCTCTTAAAGGTATTAGTATCCTTGGAGGCTCAGTTTTAGGTATTACGTTCCTCTCTATTTCTAGAGTTACACTTCCCTTGAATTTGCCTAGACCCTCGAATAGATCTTCATATTTGTTTATGATTTTGTATGCCTCTTGTTCTTCAGAGCTTTGTTCGGTTTGTTTTTGCAGATTTCAAAAGTTTTAGCATATGGCATGTTTGCAAGGAAAGTAACGGACAGTAATTATTACTGATTACATAGAATAATAATGTATACTTAGCTGAATCTTTTCCGATTTTTATGTATGTTCTTCCAATTGGTGTAATTTGGTTTCCCTCTATAGTTTTTAATTTGGTTTGTGTGTGTGCTGTTTATAGTTGGCATTGGATCTATTTGCTTTAAATTGTCTATTCCCTTAATCTTACAAGTTGCGTCTGTATCGAGTTGGCATTTTGTGAAACGGGCTATATTGTTACTCTTGTAAATGTTCATATCTATGTAAAGCCCTTTATTGTTAGTGTCTATGATGGTGTTTAGTATGAATTCCTTATCAGGTTGTGACGTGTCTTCGTCACGGTTGATTGCTGTTACTACTTCTTTGATAGCTTTTGTATTGTTGCTCTGTTTGTTGTTATATCTAGACTCGTTTGACATGCATACCCGGGCGTAATGTCCTTTTCTGTTGAATTTGTGACTTATACGTTTTCTGGCTGGGCAGTGTTTTCACTTATCGTGGTATTCGTTTCTACAAAAAGTGCATGCTCTTTTTCCAGCTTTAATCCGTTGTTGTTGATGGGTGTTTTTATTTGTTATTTTATTAATTTTGTTAATCTCAATTTTATGTGTATTTTCCAGTCCAAGTAGTTGTTTTTCTGTCGTTTCCTTTGACTGGCATATTTCGATGGCTATTGTTAGTGTTATGTCGCTTTCCAGCCATAATTTTTCTCTCAAATCTGGATCTTTTATGGAGCATATGATTTTGTCGAGCATCAGGTTGTCTTCTAATGTGCCGTATTGGGCATTTTTAATTAGGTTTCTTAGTCTTTTAAAATATTCGTCATACGATTCTTCAAAGTCTTGCTTTGCCATGTTGAAAACGGCCCTGACGTATCTTTTGTTTATTTTTGGGGTTATGTTTTTCTCTATCTCGTCTGGTAGAGAGCTAGCAGTTTGTTTATCTTTATCTGCAATTGGCATATTTGTGAATCTTTTAAAGGCATCGTCGCCGATGGCGGTTAACAAAATTGCTTTTTAAGTTTCTTCATTTTGTGTTGTTAGCCCTGACGCTGCTAAGTAATATTGCCATTGGTGTTTAAAGAATTTAAAGTTTTCGGTTATATCGCCTTCCTTGATTTTTAGTGGGCCAGGAAGTGCTATTTGTGGTAAAAGCTATCTGTCTATCTGTTGTTTTAATTGATCTAGTTCACTCATTATGTTGTTTAGCTTCTCGTCTTCTCACCTGGCACCATGTGATATATTCCCCATATATATATATATATATATATATATATATATATATATATATATATATATATATAATTATTTTATCGTTTAGTAAAAACTATCTCTTGATTCCTCGTGTTCTTGTACAGAATGGCTGATGTAATTTTTTGTGTGCCGTTTTGTGTACGTTTAAATGTACACATTTCAAAAATTCCGGTGTATTTAATGTATCAAAAACTAGAATTTCAAACACGCAAAGAGTGAGAGCAATTGCTTTAAGCTGTCATACTATTCTCAATAGTGAATAATGAATAGTGAATAATTCTAGTTACTATTACATCAACTAATTCAGCTATTCCAAGTAGTTAATGTTAAAAATCTTAACCCGGTTTTAGTGACTATAGTAACAGTTATTATCGAAATGGTAAAGAAGAATTACTGTTCAAAAGCTCTATTAGATCAGAATCACAATGATTATTTATTTCAGAAGGACTTTCTAACTTAGTACCAGTGGCGAAATACAAAACGCGTACTAATGTGTCTGGTATTGGAAGGATACAAGCTCTCTCTGTACGATTTTCAATTCTGTCAAGATACAACTAGAGGTCTGCATCGATTATGTTTTTGTTGTACTTGACAAGTTCTTTTACTTTTCAAATAGAGTACCTACTTTTTCTTTCTCTCAGAAAACAAGCGGAGTAGAGAAGGGTTGTTTGTCAAATACCATCGAGAAGGTAGCCGCAGAAAAATATGTTCCTAAAAAAATGTTCATACACAAATAGGAACATAAAAATTTGTGAACATGAAAAGAAGAGTACGGCAAAAATGATGTTCCATTTTTGCGGAACAATGAGTATATGCATAGCATTTAAACACATACATATGTAATTACGTACATGGCCAAATTGAAAATAGTTCAGTAAGCAGATGACGACAATTATAACCATAAATATGTAAATACATACATTTGTATATACATCTATAACAAATATGTAGTTTAAAAAAAATTGATTTTGGTAGCAATTAGATTTTACTTTGGCTATCGGTTTTTAAGGAGTTTTAGGTTTTTCCTACATGTGACTTTTTAAACATTGATGGGTGTGTATATTATACATATAAAGACAGGTTTAAGAACCCACGATTTAACATAAATGAGTTTATAACATTTTTTTGTACGCTAGCTGTTACATGAAGACAAAAAACTATTTTTTTTAAGATGAGTAGTTCTGGTAAAACCAAATCTATTTCATACATACACAGAAATATCTATTAACATTCGAAAATGAAAACAATGTATGTAAATAAAATAGATTTTGAAGTTATAATTTATTGTATTTAACAAAAACAAAACGAAATAAATATCACCAAGGTTTTTATTATGAAAAATAAAATTTAATTTCACGGTAAAATAAAAGACTTAAATAAGGTAAGGTAAGGTAAAGTAAGAGATGAATAATAAGAAATTTATACAATTATCATGTTTTGAAAATGACACCAAAATCCAATAGTCACCAAAAAAATTAAATTTAATTACTTACATACATACTACGAAAGAATAATAAAACAAATAACATGAAACTAGTTTGTGTTGTTAGATACACATCATATTGGATTCTCTTTGTCGAACTGAACGTTCAACATTTTCGTCATGTAGTACTTGAGTACATGCAGTACATGTGAAGTTTTGAGCTCGTATCATGTTCCTAAAACGAGCACAACCGAGTACATATGAATAAGATGCACTTCGTACGCGCTACCTAAAAAAATAAGAAACGTAATGATCCGTCAATTTTGTTGTTCTTAAAATTGAGTACTTTATTTTGCTCTGATACTTCGAGTAAGTGTTCATGCCTTGCCGCTTCTCGTGTACTTCACGTATACAAATGTAATTGTGCAGACCTCTAATACAAACCGTGTTTGAATAGAGACGTACATCATATTAAGCGCATAATTAATATTCATATAAGGTGACTTTAAAAAAAAATGTAACTTAACAAGTGCAGAGACGCAGTGAACAGTTAGTAAAAACAAATAAATAAAAAAACAATATAGTGTGTCATAAAAAAAACAATAACGAAGTTCATGGTTAAAGCTGTTGAAACAATGCTTATTACTCTCTTAATTATACAAATGCTAATAATGCAATGAACAATATAAATAAAAAACAAGATTTATTTTTCAGGCTTTAGTTTTTATTTTATTTTATTGAATCTTTCCAAAAGAAATTCACAATAAGTATTCAAACCTTATTTCTAAAATATTATATATTATTTACCACCAATGTAATAACTAATTTATTGTATTCAAGTCTTATTAATAAAATAATATAACTATCTATTATTGGCTAGGGAAAGCCGTCTTGCCAGGCTTAATGTGTCAGTTTCTTCAGCCTCTGGTGACCTCCAAATTGCAGTAAACTGCGTGCAAGACTGTTCGGATGGACCACTAATTTGTTTACGTATTTGCACAAGTTTATTTTTACTTCTAGCTGGATAGTACGAACTTCAAGATCGCTATGGATATTTACATTTCGTATATACCAAGGGCACAGGCGATAAGTCGTATAATCATAGACTATCTTCTTTGTAACTTCTGAATATTTGATGCGCAAGCAGGACCTCACAGCTGAACGCCATATGACCATATTGGCTTTATAATGGTTTTGTATAATAAGACTTTGTATACCAAACCAAGTGTTGGGTTAGGACCTACTAACCAGTGTAGTTGATTTGTTTTCAGTTGTATGGCCGTTATTTTTGCCTCAATGTGGCATGACCAAGTAAGGCGTAGATCTAAGTGGTTACAAAATTATTTAACGTGAGTTTCCGCAGGAACCGTGGTATTTGTTATTGTTATACGTGGGCAATTTCTTCTTCTTAGCGAAAACGTAACGTGAGCACATTTCGATGGATTTACTTTTACTCTCCACTTCTTTG
The DNA here is from genome assembly GCA_963932375.1 of Phania funesta. Lineage (NCBI taxonomy): Eukaryota > Metazoa > Arthropoda > Insecta > Diptera > Tachinidae > Phania > Phania funesta. Next base: position 65,286,432 of record OZ010653.1, read on the forward strand.
GCCAGTTTTTTAGCTCATTAACATGAGATTAAAGTTATCTTTGAACATCCAGCAGATATTCAAGCAGCTGTAGAAAAGAATATATCGAATTACTTATATACGCATACAACGAAATTTTATCGTATACTGGGTTACATATACGGGTCAAATTAACGCTCTGTAGGGATTTGTTGGTTCAATGTTTCGAAAAATTGGATTGTAGGATTAGAGTGCCCCAGGAGATTTTTACATTTGAATTAGTTAACGAGGCGGTACTGACGGAAACTGATTCTGATATTGAGGTCAAGATAAAGGGAAGAGAAAGTGAAAATAGTAGTCAGGAATCAGGTAGCGACTTTGAGAAAAAAATAAGAGAAGAAGCATTTTATAACAATACTGGTAAATTGCAAAATAATTCAGGAACAGAAGAGAACGTTTATTAATATGTGTGCGAACATAATTAGGGACAATTATAATGGCAATCCGCTTGCATTACAGACCTTTTTCGATAAAATTGATTTAATTAATGATTTAACCGATGCTAATCTGAACATTACTTTTATAGCGTTTGTAAAGTCAAAGTTGGAAGGCAAAGCACGTGAGGCATTACCGAAAAACGTTAATTCGATCGAGGATATAAAAAATGCTCTGCAAAATAAGATAAGACCGGAGAATTCGAAAGTTGTTGCTGGGAAAATCGCTGCTCTACAAATTAGAAACAACAACTTTGCGGTTTTGCAAAAGAAACGGAGGAATTGGCAGACGCTCTAGAAAGGTCCCTTGTTATTGAGGGAGTAACGAAAAGTAAGACACATGAGATGGTCATCGAGCAAACTATCAGCATTTGCAGATTAAATGCCAAATCTTCCCTGGTAAAGTCCATTCTTGCTTCAACAACTTTTGCAGATCCTAAAGATGTAATAGCAAAATTGATTGTTTAACAGACAAATGAAGCCAACGAGAAACAGGTTTTGACAGTTTAACGATGTTCCAATAATCATAACCATTTTTTCAAGGGAACCAACATAGGCAGTTTTCATAATTATGATCGTTTTAATAGCAATTTTGCTAATAGAGGTAATGGCAGTAGGCGTTACAACAACAGTTCAGTTTCAATAATCGGACTTATGCCAACAATGGCTATAAGGGTAGCAGTTATACAAACCGTGGTAACGCTAGGTATAATAATGCAAATCACAGTCGGATTAGGACGAAAAACGTTAATCACATTTAAACGGGGAGAACCCTCAGCAGACGATGTTGGGGGATGTAAATTAGAAACGCAGAATCAATGCACGCAGACAAAATTTATTTACACTCTAAACTTAAATTAAACAGACTTTATTACTTTAAGGTGTACTGAAACTACGAATTCTTGCACTTTTCTAGTAGACTCACAAGAGGATATATCTTTAATTAAAAAATCTTTTATAAACCCAGATGTTCAATTCAATACAAATCAAATTGTAAATATTACTGGCGTCATAAATCATTCTGTTTCAACCTTAGGTACAATTCGTACAAATCTTATCGTTCACAATTACCTGGTACCCCAATTATTTCATGTTGTCGACGATAATTTCAATATTCCCACCGAAGGTATTCTTGGTAGGGATTTCCTCAGGGCAAATAGATATAGAATTAACTATGAAAATATGTATATTTCCTTCCGGTAATATAATGCTAGTTTGAAAATCCCCATGAAACATGGCACAGATGTCAATAATTGGATAATATCGCCTAGATGTGAAGTTTTCAGAATTTTTAAACTTGAAAAGGTAAACGACACCGTCTTTATAGACTCACAGGAAATTTGTGAGGGCGTGTTTGTGGCTAAATGTATAGTAGATTCGGACACACCTATGCTGAAAGTAATGAACGTTACGGACGAAGTTAAATGTATTAGTAATTTTAAAATTAAAACAGGAAGTCTTTCAAATTATAATGTGTACTCAATTAGTGAAGTCAAATCAGAAGTAAAACGAATTAGAGAATTGAAAAATATATTGAGAAATAAAATGCCTAGTGGTGTTGAGGAAAATTTAATGCCTATTTGTGAAAGCTATGCTGATATTTTTGCCCTTAAGGATGATAAAATGACTGTTAATAACTTTTACGAACAAAAACTTAGATTAAATGATTACTCGCCGGTATATATAAAAAATTATCGACTACCACATACACAGAAACAGGAAATCGACAGACAGGTAGAAAATTTAATGAAGAACGATCTGATTGAGACAAGTAAATCTAACTACAATAGTCCTTTGATTCTGGTTCCAAAAAAGAGTGTTGATGGTCAAAAGTCGTATAGAATGTGTGTCGACTATAGGGCTGTAAATAAGAAACTAATTGCCGATAAATTCCCTCTACCAAGAATTGACGATATTCTGGACAATCTGGGTTGCGCAAAATATTTTTCAGTACTTGATCTCTTTTCTGGTTTCCATCAAATACCGCTTCACTCGGAATTGAGAGATATCACATCGTTCAGTACCAATCATGGATCTTTTCGATGGAAGGTTTTACCATTTACCATTCCTTTTCGCGCATGATGCACATTGCATTCTCTGGACTTCCACCAAATCAAGCGTTTTTATATGTCGATGACATTATTATTGTAGGTTGCAGTGTTAAACATCATTTAAGAAATTTGGAGAATGTTTTCAAGATTTTCAGGAAATTCAACCTCAAGATTAACCCTTATAAATGTAAGTTTTTTAGACCAGAGGTCACTTTTCTCGGCCACAAATGCACAGCGAATGGTCTTCTACCAGACGACTCGAAAATAGAGACAATTCGGCGTTATCCTGTTCCTAAGAGTAAAGATGCTGTTAAAAGATTTGTACCGTTTGCAATTTATTACAGACGGTTCATTGAGAATTTTGCGTCTTTGGCAGCACCGTTAAATTATATTACGCGGAAGACCGTACATTTTAATTGGGACAGGAAATGTCAGGAAGCGTTTGAAAAACTGAAACTCAGTTTAATGTCACCACGTTTGTTACAGTATCCAGATTTTTCAAGGAAATTTATAATAACAGTGGACGCCTCAAAAATGGGATGTGGCGCAGTTCTTAGTCAGGATTTTAATGGAAATGATTTGCCAAGCTACTTTGCATCCAGATCCTTCAATAATGCGGAAAAAAATAAGGCGACCATAGAACAGGAACTTTTGGCAATACATTTTGCAGTAACACACTTCAGGCCATATATATACGGCACTGTGTTCACAATAAGATCGGACCATAGACCATTAGTTTATTTATTCAATATAAAGGACCCATCATCTAAATTGACAAGGATAAGATTGGAACTTTCAGAGTACAACTTTACAATAGAGCACATAAAGGGTAAAAGCAACGTGCCGGCGGATGCACTTTCGAGGATTTCTATTGATGACTTAAAAAATTCAAATAATACAGTTTTTGCAATGACAACCCGTGGAATGTCTAGACAAACTCAATTAGATGAACGTAATACAGATACTAACGTAGAAAAAATTCCCATATATGACAAATTTTTCCGTGAATGTAGTAAGAAAGTCCCAAAAATTAGGTCTGAATTAATTTATGTAGATGATAAATTAAAACACTTACGAATAAAGATTTATAAAAAACACAAGGAGATAGTATTTTTTGATACTCTAATTGATAACAAAACATTCCATTTAGATGAAATGCTCTTGAGGCTACAAGAAATAGCCGTCAATAAGAATATTCGATTAATAGAATGTCCGAAGGATGATACATTTTTTACCATTGGTAGTATACAGGACTTAAAAGACAATGGCATGAAAATATTACAAACTTTGGAAATATTTTTAACGGATCCTATTAAACAAGTACTTGACAAAGACGAGAAAGAGAAACTTATGACGATCTATCACAATGACCCACTCTTCGGAGGGCATTATGGACGTAAGAAATTATATGTGAATTTAAGGGCTAAATTTTTTTGGAGAAATATGTCGAAGGATGTTGCATTTTTTGTAAGAAAATGTGACAAGTGTAGCGTTAATAAAGTGTGACCTGGTAATAAAGAAAAACTAGTGATAACACCTACACCGATTCAGGCGTTTCATGTAGTCGTGATGAACACAATTGGTCCTTTTCCTGAATCTAATATTGGTAAAAAGTATACACTTACCTTAATGTGCGATTTGACAAAGTTCTTGGTTACAATGGCAATACCAGTCAAAAGCGCAAATACTGTGGCCCGCGCAATTTTTGAAAGCTTTATTCTGATATATGGATCAATGAACACTATTAAGTCGGACTTAGGTACCGAATTCAAAAATCAAGTTTTAGACTATTTATGCTAACTTTTAAAAGTTAGGATGAATTTTTCAACAGCTTATCACCATGAAACGTTAGGAACAGTGGAACGTAACCATAGGGTATTTAATGAATATTTAAGGGCTTATGTTAATGAAAACTTAACTGATTGGGATGCTTATTTAAAATATTTCACCTTTTTCCACAACACCACGACAAACACAGTTTTTGATAATAAATTCTCACCATATGAATTAGTATTTGGCAAAATACCGTCAATGCCGAAGGAATTGATAGGGAAGACAATTGATCCTATATATAATGTTGAAAATTACAGTAAGGAAATCAAGTATCGATTGCAAAGAACACATAAATTAGCCAGGGAAATAATTGAGAAACATAAATTAAGAAATAAAGAATGTTACGACAGATATGCGAAACCTATGGTAGTAGAAATTAATGAAAATGTATTGATTCAGAGAGAACCATACGATAAATTTAGGAGTATTTATGACGGTCCATACATTGTTAGGAGAATAGATGATAATGCCAATGTGACAGTATATGATAAAGCAAAGAAAAAAGAAAAAACAGTCCATAAAAACAGAATTAGAAAATTTGCCTAATTATTTATCATTTTCTTTCCGTAAATATTAAATAATTGTTATAAACACGCATATACAAACTCATATTTATCTCCTGAAAATTAGAAGAAATTAAACGCTATTCTTCTATCCTTCAAAAAAAAAAAGGAGGATGGGAAATGGTAATGACCCAATAAAAAAAAAGTAAATAAACAGAAAAAAATGCGTATTATGAAATAATACATCAAACAATACAATATGATAAAATGCATACCCATATATGAATATGTAAATATACAATATAAAAAAAAAAAGTTGTAAATATTATAAGAACCTTATATATACATACATTATAATATAAGAACTTTATTATACGTTATCTTAATTAATAAAATTAATAACAAAAAAAAGAAGCAAGATCTAAATAAGTCTCGAGCTCCGTGTTTATATATTTCTTCCTTTTTTCTAATGAAAGGGAGGTGTAGTGAGTTAGCATCACTGATCCTTCCAATCGAAATACAACTATGTTAAAATATGTAAGAACTAGAATAAGTTTAAATAAAAAAAAGATAGAATAAAAAAGACATTCTTGTGATGGCATCCAAACAGAGAAGAAGTACAGTAAAGTTTTAATTAAATCTAGAGAAGAAACCATTAAATAGCCGATAGTAGATAGTTATATTATTTTATTAATTAGACTTGAATACAATAAATTAGTCATTACATTGGTGGTAAATAATATATAATATTTTAAAAATAAGGTTTGAATACTTATTGTGAATTTCTTTTGGAAAGATTCAATAAAATAAAATAAAAACTAAAGCCTGAAAAATAAATCTTGTTTTTTATTTATATTGTTCATTGCATTATTAGCATTTGTATAATTAAGAGAGTAATAAGCATTGTTTAAACAGCTTTAACCATGAACTTTGTTATTGTTTTTTTTTTTATCACACACTATATTGTTTTTTTATTTATTTGTTTTTACTAACTGTTCACTGCGTCTCTGCACTTGTTAAGTTACATTTTTTTTTAAAGTCTTATATGAATATTAATTATGCGCTTAATATGATGTACGTCTCTATTCAAACACGGTTTGTATTAGAGGTCTGCACAATTACATTTGTATACGTGAAGTACACGAGAAGCGGCAAGGCATGAACACTTACTCGAAGTATCAGAGCAAAATAAAGTACTCAATTTTAAGAACAACAAAATTGACGGATCATTACGTTTCTTCTTTTTTTAGGTAGCGCGTACGAAGTGCATCTTATTCATATGTACTCGGTTGTGTTCGTTTTAGGAACATGATACGAGCTCAAAACTTCACATGTACTGCATGTACTCAAGTACTACATGACGAAAATGTTGAACGTTCAGTTCGACAAAGAGAATCCAATATGATGTGTATCTAACAACACAAACTAGTTTCATGTTATTTGTTTTATTATTCATTCGTAGTATGTATGTATGTAGGTAATTAAATTTAATTTTTTTGGTGACTATTGGATTTTGGTGTCATTTTCAAAACATGATAATTGTATAAATTTCTTATTATTCATCTCTTACTTTACCTTACCTTACCTTATTTAAGTCTTTTATTTTACAGTGAAATTAAATTTTATTTTTCATAATAAAAACCTTGGTGATATTTATTTCGTTTTGTTTTTGTTAAATACAATAAATTAAAACTTCAAAATCTATTTTATTTACATACATTGTTTTCATTTTCGAATGTTAATAGATATTTCTGTGTATGTATGAAATAGATTTGGTTTTACCAGAACTACTCATCTTAAAAAAAATAGTTTTTTGTCTTCATGTAACAGCTAGCGTACAAAAAAATGTTATAAACTCATTTATGTTAAATCGTGGGTTCTTACACCTGTCTTTATATGTATAAAATACACACCCATCAATGTTTAAAAAGTCACATGTAGGAAAAACCTAAAACTCCTTAAAAACCGATAGCCAAAGTAAAATCTAATTGCTACCAAAATCAATTTTTTTTAAACTACATATTTGTTATAGATGTATATACAAATGTATGTATTTACATATTTATGGTTATAATTGTCGTCATCTGCTTACTGAACTATTTTCAATTTGGCCATGTACGTAATTACATATGTATGTGTTTAAATGCTATGCATATACTCATTGTTCCGCAAAAATGGAACATCATTTTTGCCGTACTCTTCTTTTCATGTTCACAAATTTTTATGTTCCTATTTGTGTATGAACATTTTTTTAGGAACATATTTTTCTGCGGCTACCTTCTCGATGGTATTTGACAAACAACCCTTCTCTACTCTGCTTGTTTTCTGAGAGAAAGAAAAAGTAGGTACTCTATTTGAAAAGTAACAGAACTTGCCAAGTACAACAAAAATATAATCGATGCAGACCTCTAGTTGTATCTTGACAGAATTGAAAATCGTACAGAGATAGCTTGTATCCTTCCAATACCAGACACATTAGTACGCATTTTGTATTTCGCCACTGTTACTAAGTTAGAAAGTCCTTCTGAAATAAATAATCATTGTGATTCTGATCTAATATAGCTTTTGAACAGTTATTCTTCTTTACCATTTTGATAATAACTGTTACCATAGTCCCTAAAACCGGGTTAAGATTTTTAACATTAACTACTTGGAATAGCTGAATTAGTTGATGTAATAGTACCTGGTTAGAAGGTCTGACTTCCTATTGGTTTGTTCGACGTGGGTTAGAATTATTCATTATTTATTATTCACTATTGAGAATAGTATGACACGAAAAATTAGTATATGCCAGCTCAATCTTCATCACAGCAAAGCAGTATCAGCAATGTTGGTGCGATGTTTTGAGGAGGATGAGCTGGATATAGCCTTGCTACAGGAGCCGTGGATTGTCCAAGGCAATATAAGGGCCTGTCTCAACAGACCGCCAATCTGTACCACTCCAAGACTGATGGTAAATTAAGGTCATGCATCCTGGTGCGACATGGCGTACGAACAGTACCTATGACACATCTCTGCTCGCCGGATCTTACGGTAGTAATGATTGGCAGTGGCTCGGGATCATTTCTTATTGCGTCGGCTTACCTTCCCTATGAGACGACAGGTACACATCCGTCACTGGAGGTGGAGAACCTGGTGAGTTTCTGCAGGCAAAGAGGTATGGCGCTGATCATGGGCTGTTATGCCAACTCGCATAATACGGTTTGGGGCAGCACAGATGATAACTACAAAGGACAACAATTGTTGGAATTTGTAGAACGACACGATTTGCTGGTACTTAACAGAGGGGTAGAACCCACCTTCGTGGATTCACGAAGGGCAGAGGTGATCGATATCACTCTGTGCTCAGTCAATATGCTAGACAGGGTTAAGGACTGGAAGGTCGTGGACAGATTAACCATGTCTGACCACAGGGCGATTCAGTTCGATATACTGTATCGCAGTAAACGGAGGAAAGTCCGCAAACGTATAAGAATACCGAAGAATACTGATCATACCAGTTATGAAGAGTATCTGTCGGTACATATAGGAGGCGCTCCATACAGAGCAACTCGCAACACGGGCGAAATCGATCGGACGGTGGAACAATTGAACATGCTAGCTTTCGAAGATGCTTGTCCCGTGACAGTAGTGGATGAAAAAGATCCGACACCTTGGTGGAACGGAGAAATTAAATCCATGAAAAAGGAAACAAGGAAGGCCTTTAACCGATACATGAGGGAGAGAGACTTGATCTAATGGGATGCGTATAAGGAGAAGAAGAGAGAGCTGAAGAGAACAATACGTCTTCGGAAACGAAGTACGTGCGGGAATTCTGCTCTAATATGAGGGATACATCTGAAGTATGTAGAATACAGAAGACAATATCTAAAGACCCTGTCTCTAGGATGGGACTAATTCGCAAGAGCGATGGTCACATGACTGAGACAGTGGAGGAGACATTGGAATTGCTTATGGAGGTTCATTTTCCTGGAAGCTTTAGTTCGAGCGACTCATGGACTCCTGTAAATAGGGGGGCTAGTGAGAGAAGACGAGCTGAGGCTGAAAGGATAATATCTCCGAATGGTGTCAGAAGTGCAATACTATCTTTTGCACCATTCAAAGCAGCTGGAATGGATGGAATTTTCCCAGCTTTATTACAATGGGGAATATATACCCTGCTTGATAGAATTAGGGGAATATTCGTAGCCTGTCTAGCGACGGGATATATTCCGGTGGCTTGGAGGGAAACTAAAGTTGTTTTTCTTCCCAAACCGGGTAAGAGGGACTATACTGACGCTAAGTCCTTCAGACCGGTCAGCCTAACATCTTTTCTATTGAAGACAATGGAGAGGGCGGTGGCTGACTTTATGGAGAAACACGCTGATGGATAGGCCCTTGAGTAGATTTCAGCATGCTCATAGAGCAGGTAGATCTACTGACACCGCTCTGCACGAGCTCGTCAGAGTAGCGGAAAGAGAAATTTTCAATGGCGGAGCTGTTCTGTCCGTTTTTATGGACATTGAGGGCGCCTTTGACAAGATCTCTTTTGGGAAGGTAAGAAATGCTCTTACGGAAGGTAGGGTTGACCCCATTATTATAAAATAGATAAACGCTATGCTTCGGACGAGGGCTATAAATCTCATAGATGGGAGAACCAAGATTCGCGGTAGGGTAGTTAGGGGGTGCCCACAGGGAGGTGTATTGTCACCTCTTTTGTGGAACATCACCGTAGATAGCCTTCTTTGGAGATTGGACTCAATAGGCGTCCATACGATTGCGTATGCAGACGATCTGGCACTAATGGTTGGTGGTAAATTCATCACGGCCATTCAAGGTTGCATGAGACAGGCTCTCATGGTGACTGAGACATGGTGCAGTGAACAGGGTCTAACCATAAATGCCAGTAAATCCGACGCTATGCTTTTCACTCGTAAAAGGAAGGGTGTAGAGGTTGAAGACTTAAAGCTTTTCGGATCGGAAGTAAATGTGTCCAGGAAGGTGAATTATCTGGGCGTTACCCTGGATAAGGAACTTACCTGGAATGAACACATCGAAACAAAGGTCCGGAAAGCAAAAAGGATTATGCATCAATGTAAACGAGTGTGTTGCCGTAGGTAGGGAATCTCGCCGAAGGCTACATTCTGGATTTACACAATGATGGTGAGACCCATTATAACTTACGCATCCGTGGTGTGGTGTCCGACGGCCTCTCAGGGCACAATTAAGCGTAAGTTGGATGGAATTCAGAGGGTTGCCTGCATGAGTATAAGTGGTGCAATGCGCACGGCGCCAACACAGGCAATCGAGGCAATGTTGGGATTGCTGCCATTAGACTTATTCATTAGGTCAACGGCAGCAGCTTTAGGAATGAGGAGCGATGCGGTTTGGCATAGCTTTGGGAACATCGGGCAGAAGAGTATCCTGGACCTCGTTCGGAAAGAGATTAGGGCTGCTCAGATGCCGATGGAACGCATGAGTAGAAGAAAGGTAGTCGAGAGGCTGCATCGGACACTCATTTCGGAAGGCATTATACATAATGAGTGTATGGAGAACGACATCAGCATTTTTACTGATGGTTCTCTTATGAGTGGCAGGGCAGGAGCAAGTGTATTCTCAGTTGAGGTGAACTTGTCCTGTAGTCTGTGTTTGGGGAGGTACGTATCAGTTTACCAGGCAGAACTGCTTGGTTTGCTGCATGCGTTGGATCATTTGCTTGAAAGCCGAGGGCATGGTATAAGGGTTCTCATTGCACTTGACAATCAGTCAGTTATAAAACGCATGAGGCAAATGAACGTATATTCCAAACTGGTGCTGAAATGTGTTCTGAAACTGAACAGATGCGCCTCGTTGAATGAGGTGACGTTGATGTGGGTTAAGGGATACATAGGCACAGCTGGGAATGAAGCAGCAGACGAACTAGCAAAAAGGGGACCTGATGTGGATATCTGTGGACCAGAACCCAGGCTTGCCCTGGGGAATGGCCTAGTGCGAGCTAAAGTTCTTGAATGGGTAAACTCATTACACCTGAATAGGTGGAGGGAGAATACCACATGTAGACAGGCTAGAATGGTGCTCAAAGAGCCCCTCGGCAGGAAGGCCGGCAAGGTACTCGGGTATAATAGGGCTACTTTAAGCTGGATCACTGCGTTAGTGACAGGACTTGGAAACTTCAAGTACCATCTGGCTAAGATGAAAGTCGTAGAAGATGATACTTGCAGATTATGCCTGGAAGAGGCTGAGACGGTAGCGCACATTGTGTGTGAATGTCCAGCACTCGCTAGCAGAAGGCTTAAGACCACGGGCAGACACTTGTTAGATGTGAATGCCATGGGGGAACTAAGCCTTAGTCAAATGCTAGCAATTACAAAAGACTCCGTGATGAGGAAGAGTGTCGACAGTTACCAGTCGACAGTCTAAAATCACTTTAGTCAAGAGTAAAGGCTAGGGCTAACACGAGACTTAATTGTAAGTAAGGTGGCTGTGATTACGGATCGGTTCCCTGAAATCAATTTGAGGAGCGAAATGGGGGTCAAAAAGGGACCCAGAAAGTAAGTGGTCTGCTTCGATATCCCCCCGTACATTAATATAATGACAGCTTAAAGCAATTGCTCTCACTCTTTGCGTGTTTGAACTTCTAGTTTTTGATACATTAAATACACTGGAATTGAATCCCTTTTTGAAATGTGTACATTTAAAGACTTCAATTGTGATAGACATCTTAGTTTCTCATAATTCTTTTGTCTAATGATTCTTTTATATATCTTTAAAGCTATCATCTGAAGGCCGTATTAAAACTAAACGTTTAAAAATTTCTTAAACTAGCTTTCTTTGTGTAATCTGTTTTTGAGAGCATTCTATTCTAAATAATAGCTGCTTTCAGCTGCAGGGTATATACTTACCGTGTGACGTTTCAGTACATAAAGACTTTAATTAAATATATTTTTTAACGTTTATAAGGGAATTACTCTGAGGCACCAGCGCATTAAATATATATGTCTATCTCAAATCCCCAGAAAACTTTGGTAGGTCAATTTTTTTATGTATGGCTCCCGCTAAGAAGGAATGGCTGCGGCTTATTGTGGCATATGTATGTACTTGCATGGTCGGTTGGAGTCTATGTGTTCCCTTTGCTGAACAATGGGAATTCTTAACCCTGACCTCAAACCAACAACAACAAAAAAAAACTAATTGCAGTTTTGTAGTGAGAGGACCCCAAAAAGAAAAAATCCATCATTCGCAAAACAACCGCCAAGCAGCAAACAGCCAAAAAAAATAAATCTCTGTGACCAGCAACAAACATAAAACCCACCCTTAAATATTTATTCTAAATTTATAGTGAGTGTATAAAATTATACTTAGTGAAATAAATAGATTAAATAAAAAAAACTTAAATAATAAATGTTTAACCTAAAACTTAGCAATACAATTAAAAAACCTAAAGTGAAATGAATAAAACACTAAACTAAGAATACTTAAACATATGTATTATATTATCGAAATCTACTACTTACCCTAATTATAATCCCGAACCTATTTATAAATAAATTTATATGTGCCATATTTTTATATACTTATAAAAAGAATTTTGGAGGTCAATAAATACATAACAGTTGAAGAAAAACTTGTGTCTTTTATTTATTCTGATCTGCCCGCCAACTCTTACCCTAATGCTCTCTCACTCTAACTCGTTGAAACATGGTCCTTCGATCCTTAACTGAATGAAACACAAATAATACAGTCCACAGTGAACACAATACATAACTCGGTTTGTATATGTACATACTTACACGAAATAAATAAAATTTACAAGAAAAATTAACAGAAAGTACATACATTTTAACAACATAGAATTTACAAAGAAAAAACAATAGTTACAACAGTGAAATTCTAAAATTCTAAAATTTAAATAATTAACAAACAAATTATTAAAGACAAAAACAAAATAGTGAACATTTTTGTACAAGAGAAATAAACACAAAATTCATAAAAATCAACAAAACACAACATACATAAATACAAAGTTACATATAAATGAAAACAAGTGACAGTGAAACAAAAAAGTGGTACACAAATAATAAAGCTATATTTCAAAATTATAATTTATTTTCATATATTTACATATACATATGTATACCCAGTAATACATACGATCAATCGTTTTACACAATTTTATTATTAAAAATAAAAATAATTTAATTATATTAAATACACAAATTTTTGAACACACTGTATTTAAATATTAACGACAAATACAAATTAAGAAAAAAAATATATATACAAGTTAAAACAAGAGCCGTGTCTTGCTTAAAAAATAAACGTGGTCAGGACTCCAGAGGCACCTGATCACTTGGGCATGCACCCAACCGTTTTTCCTAATTGAAACAACCCGTTATTAAAAGTTACAATGTTCTTTATTTGCGGTCCAAAATTGAATTAATTCTAATTATATTTTTCTTAACAATGTTAACTTAACTTTAGTTTTATTTTAATGTGGGAAAATGGTTATTCATCAACATACACGACACTTCCAAGTGCGGATCATATTGCAACACGCGCAGACATAAGTTTGTTGAGTTGCAATCGTGATTTCGCAATTCAAGTTCAATAAGAAAACACAAGAGATCTTTCTCTCTTGTGAAGGTTTGTTCTCTACCGTCAGCAAAAAAGTTAAGTTTGTATATTTGCAACTTAAATATATCATTTTCCAATTAAATTTCCAAATAAAATTTATACAATATATTTCATTATTTTTCCAAGCAATAAAAGTTTAGAAATACCCTTTTACCCACACACCCACCCACCTATTCATACCAAATTGAAAACTTATTTGATATTGCTTATAAAGAATTAATATTGCGCTTTATATTAAGTAGCGTATATGTTACAAAGTAATAGTCAAATGTGTGTGAAACGACCTATTGTACAAATACGCAATATCATAAACATAAAGCAAACACAAATTGCGTAGCAGAAATTCCAAGAACCGCGATTCAAAAAAACAATTTCTACAGCAAGCAAAAGTAAACAAAAGATACACACACACAAACACATATACAAGACTACTAAGCCAGCAACTGAAATAACTGATGCAATTTCGCTTATGTTCGGGACATTTCAAGAAGCGGCCGTTATCTGTATATAAAGGCACCGCAGAAGACATAGTTGACTTTGAGATTTCATAGAGTGAACATATGTGTGTACAAAAGAAGTGTTAAGTGTACAATGTCAATTAGTACTAAAGAGTTGTATATAAGAGTGTTATGTACCGAATGAAACTGTGTACTGATAAATTCATAAAAGAGTCTGTATTTTAATTTCGCAATTAAACGAACCCTTTCAAAATAACGTTTATTGTGGTAATAAACGTAACAATATTAATTAAGGAGAATACGCTATTGGAAATTTTTTGCTGGTAAAAAGTTTTATTTCTTGTAATAAAAGCAAGCAATTTTAAGTTCACTGAACCCATGGATAAAACATAAACTTTCTGTTTTTCAATCCAACTTAATAAAATACAAATAAATATGTCTCACTTAAGATCTTTGGCTACCGACTTAATGCGATACATCCAAACCGATTTGGATGCCTTTGTTGAGGATTATCGCGCTACCCCAGAAAACTCCCAATCATTACCCGCTTTAAAATTCAAAAAAAGCGATTTAGAAGAATTATGGCAAAACATTGATAACAAATTCAAACAAATTAGAGAATCCACAGAATTTGATGACCCGGAAAAGGTTAAAAATATTAATTTAGCGGAAATTATAAAACATGTCAGATCGGCTAAGAGTTTCTAAGAACGATCATGATTTCAATTGATGAATCGATTGAGGCTATAACCCGACTTAATGAAACCCTACCCTCTTTACCCGACCCCCTCGACACAACGATTCTGTTTGTTTCAATGTACCCCCTTGCGATATGCCTACATTTAGCGGAGAATTCAAATTTTGGGCCTCTTTTAGAGACCCTTTTAAGGCCATTTACGGCAATAATACCCGATTAAGTGGAGTTGAGAAGCTCTTTTATTTCAAATAAAAAACAAGTGGTGAAACCAAAGAAATCGTAGACAACGCACCCTTGACAAACGAAGGTTTTGTTATTGCGTGGACCCAATTAGTCTCGCAATATGAGAACAGAAGGATACAAATTAATGCTCAATTAAATACCCTATTGAATCTACCCACAGTAAACATCATGTGTAGTGCTTCTATAAGAAAGCTTCAGAGAAGTATTAATTGTTGTAATGCGAATTTGAATTCATTGGACACTGATACAGATAATTGGGATCCAATATTTGTATATTTCTGTTCAATAAAATTACCCAAAGAAACTCGAAGAGATTAAAAAAAACTCTTCACGATTGTGCAGAAATGGCAAGTTGGACAGATCTTGATGTGTCCTTAACGAATACTTACAAGGAACTCACATCTGCTAATAACACAAACACAAACCCTAGCACACACCCCAAACCCAAACATTTTCTAGAGAACAAAAATGTATTTGATAGAAGAGGTAAAGCTTTTCACAATGTGACATATCCAACAAAGGACAATAACACGAAAACAAAACCTCAAATTCAACAAAAATTTTCCGAATTAGCTCCAAATTATCCCAGATCCCAAACTAATCTACCGACACAAAATTACCCAAAAACATTACAAAAACCCGATGGATCAATTTGCAAGCTGTGCAAAAACAATCACACTCTAAGAGAATGTTCATCGTTTAGAGGATTAAATATGTAAAAAAGAATGGAATTTGTTACAATTGTTTAGCAATTGCTCATGTCATCAATGGTTTTCGAAGCAAATTTACATGCAGATATTACACAAACCGAATTCAATTACAAACCCACCCGACGAAAATCAAGTTTAACTTCACAAAATGCAGTACAAACTTTCTCAACACACACCCAATCAATCAAACCCATATTAGAGGACAGAACAAAGTTATTAGAAACAGCAGTACTTAATATTGAAGTTCAGGGGGAAAAATTCCCGTCTAGAGCACTTGTTGACCCAGCTTCAGACTTTTCGTTTATTTTAGATAAACTAAGAAGAAAATTGTGCTTACCCACTACACCCATTGTTGCTGAAATTTCAGGTCCTAATGAAGTTGTTTCAGCGCGTTCTAACAAATTATGTGATGTTTCGTTAAGATCCAACACCTAAACTAATTTTAAATTGAATATTCAGGCAATTGTTGTCAAAACGTTGACAAAGAATCTACCTACCCACCCTATTAACCCTATTCCAATTAAAGAGCTTGAAAATATTTAATTAGCTGACCAAAGATTCTACGAAAGTCGACCCATAGACTTTTTAATTGGCAGCGATTTTTACCCGCAGATTTAAAAATCTGGTGTTAGAAAAAATAAACATAACATATTATTATCTCAGGAAACTGAGTTCGGATGGACTTTAACAGGACCCTTTCAAAAATCACACAATACTCAACCCATAGTATCATATTTTAATTCTCTCACGCTTGATAAAGTTTTGACCAAGTTTTGGGAAATTGAAGATATACCCACAAAACCCAGTACCTCTGAAGAAGATTCCTATTGTGAAGACGCATCTACCCGAAAGCTACCCAACGGCCGTTATCAAGTTAATCTTCCGGTTTGTAACCCTCTAGTAGAACTAGGAAATTCACGCCATATTGCAATGGCTCAACTATTAAACATAACTCAAATGCATCTCAAAAACCCATTTTTATTTACCCCATTATGCTGTTGTTAAACTTGATCGTGTTACGACAAAAGTTCGAGTTGTTTTTAATGCTTCTAGCAAAACATCGAACAGCAACAGTTTAATAGATGCTTTACACACCGGTCCAACTCAACAACAATATTTAGTTGTACTTATCTTGAAATGGCGCTTTTACAGAATTGTATTTAATGCCGACATTACAAAAATGTATAGGCAAATTATGTTAAATCCAACCCATACACCATTTCAATGCATATTATTCCGTAAAAATGTTAATAAACCCATTCAAGATTATGAACTGCAAACAGTTTGGTGTCAATTGTGCCCCTTATTTGGCTATCAGAACCCTACATGAATTAGCCAAGCACATTCAAAATACCCACCCAATTGCTTCCCAAGTGTTGAAAAACAGCATGTATGTAGACGATGTTTTAGCTGGAGGTCACTCTATTGAAGAAGCTAGAGAAGCTCAAAAGCAGCTGATCACAGCTCTTGAATCTGCTGGATTTCCGTTAAGAAAATGGACTGCAAACACTTAAGAATTGCTACAACATTTACCCGAAGATCATCTACTTGATGTCGATTTACTAACCCTTCCAGAATTAAATAACGCTAAAAACCTAGGGGTAAAATGGAATGCGAAGGAAGACATATTTTTCGTTAATGTTCCAACAATTGAAAGGAAATCGGCATACACGAAGCGAACAGTCTTATCGTACATAGCTCGTCTATTTGACCCAGTTGATTAGTTAGCGCCGATTATTATATCTACTAAGATTATTATGCGGGAAATATGGCAAGATAAAACAGCTTGGGATGAATGTCTAACCTCAATCATCCTTTCAAGATGGCACAAGTTTTTGCAGTATTATGATAATATTGATCAAATTCGTATTTCAAGATGGATTAATTTTTCAACTTCGGCGAAAATTAGTTTCATGACTTTTCAGATGCTTCTGAAAAAGCCTACTCAGCAGTTTTATATGCTCGAGTTACACCCGTAGACGCACATACTTCCGTAACCCCACTCCTCGCAAAGGCGAGAGTTGTACCTATCAAAGTAATCTCGTTACCGAAACTAGAACTTTGTGGTGCAGTGTTGTTGACTAATATTACCAAAAATGTAATCTCCCAGCTCAAATTACCCCAATATCAAACCCAGCCGATGTTGCTAGTAGAGGATGTAATGCTGAGGAATTAAAGGAAAACACCTTATGGTGGAATGGACCTTCGTGGTTGAAGGAAGTTTCTTCAACATGACCAACAACAAATACACCTTTTCCAACTCAAACTGAAGCTAAAATTAGTCAATCGTTTTCTACAACTGTTAATACCCACCCTTCCTTGGAAAATACGAATAACCCTCATCCAGATATTTTGTGACGATTTTCAAAATTATCAAAGGGTTTAAGAGTAATGTCATGTTAATCGATTTTCCGATCGTGCATCATATACCCGAAGAAATACAGTTCGAAATGATAGAGTTATTCTTGATCGAAGTAATTCTCAATACATTAAACAACTGCTGAAACACCCAAGTATTGAAATTGATGCCATGGAAATAAAATCAACACATGATAGACTTGTTATTCTATGTCAGACTAAATATTTCGAGGAGGAATATAATTGTCTACGTAAAAAACCCCAATACTCAGAAAAAGCCATTTACTCACTTTAACGCCATTTTTAGATTCTTCTAACAGGATGCGTACATACGGTCGACTGCCTAAATCCAACAGTTTGTCGTATTCCGAAAGACATCCACTTTTATTACCCTATGACAGTTTATTTGCAAAATTATTAACCCAACACGTGCATTTGCTAACACTACACGGAGGAAATCGACTTATGCTCAGAATTATTCGATCTGGCTACTGGATTCCGAAGCTTCAAAATCTAATTAGTTCTGTAATAAACAGATGCGTACCATGCACACGATATCGTAATCGACAAACAACCCAATTTATGGCAGCATTGCCGCCAGAACGCACCCAAATATCGAGACCCTTTTATAATGTTGGAGTTGACTTTGCCGGTCCATTTTACATCAAAGTTTATAATGGCAGAGCCTGTAGAATAACAAAAGGCTACGTATGTGTTTTTGTTTGCTTTGCAACAAAAGCTAATTATTTAGAACCTACAAGTGACCTGTCTACCTAAGCCTTTCTATATTAAAACAAACAACTCTTTTTATTTAGTTGATTTTAAATTTATTTAATTTATTCATTTTCATGTAGGCAGTTTGAAGCAAATGAATTATTCTGCAAATGCAAGTCATCAGCTATGGCATGATTTGCTACCTGCTGTGTACATTTATTTTTGTATATGTTATATGAGTGTGTGTACAATGATACGTATGTGTCTTAAAATTAAATTCTTATATGCTTTTGGTAGCCAAAGTACAGGATGAAGAAAAATAAGAAATTAAAGAAATACGTACACATGTATTTATTGAACATATCTGTTGGACTTTAAAACTTGTGCAGATTAGGCAATGATTGTTTTCTTTTAAATATAGCTAGGAAAAAACCCCTAACAGAAGTAGTATCAGTAAAGAAACACGCCAGAGACTTTTGAAGGAATCGGATCTGCAACCGCAAGACTTATTCTTTAATTTCTGTTTCCGGCTCGAATATGCAACATTTTTCCTACAAAAACTATTTACAAGATAATTGGATATGCACGGATGTATTATGATTCAGAACTGCTATTATATTTATAGTAAGGCTGCATTTAAAATATGCCTATACATACCCTGAACAATAAGAGAACCCAAAGCGGCTGCCTCTCCAATAGAACAATAAAGACGTCCGTGACGCAGATCTCTTTTTAGTTGCTGATATAACATTATTCGTCCGACTCCTGTTAGTCGAAATGGATCTGCAGGGTAAAATTTTACTCTAAACGAGAAAAGTATTGGATCCACATCTAGAACGAAACAACATGTGCTATTAAATTTACTACTCACTATATTCTTACGATGCATGTTGGAATAAAAGATATAGTAGATAACAATTATGCGAAAATATAATAAATATTAAATAATTTGCTGTATTTGAAAAAATCAGGTACATTTTTGTAAACAATGCAAACTGCGTAGCCAATTTTCTTTAGAAAACGTTATTACAAATTTATGTAGTTTTAAAAGCAGAGTGATTACGCATCTAATAAAGAAGTAAGTGTTACTACTTTTTTATTATTAAATTATAAAATTATCAATTGCTTTGAGGTTGCTGTTGTAGTCTAAAACAAAAACACAATGAAACTTGAATGTTTTAAAAATGTATCAGAATTTTGTTCAGTTAAGAGTTATTATTTGTTGCCTAATTACAATCAATTGAAACTAGTTTGAATTTTCCGTGAGTATTAAGAGTTGAAATTTGCCGTAAGTATTGAAATATTACCAGTAGATTACTATTAATTAATTATTGCATTCAAATCTGAAATGGCTATCTACTATAGAGTAGCGAGACAGTCTGCCAGGCTCAATGTTTCTGGTTTTCTTAGTCTCTGGTGCCCATCAAATTATTATAAATATCTCACAAGAGAATAGGGATGGACGTCGAATTTGCACTAGTATTTATAAATCCAGTAGTTGTCCATTGTAACAGTGGTATTTATTTTTGTCGGTGGGCAATTTAGCCTTCTGAGAGAAAACATAACCTGAGAATATTTCGATGGACTTACCTTTATTATCCACTTGTCTAAAGCGTTCTCTAGGTTATGAATGTGGGTCTAAAGTTGCTTCGATGTAACCGGCTGTATAAAAATTATATTTATTAAATATCTTCTAAGTAGCATATCACGTCAGACTTTATCGAACAATAATAATTAAAGCTTAAGAATACTGCATCTTTTCAAATGCCGATCTAATAGCGATAACACTTCTATGGACTCGCTCAATAGTACTATGCCTTTCAGGAGAACCAAACAGATCCTCCGGGATGATATTGTGTTCCTTAAGATCATTTTTTAACTTGAGATGAATAATTATTCAAATAACGTAAAAAAAATGGGAATATGCTAACGGGTCTGTCTGATGTAAACCGACTTGAGTACTATTCAACTTTCCATACAACTCGATGTGGAAGAGAGAGAGAGAGACAGAGAAGGTTCATGAAAAAACACGTAAGTGCAAAGAAATGACCTATGAAAAGTTTTGTGGTAACATATTTTGGTTCCTTTTTAGAATTGCTTGCGTATTCATCATTTTTTATACACAAATTATAAATTAATGTTCATCATACGCTCGCGTTGTGTATAAAAAACGAAGAACAAGCATTTCTAAGAACGAAATATATTACCACTAAACCTAGCACACTTCATTTAGTTTTTAATCAACTTTTTTGTAATTACATGTTTTGGAAATTTACAAAAGTAAACAAAAATGAATTTTATGTATAGCTTCTTGACCTGATATTCCGAGAGGATGTTTTCACCTCAGCCAGAGTAACTTACAATAGTGAATGAAAAACTTTAAAAGATTGTGTTTGTTTTGTTATGTATTGGTTTATTTTCGTTTACGCTTAAGTACCTCTTATAATCGGTTTTGCCTTGAATCAATTAATTTTCCACTTCCGATCTGATTTTTGCTTACGCTTCCATTGTATCTTCCTTCAGTCAAATTTGTTAGGCTTATTTGCCCTAAGATCCAGGAATTGAGAAGGAGTTACAGATGTCTGAAGTGAATAGTGTACACCATTAAGCGAACAATTTTTCTGTATGGCTAACGATAAGAGACCTACTGATAGTGGTAATATTTCTCTATTTTAAAAAAATGTACTTTTAAAATGTTTTTAGCTACTTTCCTGCATATTAAGTTTTCTATAATTACAAGTTCTCCGACATCAGCAGACGGCAAACAAACCTACATCATAACTCCGGCGCGAGATAGAGGCTCATATCAAGATCATATCAGCACCATGTTGGCCTGTGGTCAGAATGTTATTCGCCAAACCGATTGATATATACGGAATGGGTTCTCGTAATAAAATAGCACTTTGCCCCCAAAGTATTCTATTGCAAAAGAAAGTTCTTTATATTTATTGTCCTCTCTTATAAGCCGGATTTTTCAAGTTAAATTTCAAATCTTATCAATGTGTTTTTTGTATTTACCAGATTAAGACCAAAATAAGTAAGATATTTTATACATTTAGTTAAAAAACCAAAGAAGGTCTTAATATTGATACTTTAGGCATTTAGAGCATAAATATGTCGTTCTAACTTTTAATGTTGGTACCCACGGAATAATTTGAAACATTGTTTTTTTTTATCGCATTTACATTTATTACTAGACAAATACTTTTTCATGCCAACTCGATTCTAACATATGAACGTTAGTTAAGCGTAGGCACTTACTCCTGACGTTGATATTCTTGTGCCCACCGTTAGTACTTGGTATTCACTTTTCATTAGCTGATCGATATTACTACCGGCATAAGGTCAGCAAACTCGGCTCCAAAGTCAGCTAACTTCATAATGTTCTTTTGAGATATGCCTTTCATTGTACTCAGTTTTTTGTGTACCCAAGCGTCAATCACAGTCTTGTCCAGTAAGTGATAGAACAGCCTCGCTCCCTACTTTCTTGATTTTACGCGGGCAAGATATCGGCCGATGAAGCTGTCCCATGTCGGAAAATGTATTGCGTTTTGTTCTACGTAAGTAGACTTCACACAGCCTGGAATACCTGAAATATCAAAATAACAGACTTTGTTCGAACAAAACAGGTACCTGCCTCAAATATAGTTTTATTTTTTCGAGAAAATTAAATGCGTTAAAGATTTATTTCGTTGCAATTTCTCTAAAAACTCCTTTCTCGTTCAGTACAGAGGAAAACCACAACTTAATATAATTTGAGCAATTGTCAACATTGTTCAAATTACACGAAACTTATTTGTTAAATTGCTTGTCGATTTGTTTTTCCGACTGGGTGCTCTGATATATATGTTTGGAACGATTTTCCGTCATCCCAAACCAAAATTGACAAGGAATGACGGAAAATCGTTCCAAACATATATGTTAAATTCTGTTCGTAAGAAGAATTTGCAACGGTATCACACATACAGTGAAATATTAAAAACGATTTAATTGCAAGTACATAATTCAATTTAAAAGCCCGGGATCAAATTTTAAACTTTAGGCTTTTCATGATGAACGTTTGCTTGTCCTCTGCATAACAGACAGAAGCGTATTTCTAAACATTCTAAAAGCAAATTTTTCAGAAAGTGTATATAAGTTAGGAATTAAAATATACTACTACGTACTTTAAGTAGGCCTTTGATCAATAGGCATACGCAGAAACAGTTCGTTTAATGATCCACACAATTCACCTTACACATTTGTAACTCCTTCTCAATGCCTGGATCTAAATATATAAATAAACATTTATGCGATAAGTGGTACAAAAAAAGATAGAAAACTGTATAAAACCATATAAACTTGACTAAAAGAAGTTATAATGGCAGAATAAGCTAAAATTAAATTGAAATTGCAAAACGAAATAATACGTTGAAGGCAGGACCGATGTGCTTAAAGGCTCAACTATAATATGCATAAGCTGGCTTAAGCAACTGTGCAATTACATATAAATCATATGTGGCAAACTATAATGTACTTAACAACACTTTTCGTTAAGTTTCGTCAACTGTCATTTGCTTAAGAAAAGTACGAAACTGATCGCACATTCCGTACGAAAACAGCTGATTGTGTTATAGACACATACATTAACAAACAAGCTGCAATGGAGGACGAAAGTGAACAATTTTTTTTTCTAAATTTAATAGAAAAAAAAATTGTGTCAAAAAAGAGACGCATTTTATTATAATCGCAATTCAGAGGAACGAGCATGGAAAAAAGTAGCACAAAAAAGCAAAAAATTTTTAATGTTTATAAGTTGAGTTATGCACACCGCTGCAGTTTTTTATACTTTTGGCCAAAATTACACAAGCACCAAAAATTGTGTATTTTTTTGTTCGAAAATTTCTTAAAACTAATAAAAATAATTATTAATTTGTATATGAATGGTATTAAATATATAAAATATATTTATTCAACACCTTTTTGTTTACGAATTTTATTTATTCTGAAATAAAATATGTTTTTGCAAAAGTACGAATAAAACAAAAGTGCAACTTTGACTCTGTAGTTTCCAGGGTCATGTAAGTACATTGTAGCCACCTAAAAGTCTTCAATAATTTGCTTAAGCATTTGACAGGCTTTTCGTTCAATTTTTGACATTAACTTAAGCTACCTTAAGCATATTGTAGTTGGGCCTTAAGTCTAAAGGAAAACAAACCAAAAATAACAACTAATATAAACAAATAGAGTTTTAAATTTTCACTGTGTTGGTGATTTTGATCCAGTTGAAATACGAACTATTTTATTTTTTTACTAATTATTTTTAAGCAGTCTAAGGTAAGTTTTTATACAATTTATGTAAAATAAATTGCCCTATTCACAAGCTCTGCTAAGGTGTAGGTAGTATTGCATACTACCTTTTGTTTACTTCTTTGATGAAAACAAATTTCTTCATATGATACGACCGTTGTATTTTGTTACCACTTAGCACGTACTAGGGGGCTTGTGAATAGGGCAAATATATTTCATAATTTTTGACAGCTCTAAAGTTATGTGCTTTGATTTTATTGTGAACATGGCGCTTCCTCAAATGTTGAAGAAGCAAAGTGAAGGTGACTTTTGTCCATGCACGTACATGTTGTATGCAGTGTATCACAACAAGTAGGGTGTAAATATGCAGCACCACCAACGTCTTTGTTTTATACGACTGTGCAATCAGAAGAAAAATGAATTACATATTACCCCATGGTTGAGCACAGACGTACATCATATTTCTCGCGATTTTGTTTATTTTGTTTTTATTGAATCTTTCCATAAAAGGAAATTCACAATAAGTATTCAAATCTTACCTCTAAAATTATTACCAATGTCATAACTAATGTATTGTATTCAAATCTTATTAAACTATCTACTATTGGGTTAAGGAGTCCCGTCTCGCCAGGCTCATTGTGTTTGTTTTTCAGTCTCTGGTACCCATGGAATGGCAGTTTATCTCGCGCAAGGGTTTACATATTTGTACGAGTATGTTTTTGTTTCTTCTTGGATAGTGGGAACTTCTAGGTCATTTATTATATAATAAGGGGTGCAGACGTTAAGTCGTAAAATTTTAGACTGTCTTCTTTGTAGCTTCTGGAAGATTGATGTGCAAGCATTACCCCACAGCTGAATGCAATATGTCCATATGGGTTTGTATAAAAGCAGTTTGTAATCCAAAGCCATGGGTGAGTTAGTACCTATTAACCAGTGTAGTTGAATTGTTCTAAGTTTTATGGCCGCAATTTTTGCCGCCATTAGGCGTCTATATATGTGGCTACCATAATATTCAACAGCAACAGTGGTATTTGTTATGATTGTTTTTGCCTCCTGAAACGTTACGAGAGCGCATTTCGAAGGATTTACCTTTATCCGCCTTTTATATAATTAGTCCTCATAAATGTGGGACTGCAGTTTTTAAAAGTTTGGATTATTACTGACACTTATAAACGCAGTATCTCTGCAAACGCTGATGTATACGTATATGGGCTTGTTGGCATATCCGCTATATAGATAATACATTTTAGCGGGCCTAGTATACTAGCTTGATAGACTCCTACATTTTTAGAAATCCGATCTTTTGACCTAACTTTAAACGTTCTATCAGTCAAATGTAACTTAAAAAACTTATGGGAATTTTCAGGAAGAACTCAAGTTATTGAGTTCCCCATCTTGCTAGACTTTATCAAACGCTTGCTGAATATTGTTTCTTTTCAGTTGCAGATCTAATAACAGTGACAATTCTAAGAACTTGCTCAATAGTACAATGCCACGCAAGAAATGTTATTCTTTGAAAATTAAAGACAGATTTTTTAGTTTTTTATGTCTTTATTTATTCAATGTTGTCTTCAGACTGCTTATTCTAAATTTCTTAATTCTATTCTTAACGTAATTTTTCCGATTATGTTATGTTTCTTATTATTCAGTCAGCGCCATAAAAGTCGATGACTTCAATTGATTGACAAAGCAAAATATGTATTATTTAATTTTAATTATTGAGTCAGTACCATAAAAGTCGATGACTTCAATTGGTTTACAAAGTACAATATGTATTAGGCAATATTTATTCAAAGTTTCGAATTTCAACCAAACTGTATTTTGGTATGTACAGCAAAGTAAAGTTTGGACGAATGAAAAATACGTCATTGACTTTAAGTAGCGGAAAGAGGAATCGAATTTCAGAAAGTAAAAAGAAATACAATTTTTTTTTTATTGCATAAACATTTCTTTACAAAGTGTCTTGGACTTTGTTTTTAGGTTGGTTTAGCTTATTTAGCAATGATTGAATTTATATCTACGAGGGTTGGTTGAGTATGTGGGATTGCATACGTAACTCCTCCCCCATTAGATGAAGGATTCTCCCGAATCCTCTTATTTATTATAATTGTTTCTTTTCTCTTAATACACATTATTGTTATTATTGCTGTAATTATTATAATTGTTAACATAGTTGGACCACCATACAACATGATTTCGTTTTCAAATTTTATTTCTTTAATTTCTTTTACATTTTCAATATGTTCTAATACAATTTCATCAAAAGTTAACTTGCGAGGAAAAACTTGTTTTGTTGTGGGTAGGTCTATAATTTTATCATAAAATTCTGTTTTCTTATTTGAATATATGTTATTATTAATATTTAAAGTACAATTGTTATAGGTGATTACCTGGTTTTTATTTAACTTAATATTATTATTGTTTTCATAGTTATGGTAAACTGATGTATTCTTTGCGTTAATTATGAAAATGGTTTTATCATTTAGCGTCTCTATTAACGTTTTGTTATTTTGAACCCCATAGCAATTTTTATAGAATATGCAATTTTTGCTAATTTTTAAATCCCTGAGTAATTTGTCTTGTTCAAATGTATAATAAACGCCATTAATGTCCGTTACTACTTTTCTGTCTTGGTCTATTTCAAGTTTTTTTTTTTTTCGTTTGGTAACGGAATGATTAGCTTAATTGTTGTGTGAATATAACTGTCTGGTATTTTGATAGCGAAAACTATTGTGTCCTTTGCAAAAATTAGTACTCCCATTTTAATGAGTTTGAGCTTATAAAAGTCAATATTGTTCATTTCAATTTCTTCAGCCGTCAGTATTGAGGGATGGAATATATTATATTTTGCGGATGCTATATTATCTTGGATTTGATCAATTTTTTCTTCTAAAATTTTTAGTTTCATAATGAGGCTATGGAATTGTAAATTATTAAACATTTCGTCGTATGAGCTTTGTATCTTGTTAATTGAGTTTTCTATCTAAAGTCTATCCTCTTCTATACTATCTTTGAGCATTGTGATACTCCTGTTAAAATGTTCGTTTATAAGAATTTGTTGCTTTGTGGCTGTGATAATATTGTGATTATTTGCCTTAGTTACTTCTAGGTGTTCGAATATATGCTGTCGATCCTCATCATCCATAAGTCCGAACAACCATTTTTGTGCTGATCCTATAACATTTAAAAGGCCGCGTTTAGTCCGGGTTTGGCTTGGGGTGATTGACTTCAGTTTTGATTTAACGGTTTGAATTTCGTTATTTATAATATTCCTATACTCTTTCTTTAGCGAATCAATGCTGTTTTCCAGATTAAATACTATATTTTGAATTTCCCTTGGTTTGATAAGGTGTAAAATAATTTTTGTTTCATTGATAAGGTCTGCTTCAAACATTCTAATTGCTGTATACCCATTGTCACTCGTTAGTGGCTGTATCGTTAGAGTTTATTCTGTTGGGTGAATGACTGACAATAGGAATATTATCACGAAGGCCTGCAAATTTCAAGGGTCTTTTAATGTTGCTTACATGAATACCTTCTAAATTTTTCTTAACAAATTTAGGTTGTTCCTTGTGCCTAACACAATAATGTCTTGATTGACTTTATTATTTTCCGCATCAAATGGTGTACATTTTATAGTATTGTGATACAAATTGTTATAGTGAAAAATTGCTTTGTTTATCTGTTCTATAATTGTTAATTTTTCTTCAATATTTAGGGTTCTTATTTTTTCGTTATTATATTGTTCAGCCTTTCGGCATTGCCGGTGTGACTGTTTGGTTTTGTGAAATGAAATTCTATACATTCTTTACTTAAAAATAACCTAACATTAGTATTGTTAAATTCATTATCAAATATAAATTTTTTTATTTTGCCTTTTATGGATATTATATTTTTGAATCTAAGGTTCTACAGCTTCTGTCCATTAGTGGGAAACATATTGCATGTTTTGTGAAATTGTCCACGAAAATGATAAAGGCTTGTTTGCTATTAACATATGTGTCAATATGGACAATTTCATTTTTGTGTTTTGGTGTTTCTGTTAAACTAAACTCCTTTTTTATAGGTTTTCCGTCGTACTTCCCGCCAGTACATATATCGCAGTTATTAATAATTTTATGGATATTTTCCATCAACTTTGGGTTGTAAATTTTTGTTTTGATACCTTCAAACGTTGGTATTATACCAGCATGTTCGGTTTCATTTTTGTGGAACAATG
Source organism: Phania funesta (assembly GCA_963932375.1). Lineage (NCBI taxonomy): Eukaryota > Metazoa > Arthropoda > Insecta > Diptera > Tachinidae > Phania > Phania funesta. Next base: position 65,314,572 of record OZ010653.1, read on the forward strand.
CTATTTGCTTATGAAGTTGATCTTCGTTGCGGATGTCTTCAGAGAAATGTGAACACTTAACAAACTTTATCGGGCCGCCGCCGAATTTTTCATTTATTGTTTGTTGCAATTTGTTATATTCGTGATCATTTAGCTCGGAATATATTGCAATTTTGCCTTTTGAGAAGTATTTTGATATTAATGTTGGTATGCGGCTATGCAAATAATAAGTTTTGTCTATAAAGAGCCTTTTGTTGTTAAATACCTGTTCAAATTCTTTATGCTTTGTGTTTTGAAAAATTATGTGTTGATGAAATCTATTGACAATGGTAGTAAGTATAGGGATATGGTCATTACATTCTTCTTCCTGTGAATTAGTTGTTTCCACTTCCATGGAACTTCCGGATTGTGTTCTCTCTCTGTTGTACCTTCTTGTGTCGTTTAGACAATTTATTTCAAAATGATCAGAATTTATGCGGCTAAAAAATCTGCTATTTTATTATCTTTCCCTTTTACATGTTCTATTCTAGCATTGTACTCTCCTAATTGAAGGATCCATCTTTGGAGTCTTGGATTTATATCTATTCCCGCAAATTTGTAAATAAAATTCTCTCCCGTATACGTAGGGTCTGAAATACTTTACTGCCAATACTATGACCAGTAATTCTTTTTCTACTGTAGAATAATTACATTCGTGTTTATTTAGTGTCCTAGAAGCATAAGCTACCGGATGACCGTCCTGTGTTAGTACTGCCACAAGAGCGAAATTACTGGCATCCGTTAAGCCGTAATGATACCCATTTTTTTTTTAGTACAGTACAAATATATTGTAATGGAAAAATTTTCCAAGTGAGAAGAGTTCAACTATATGTGACAAAATCTTCAAATGTTTCTTTCAAAAGTTTCTTTACATGTTATCGATAAAAAGTGCAAAATGTCAAAAAAATCTAAAAATATTTAACTTAAAAATTACATTTCAAGCTTAAAATATTACAGTGCTGCTAATTTATCAGTTTTACATTAGAATATTGCGATTTTATATTGTTGATGAATTTTCTATAAAATCCCGTCATGCCCAGAAAAGATTTTATCTGTTTTTGGGTGCCTGGTAGCTTTAACCTGGAATTATATCTATTTTCCTACTGTCAGGTTTGACACCATTTGCCGTTAATATATGTCCCAGAAATGAAGTTTCCTTCTTAAGAAAGTCACATTTATCTGGTTGTATTTTTAAGTTTGCCTGTCTTAAAGTTGATAAGATCAAGTTTATATTACATATGTGCTCTTTTAATGACGTACCGAAAATAAGTATGTCATCCCTATAGACGACGCATATTTTAATGATGTGCTGTCTTAGGACAGTATTAATTAGTCTCTGAAATGTAGACGGAGCATTCTTTAATCCTATTGGTCATAGTGTCCAAATGGAGTGGAAAACGCCGTTTTTGCTCTGTCTTTTTCATTTACTTTTATTTGATAAAAGCCTTTTGCAAGGTCTAAGGTCGTAAAATATTGCGACCTTCCTAACTTTTCTAGTATACTGTTTAGATTTGGGATTGGGAATTTGTCATCGATAGTATTATTGTTTAGAAATCCATAATCGACAACCAAGCGCCATGTCCATTTTCTTTGGTACAATCCAAAGAGGACTATTGTAAGGTGAGTTACTATTTGTTATAATTGTTTGTTCTAGCATCTCATTAATTTGTCGTTCTATTTCCTGTTCGTGTACCTATGGATATCTATAGATTTTTGAATACAAAGCTTTGTCAGTTTTTGTATTGATTTCATGCACTACGATATCAGTTGCTGTTAATTTGTCTCCTTCTTTGTAGAAAACATCATCAAATTTATCTAGTATTTTAAGTATTTCATCTTTTTCCTCATTATTTAGGTGACTCAGATCAATAAACTCAACTATGTTTTTTTTTGTTTCGTCGGCTCCATTACTCGAATTTCTTCGTAGGCCATGGGCTGAAAACTATTCTGGAAAAATAACCTGTTTCCGAATACCTCGACATAACGGTGGTATAGATCAATTTTTGCTTTAAATGGAATCAAAAAATTCTGACCAATAATTGCATTATAATTATTGCTCTGAAAATCTACAATTTTCCATGAAATTGTTCCAGTTGAGTTAAACTCCTTCGGTATTGGTGTGTTGTAGTGATGTGTAACTTTAATGAAACCGTTTACTGTTTTGTATATAAGATTTTTCTTTAAGGGTTGTGGTTTAAAACCAAGAAGTGTTGTTGGTTTGATAATGCTTGTGTCTGACCCGGTGTATATTAAACATTATAATATTTGCTTGCCTATATTAATTATTATTATTGGTAATTTTGATCTGGAGGGGGTGTCGTAAAATTTACTTCACCGTCAGAACTTTGTTCGATATTATCAATCTTCATATTATTGTTTCGTCGAGTGAAATCAGTCTGATCTACACTCATATGGGATTGACGAGTTTGTCTCGACTTATTGTTATAATAATTTGGATAGAATTTTTGTGTATCTTGCTGACTGTTAAACTTGTTAGTGTTTTGTGTGTATAAGTGATTGTTGTTATGTGCTTGGTATTTTTGTTGTATTTGGAAATTCTTATTACCATTTGGTATTTGTGTGTTTGTTTGTTTGTAGTTGCTTTTAAGAGTGGGTTTTTGATGATACCTCTTATTAATTATTGGTTTAGCGTATTTAGCAATGATTGAATTTATATCTACGAGGGTTGGTTGAGTATGTGGGATTGCATATGGAACTCGCACGACAAGCTAACTGATGATCCGGGACAATATTTTATACATTACGATAAATAGTTAAATTCGAAATGAATAATTTTTAAAATGACAAAATTGAGAGAAGGCTAATGAGCCTGTCTGACCTAATCTGGCTTGAGTAGTGTTCTGGTTTATGGATCATAACAATTTCATACATTTTCCAAAAGCATGGGAAGAAGCCAACGCGCAACATACCATTATATACAAATAGTAAAAAATTCTCACAGCTAAATTAGGTAAGTTTCTTCTCATTGATCCTGTAATACGAACTGGTCTGGGTGATTTTCTTATATCTATATTTTTAATGATCGATTTTAATAAAGAAATCTCATATTGTGAATAGTGAAGCTATTTATGTCATGTAGTGTGAAACATTATCAATGGAATTTTTGTCCCAGTTTGAGTTTACAAGTTTTAGTAGAGACAGGTAGATAAGAGGACATTTTAAGAATTTTACCACTTTCCTCAGGCTATAAGCCTGATTAAAATTTTTAAAATAATTCTCGATTATGGACTCATGTTTCTGCCCCAGGTTTTTGCGTAAGATTCTCTGGCATAAGTTCATTTGATCCTTTATGTCTGGAGAACGACTATTTTGCCATTGCCTTCTAAGCTTTTTCTTCTACCTGGAAAACATCTGAATATCAACTGATGCGAACTGGTGCGTATGTTTTTTAACTGCAGATGTGCGATTATGCCTGCTACAGTCACGGTGTTTGTAAAGTGATCCAAAGTTTCTTGGATATGAGTTGGGTTACTCAGAGGAATGTTGTAAGAGCTGACATACGTTTTATATTTTAGTTAATTCGTGTTTTTATTTGAGTAAAAAATAAAAGTAAAGGCGCAGTGGAAAAACTGTCGTGTAAAATAATGACTGTAAGTGAATGATCAGAAGATAACTCGTATGATAAACTGATTAAAATCTGTTTACACATATTGTTTTTTGCAATAGCAAAATTAATAAGGTCTGGCAGTTTGTTAAAATCTGTGGGACAATACGTGGGTTTAACTTCAGATACGACATCAAGCTTATTTAGCTTGGACTTAGTTATGCAGCAGCCTCACGCTACCGCTTATGAGTCTAGAGCCGCAAACGGTGTGCTTTTCATTGTAGTCTCCAGCTATAAACATCTTTTGCGTTAACGTAGAAAATAACCTCGAAAATTTATCGCGTTGAATCTTATGTCCAGGTGGGCAATACACAGAAGATACTGCAATTTTAAAGACAGTAAGATTTATAGGTGTTGCTTGTAAAAAGTCTCGCTGAATTCTCGCGTTTGAAAATACCTCATGTGTTTGCGGCAGGGCCACCACATGCCCTTCCGCTCGGGTGTTTAGTGTTGCATACAAAAATTTATTAACTCTATAGCAGTTTTTCGGAGTGAAGTGCGTTTCAGACATTATACTTATTTTTATTTCCTGGGGCGGCAGAGATTGTTTCACTTCATATTTATGTTGGTAGAACCCGTTAGCATTCCAGAAGCATATTTTCAACTATCTCATTTTTTACTTAGCAAAATTTGCAGCAGCATATTTTGGGTTCGCATTATTTCCTGAAACATACCCTGCATAATTGTCATAAAATTGTTCATTGTTTGGACATGTTTACAATGCTCAAATGATTCATATATTTTTATTTTTTCCAATCTATAAAAACCGACTACTTATTTCAATGAAAATAATGTAATAATAATGATAATGTATGCCGAATAAATTAATTAATTTGTTCCCTTCTGTATTATGTATGTCTTATTTGCAATATTTGTTTGTTCTACAATCGAGTTTCTACTTATCTACTGTTACTATCCTACTTACTCCATCAATTTTAATTTTGAAGAATTTTTTATCCTTTGTGATGCCTGCTTCTGTTGCACTCGCACCAGTACATATCTACAGTTGTACAGATCTTTCGGTATATATATGTTTGATTCAGAACCCTTAGAATGTGACAAATTAGAATAAATATTTTTAAAGTATTTAATTCGAAATATCTGGCTACGTATTTTCCGGATGTGGCATAATCATTTCTCCTGGTAATCTTCGAATCTGACCATAAACCAGTTCTGTAGGTGTTGATTGTAAATCATCTTTTAAAATAGTTCTTAAATCAAGTAGGGCATTGGAAGGACATCGTATTTGAATACCTAAACCTTTAGTCAGTTCTGCAAAGATTTTCGAGGTAAACTGAGCCCCTTGCTCAGTAGCTATTTTTAGGGGCACCTCAAATCTAGTTATACAAATCTAATTATACAAATGCAAGTATTGATTCCAAACAGATGTACGCTGTTGGAACTCATAAAATACAAATTTTAAGAGTAATATTTGTGTCATAATAAACAGTGCTCCACAGGCACACATAATTAAGCCTAAGATCAATTAGGAACTATTTTTAAGGAATGTTCAAACAAAGCTCTGTAGCTGGATCCTGTAATAAGCTCATATAATGATTGGCTGGAATAATTACATTTACAAACATACTTATATGTATGTAAGTTATTGAAGATGTACGAGTAATGCAGACAGCTTTTGATAACACAAAATGAACTTTATTAATTTCTTCTTGGCTTTTTATACAAGTGTTAAGCTTATTCTATAATTTTCAAGATTTCACAATTACAAGCTTATAAGTTAACATAATTTATAAATTAAACAGTTTAATATTATTGATATAATTCACTCTAGTTTGTTGTAGTTATGTTTGTTGTTGTATCAATAGTGAATGTGTACAATTTAGTGGTTTTGGTGAATGTGTTAACTCCCCCTTTCTTAAGTATCGGCGTCTCGTCGATTATAAAAGTCCGGTTTATGGATAATTGATCTTAACTTCGGGGAAGGAAAAAATTTCTGGTAGTTGTAGTGTTTTCTTACTAGATTTGCATTTGGGATATATTAGAATCACTAGTAGTACAGCTAGCCCTGTAAAGAAAATTATGTAACTAGTTTTTATTGAAACTGTAGCAGCTGCTTTGCAATAAAATGGATGTCTCAATTCACCATGCAGTGAAGAAAACAAAGGTTACCAGACATTTGGTTGCGCTGGTATGCTGGCGTATAGCACCGGCTAGGGCTCGCCGTTCGGGGTGGTTCTTCCCAAATCTGTCTAGAAACTATCAGTAGCTACACAAAAAAATCATACCAGCAAAATTAAAATACAGAGTAAAAAAGAAAAAAATAGCATGGAGCCCGAAGCAAATCTGTCGCCTACCTGTCCGCACACCCGTACGAGAACTCCTTGGGCTGGTGTTTGCCCCAATGAATGTCGCTCCCACTAGAGGTCATATAACCTCTCCATGGTACTTAACTCGTTTTCTTTGGATGCCCCTAATTTTACTCCTTACTACTGTTCTTTCCCCTACTTACCGCTTATTCCCTTGCAGAGCACTTCATGCTAAATAAAAAAATTTTGATTTTAAATTAAAATATATTACAAGCTATTAATATTTGTTTTATACTACATTTTCATCTACGCAAAATCTAGTAGATTTCAGCTCAAATCTCGAAGAAAACCTCTGCCGTTTACACCAATGCTTTTTGACGTATTATTGGATTTCATGTTCATAACAAAAACAGCTGACTGAAGAAAGCATAAAAAATTGGCTCTAAACTTAATTAAATTCGTGCTACAATTGTTTTTATACACATAATTACATATGTAATATTACTTACAATTTATATAGATGTTTTTTTATATAGATGTGTTTCGATTTGTGAAAGAATATTCAATATGTCTGCCTAGTTTAATATTTTGGAATGCACTATACCCCTTTTTGCTAGTTGGCATGCCATTACTTTTTGTGCTATTTCATCTTTTATTAGCCCAATCTTGTTCAAAATAGGCTATGATCATCTACTGATGAGTGCTTCTATATAATCGCTTAACAAGTTGGTTTGTTGTTTTTATTAAGAACTCATTAATAGTGTATCGCTTATTATTATTTTTAACAATTTCACGTGATGTTTCGATGATTTTATCCCAGTCGGTTGCATCAGGATTACCCGCTATCCACTTCCAGGCTGATCCTATCCAATATATAGATGTTCGTTGCACGTATTACACGGAGTTGGTAGAGTAAATTTTCAATCTGATCAATTATATAATGCCTTTGCAAGCCCAGCGTTCCCGTTTCACTTTTCTCGTTTTTAAAAACCGATTTCAAATCCTTCACCGCTTGTTCGTACTCCTTCAAATTAATTGTATGAATTCTTCTATAGTTCCCACTGCTAATCTTTGCAATTCCATTCTTGCTGCTGACCAATATGCTATTATATTCATAAATACTAACAGTTGCGTTTGCCCAACTGGACACCATTCTGAAAATACATAGCGTTTATTTAGTTTTTTAGGTGGGACTTATGAACTTTTTTGTTTTCTTTTGTTGTTATTGTTACATTGTTATCTTTTTTAACAATTTGTTTTGTAAACAAAGGTTTGTCCTTTTCTTTGATTTGCTTATTCTTTTTAAATACAACATCACCCTGGTTAAATTTCCTTGGCTTCTGTTTTTTCTCATTTCGCCTGTAGAGTTGAATCTTCTGATTTGATAATGCTTTTTTTTCTTCGTAACAGAGTGTATGGTATTGTTGCATCTATCGTCGGTTATGTCTTTCGTTGAAAAATCAGGGTACTCTTCACGAAGGCATTTAGTCATTTCTATAGTTGTGGAATGAACTCTTCCTATCGCGTCATTAACCTCACTTTTCTGGAGAGGTGCAAAATAGGTTGTAATTCCTAGACCTTCAACATAATTTAGTACAATAGGGCTTATAATACTGCCCTCGTTATCCATCATAAGAGTCTTGGGAACCGAAAGTGAACTTTATCATCTCGTCGCTAATATGTAGCACTGATTTATTTTTAATGCGAAAAAATTTTGCATACTTAAAAATTTATCGACGCATTTTTCAACTTTATTTTTCACCTTTACATTCTATTATGTCGCTGTGCAAAATTTCAGTTGGATATGATGGAACCGGTGTGGGTTGCAATTCCGGTTTTGGTGGGTGTCTATCGTATTTATTTTTACTGCAAATCTCGCAAGATTTTGTAATCTTCTGTATCAGTTTTGTCATACTGGGGAAGTATATTTTTCTAAGATTTGATTTTTATTCTCTCAAAATTCCTATGAGCGCGTTTGTGTTCGTTCCGAATTACTGATATTTGTTGTTCTTCGTCCTTAATGTCCTGTACAAGTTTCTGTTGTATTCTTATCCTGAATTTTGAAAAATTTTCTTTATAGACTTCTTGCAAGAGGGCAAGGAATTTTAATCCCATTTATTACAGTCGATGATAACTTTTTTAACTTTCCCTATTTTTATATAGCTCCTTTCATGATGATTTGAATCAACTTTTTCGGAATATATAAGTTGGTTTCTAAAAACATTTATTGGTGCCTCACGGTGTGGAATGAAAAGAGAAGAGTCCTCTTCTGCGCTATGTTGGGAATTATTATCAGATGAAGTTAGCGTATTAAGTTCTGGTGGTAATCTAGAAAGTACATCGGCGACGGCATTTGTTTTTCCAAGTTTATAAATTAGCTTGTAATTATATTCCTCTATCCTTGCTTTGGCATTGCTTAACGCAAATGTTAGCGGTTGATGATCAGTTAGGATTTTAATTTCTCTAGCTCCGTAGAGCGAAGTTTATCCGGAAACCATATAATTGCCAACATTTCTTTCTCGATTGTCGAACACCCTTCTTCTGTCTTATTAAGTGACCTTGAGAGATATATAATTGGGCGATCTTTACCCAGCTCACCTTGAGAGAGAACAGCCCCTGTCGCGAAATTTGCGGGATCTGTTGTAAGGATAAATGGTTTTTGAAAGTTTGGAAAAATCAGGACCTCCGTTGACATAAACGATTTTAAAGCTTTACACTCTAGCGTCTGATTAACACGTTTTAACTGGTTGGCTTTGATTTGAGCATTTAGTCCTCTTGTTATATTTGTCAATGGCTTTGCTACTGCAGCAAAATATTTTATAAATCGTCTGTAGTATGAAGCCAGTCCAAGAAAACTTTTTAAGTTTTTCGGTGGTGGAATATCTTGAATGGTTGCGATCTTAACAGGGCCTTGCCGTATGGCAACTTGTGATACAATACGTCCAAGGAACCCTACACTTGTTTTGAGAAACTTTGACTTTTCGAGATTTACTTTTAGATTGGGCTTTTCAAGCAGAGAGACAACTTTTTTGAGATTTTTAATCTGTTCGTCTCTATCTTTGTCAACCATGATGATATCGTCAATGTACACGTAGCAGGCTTTTGCTAATAGTGGGTGAAACACGTCATTCATCATTCTTTGGAATATTGATGGAGCATTTTTTAGCCCGAAAGGAAGCCTTAGAAATTCGAATTTACTGTTGTTTGTAGAGAAAGCTGTTTTCTCAATATCCGATTCCTTCATTTTGATTTGATGGAAAACAGAGGTTAGATCAAGTGTAGTGAAGTATGTACTTTCTCCTAAACTAGAAAGTGTGCTGTTTATATCCGGGATCGGGTATGTGTCGGGAAAACTTTTCCCGCATTTAATCGTTTGAAATCTATCATTATTCTGTATTGTTTGTCCCCGTTGGCATTAGGTTTTTTCGCGACTAGCCATAAGGGTAAACTATATGGGCATTTGTGAAATTTACCTCTGACTTGAGATGATTTGGGTAGGGCTATGATTTAGTGTAAATAGGTTTATTAGTTGAAGTCCTCATTTCCGCACGTACGTTTGTTTCGATAACTCCTCTATCACATACAGTTCTCTATTTGTTTGTCTTCATGATAAATTGATTTAATGCTATTTACTTGTTTTGACACCTTATTATTTAGCGGAATTCTGATATTGTTTTTTTAACAATAGCACGTTATTTTTACAGTCAATTATGGCTTCGAGTTCTCTGAGGGTATCATCACCTATAATACCATCAATCGAGCGGAGTCCCGGAAGAACAAACAAAAATCGAGATAGTTTTTAATATTTAAGCTCTTTAAAAATTTTCCGCGAACTTTACGCGTAATAAAAGTTTTACCTCCAGTTGACCGGATCTTGAAAGGTGAATTTACTGGTTTTGAGTGATGTGATTGTTTTTCGGCGTTGAAGTTTTTGTTCGCTCCTGTGTCCACAAGAAACTTCAGTGTGTTTCCATTCTTCACGCGTAGTTCTAGGTACGGAACACTAGAGAAGCATCGAGCATAAAATTTAACTCTTCTGGTTCGTCACTTGAACCTTCATCATAGTAATCTTCCTCAGCCTCATCGTATTGCTCCTCATAGACATCGGATGGTATTTGCTCAGGAGTTTGAGTCTCAGTGTAGAAAAGGCGCTGCTATTTCCGAGGAATGTTAGAAGAATTGTTGCTCGGCATTGGATATTTTTCCGGTCTATTCATGTAATTAATTCTGTGTGATTTAATGGTTAAATCCACTTCTATTAGAACGGGTGGCTTCGGTTGCATGGGTCTGGGTGGTGGAGTATTCCGTGAAAGGTTGCTGTATTGGTGTATTATACACACGAATTTCCTAGCTGATGTTCCTTATTGGAACCGATGGTTGGAAATTTGATGCTCTATGAGTTTGATTGACCGGAACGGTTGTACGAGAGGAGTTATTGGATCGTGGGTAAATCTATGTGTTCCTAAAATTAATATTCTGAAATTCCAGGCAGGAAGTGTAAGCTTCGGGTAATACTTTTGGTCTTTGAATTGCTAACATTTTTGAAACGTCGCCTTTGATACCTCTAACAAAGACGTCAATGCCCTGTTTCTATAAGAAGTTATCAGAGCTTCGATTGTTTCAAGTGAATGATTATCTGTTTTTATTTTATTTATTATAAAAGATACTTGGTGATTGATGTTAGCGTAGAACTCATCGATCGTATTGTTTCTTTGCCGCATAGTACTAAGCTCATATTCCAATGTCTGAACATCTCGCTTATCAGCATTATGTAAGGACAAGCAGTTTTTTATTCTCTCCCAGCTTTCGTCAAAAATTTTGTAGGATATTAATGCAGTATCTGCGGGTCCCCTCACCTTCTGCCTAATATGCTGCAAAATTGCCCTATAAATTGGTTTAGATTTTACTATATCGTAATCTCTTAGTATGGATTCCACACTGTGTATCCATGAAATATATTGGACGGGGTTTCCGTCGGAAACCTGAAGATCTCTAATTCCTAATATCCTCTAAATCTTGGGCAGTTCTCGGAGTAGGAAGGACATCATCGCTAGGAATAAATAGGTCGATTAACTGATTGTTCTAACCTTGTCAATCTATTATTAATCAGTCTGCTCAATTTTTGCATTAAGTGCACCGGTCAATTGGGTTATAGCTTCTTTTAATTGTTCCATTTCACAACTGTGTGTATAATGTGTTTGTGTACTTAGAAAATTATGTGTTATGGTAATGGGTTACAAGCATTGTTTGTTAAGAAAAATGTATATAATATAGTTTTAAATATTTGCAATTTTCTAAATTCTGTTAATAGTATTTGATATAAAAATAGTTTCTAAAATGATTCTTTCATAATTTGTTTTTTCCATTTTCTTTCCTCTTTTGTAGTATTTGTTTAATACGTTTAGTAAAATTTCAGTAACTAATTTCTTCAATTCAGTTTGTATTAGAAAAAATTAATTTCTTAATATCACTTTTATATTGTAAGTTAGAATAACGTGAACTAAATCTTGTGAATATTAAAACTTCAGTTTTTTTTTTAATTTCACTTAACTTATTATGACTTACAGGATAACAATGAGCAGTCCGCAGATTCCTTTTTGCATAGCTACTCTGGTGCACTTGGTTGTAGTTACCTCCTTCGTCGTACGTCTAATTCCCACTTTGTAGAATAAATTTGGAGATACTCTAAGATAGCACTATTTGTACTTATTTTAAGTAATTTTTAACTATTGCTCGGGCGCCAGTTATTGAAATTGTAATGCAGACAGCTTTTGATAACACAAAATGAACTTTATTAATTTCTTCTTGGCTATAATTTTCAAGATTTTACAATTGAGGAAATAACATTTTGCTTACCTCTTAAAAGTTGGCCCATTATTATATTTTGCTTACAAGCTAATAAGTTAACATAATTTATAAATTAAACAGTTTAATATTATTGATATAATTCACTCTAGTTTGTTGTAGTTGTGTTTGTTCTTGTATCAATAGTGAATGTGTACAATTTAGTGGTTTTGGTGAATGTGTTAACTTGCATGGATATGAAAGTAAACAAATAGAAATAATAAACGTGGTGATTCTAATTTACTTAGCTGTATAAAAAAGGGACATGTGTTTATTTTAAAATTATAATATTACCTTAAATTTACATAGATATGTGAACATATTGCACCATAGATCAAAAACTGGCATACTCAAAAGATTTAATATGTTCAGAAAAAGAAAAGACTGGTTTTACAAAAATTGTTGATTTTTAAAACGAACAGCAGCGGCAGAAATCGAAATAAACATAATTTTGTAAAACAAAACTTGCCAATTACTAAAAATGGTACTATTAAGTTGAAGTGACGCAAGTTCAGTCATAGACAGTGATGGAAGATACATTTGTAAGGCCGCACACTAAGGATTTTTGTATGGAGGTGAGGAAAAAAATATATTTGTCAAAAAATTTAGTGATTTCATCACAAATTTAGTTTTATTTAGATAGTAATACACAAAAGTAATCAAAATAAAGAAAGTTAGAGAAATGTATATCGTTACCTACAATGTAACCCTAAACAACAAAAAAATTTAAATGGCTTTTTTAATTTTTAATTTATTATTTATTTTAAATTTATTTTTAACTTAACTTCGTCGCTTATAACACTATGCTTTTTCTGGCTAAATGAAGGAGTCAAATGTGAGATCATGGGACCTGATGTTGCCATCATTCGGTGCATAATATCTTCGTTCGTGGCAATTCGACTGCATTTTCTGGAGTGCCTAAGGCAATATTTTTTATAGTCTTTGTTACGACTTTGCTGAGTCTCCTCGGATAGTAAGCCTACAGGAAAAATACACTTTTAAATTATATCTTTTCCATGTAGGTGGCATATTGTACCAATCGTACAGTGCAACAAACTCTTTTGCCGTATCCAGACAAAAATCACCAAATTTTTTTTGGATCTACTACCTCGGTGATTGTTATAGCTTCGAGAATTATTGAAAACCTCTTGATTATGTTTTCATCTAGACCCGTGATTTCGGAAATCAAAGCAGGATTGCAAAGAATCTTCCTGACGTATTTCCTGAATTTGTCGTACCAGAGTCTTGCTTAACAGTATCAACCTGTATTACAATTTTCTCTTTAAGTTTACGCTTTATCGAACATTTTCGGGCTTCTTTTATCGGACGAGTATTTAAATCGACTTTCCCAAGTTTAAATTCAATATTATAAGCTACATGCAAAAGACAGTCCATCAGCTTAATACGCGCATGAAGTGGTGACATACCAAACTGCAGTGCTTGTTCATTTACGGGCATAGCTTCAACTTCTTAGATTTTATTGGATATTGTGGCTCCACAAATAAAACAAGAAGATGCTGTTGGTGTTTCTGTTACTGATTGTGCTGTCTTGCCGTTAATCATTGTAAAATATAAATTATGTTTTACTTTAAAGTTACAATTATTCACTGTTAATTCAAATTCTTTTAGTTGAGATATCGAGTCGATGTCTCTTTAATATATGCAAACTGTAGTGTTCCACAATACTGTGCGGAAGAAGGTTTATTGTTGTTCCATACTAATTTATTTATGTCACTTAATGATAATTTAAGTGGTACAAGTGATGTCATATATAAATGAGAGTCAGAAATTTGATCATCTGAAAACCTCTGTTGGTATTCGCTTTGACTAGATCCCCATTTATGGTACATTGTTAGATTTCCGCTTTTAATTTTATTTATTTCCTTTACTGACAGTGTGGGCCATTAGAGATTTGTTCAATGAACTGCTTTATGAAATTACCAAAAGCATGTTTTGGGTGCGCATTAATTCTTTAAATATACCCTGCATATTTTCTTAAAACTGTTCATTGTTTGTATCTGATATTCATCTTTTAAGACATGGGTATATTAATGTTTATGCATATTAGTCTCTGCAATAACATTAGATAAATAATTTTTCATTATTTGTGCATACGCTTAGTTTGGCTTACTATGTATTAAGAAGTTGTGTACTAGCCATAGAACCATCATGGTTCCCAGAAAATTGGAACGCCTTATGTTGTTCAAATTCGGGATTTCCTACAAATTTATATAATCGGCTTGCCTTGGAACCAGTTTTGGAAGAAGTAAATGCAATAAGCCACTTATATGGATGGTAATATGTAGTACGTTTTAGTATGCCAACAATACCATATTGTCCTATTACATCACCAAATTCAATGTCTCAAAGTAATACTGAAATGGGCGCTGTTTCAGTTAGGATTCCACAATATTGGACTGGTTATCAAGAAGGGTGGTTTATCCAGGCAGAAATGTAATTCACAACAAAGGGTATAACTTAAAGTAAGGCAAAATACGAATAGTGACTGTATTGCCCCAAGAGGTCATAATTACAGTTCTCGATGTTATTAAGAATCCTCCCCCAAATAATTGTTACGAGTATTTCAAAAAGACGTTAATTGAAAGACACACAATGGGTGAGAATAGGAAGTTAGATAAGTTATTCTATAACTCGGAGATTTTAAAGAAAATTTTGTTAAGGAAATTACCAACAAATTTAAGTATAATACTAACGGTGTCAATGTTGGTCGATATTAATAAAGTTATTAAGGGAACTGACAATTTATGGAAAATGATGTACAATTCTAAAATAAGTTTGATAAATCAATCTTGCACCGATATATCAAACAGAAACTATAATCTTGCGCAAATGATAGAAAATCTTACACTTGCGAAAACAAAACTAATTGAAGGTTTTCAAACGCTTTCTGTATAACTTCCTTCAATGGGAAGACAAATATATGATTAGCTTTATAAATCATGTCTCAATGCGTTCAACAGGAGCAGATCAATATCACTGGGCAGATTAAACAAGAAAAATTAGCTATTTTACCTCTTGACGGCGGTAAAATAGCAAATGTAGGACATATAACAAATGTGGTGATATTGTGATATGGGACCAATGGGTGCTACCGTTTACTAAGCCGAAACGCTTAGACCAATAAAATTTAAAATTGCGAAAGCAGAGTTCGATTATTTTGTTGAATTTTGAGTTTGTATACCCTCTAAATCTTGTGTAGCATCAGCACTGCATTTGATACCAATGAAGAACTCGTTAAATATAGATGATATTAGTATTAATGCGAATAACAAACATGTATGTTCGAAATCGAATTTAGTTCGCGCATATCATCAAATTTCGGGTTAAGGAATTCCGCTCAAACATTTCAACAATTTATTAATGAAGTTTTTAGTGGTCTTGAATTTGTTTTCGTTTACATTTACGATGTGTGAAAGCTTAGATGAACATATAGTTCATTTAAGAACCGTGTTTGAAAGATTAGAAGAATATGGCTTAAATATTAAACCTGATAAATGCGCTTTTGGAACTTCAAAAGTTGTTTTTCTAAGCCACAATATACATGAATAAGGTATTAAACCTTCGGAAAATAAATTGTTGGCTATACGTAACTATCAAAGACCGGTTCCGGTAAAGCAGATCCAAAAATGTAAAGGTATGATATTTTACTACCACAGGTATATACCGTGGTTAACAGAGTTATCAGGACCTATATATATATTACATGATAACATAGATGTTTAAAAGAAAAGATAAAACCGTGACATGGGACATTCAGGCTCAAAAAGCATTTGAAAATATTAAAAAATCTTTTATTTCTCGAGTGTTATTAAATTTTGGGGAAAAAAGTTATATTAATTCTAACAGTGGATGCATCCAAAATGGCTATTGGAGGGTTTTTGCAGCGAATTCGCAATCGCACAACTGAGCTATTGTCATTTTTTTCTAAAACAAAAAAAATTAGCCGCCGAGGTTAAACATAGTACTTTTGATAAGGAATTACTAGCAATTTATTTGCATAGCAAGCATTTCCGATACATGTTAGAGGGAAGTTTTTTCACTATTCATACTGACCACAAACCCTTGACATGCACGTTGGTTACTAAAACGGAAAGAAGTCTGAGGCAAGCAAGGCATCTTGAATATATATCTTAATTTACGAACGATAATCATAATATTCGTTGAGACGCCAATATAATGGCCGACTGCTTATCGAAATCATTTAAAGTTGATTCAGTAGAGGATGCAAATTTAAATTTGAAAGTTTTGGTTAAAGAGCAACAGCAAGACACAGAATTTAATTCCATGCTTAAATTTAAGACTATGATGTGAATTTTATTCTTTTTATTAGCTCTTTATTTATACTCAATTCTTAATAGTTAAAACTCGCGAAGCCTTATGGCTTGCCTGCGGGTAAATAAATTTTAGAAATTTTATTGTTTAATACATATGTACATATTTCATTTTACATTTTATTGCGACGATAATAAATATTTCTTTAAAATTTTCTTAAGTTTTGAACTATTCGTAATATCCATTAAGTTAGTTGGCATTTCATTATACATCTTTGTCAATAATACTTTTAAGGTTCGATCACCGATTTAAGAGTTGGGTCAGAATCCTTCCCTGGCTCGATAGATTTAAATTTACAACACGAAATGAGTTCCAAGGAGTCTTTTAATACCTCAACTCCTGCAGCAGCTGGTGAGGAATGCTCGAAAGATCAAATTTATACTCTTCTGTAGGCGTAACCATACCCTCTGGTAGCAATCAGTTTCGGGACACTTATAATCATAATATTGCTAGCGCACCTGTTAAAGAGTGGAAAATTATATATGCTGGATTAGGTAGTGTTTCTGATTTCCTCTTCGAACTTGATACTCTTTGTGTTCGAAATAAGTGTTCTCATCAGCAATTGATGGATAACTTCCACGATCTTCTTTCTGGAAAAGCAGAAACCTGGTATTGGTTTTTCATTAAGCAAAATCCTTCAGCCACATACCCGCTGTTAAACTTTTCTATTACAAAGGAATTTGGAACACTAGGGACTGATCACGATATTGTGCTTAAAATATCTCTTAAGAAACAGGGATCTTGAGAATCATACCACGACTTCCATTCTTCAATTGTCGCTATGAACTCTCGCTTAGGCAACCCAATGTCGGACTGTCAATTAATCGATATCTTAAAAAAAATCTTAACCCCGGTTTAAAATACATTTTATTAAACTCAACCCATAGTAATTTAGAAGACTTTCGTGAATCAGCCCGAAAAGCTGAGAATTTTTTATTAGCAAACAAAAATCAATTCCCTTTATTGTCAAGTCAACCCCATATAAATGAACTTGAGGTAGAAAGTAGTAACGACGAAACAGATTGAAGCTTTGCAAATGAAGCGCAGGTCTGATTATTCTAGGATTCTTTGCTGGAAGTGCTCATCTTTCGGGCATTCTTATATATATATTGTCCAGAAGAAGTTCTTAGTTTATTTTGCTTCAAATGCGGCCAAAAGGGAGTTACCACTCCTAAATGTACTAACCAGCATATGGAAAACTCCAAGACGAGCGAGTTTATAAGCGGGGACCCTCGCTCGAGCCGATAAACCCCGAAATTACATTATCTAGATATCAACACTTACAAAGAAAACCAATTTCTAAAAGGATTTTAAAATGCAGACGGCGATACCAAATGCGCAAGCAGTTCCGTAAAGACATTGAGTCTGTTCGTTTATGTAACGATAACGACCATAGGCCGTATGGAAAAATAAAAATTTATGACGAAACTATTTACGGCCTACTAGACTCTGGCTAGTGTTTCCGTATTAAGCAAAGACTGTATTGAGTTTCTTAATAGACATTCAGTATATATAACCGCATATCCACATAAAATTTTTACGGCCGATGGTTCTAGTCAGGCTATCGTAGGGTACTGTACTTTGCCAGTTACTTACAAAAATGTGTGTCAGGATATTAGTTTTTATATTATCCCTTCGTTGAACCAATCTGCTTATCTGGGGGTAGACTTTTGGAACACTTTTGCTTTAGCACATCATATCATACCCAGCGTCAATGAATTAACCGATAGTGACCCAAATTTGCACATAGTGACGCCTCAACAGCAATTGGAACTTGATAAAATTATACTCGAGTTCCCTTCATTTACCAAGTTAGGGCTTGGATGAACTTCAGTACTGAAGCATCGCATAGATACTGGTGATACTACTCCTATCAAATCGAGACATTTTCCATTATCCCCACCACGTCAAGCAGAAGCTTATGCGGAAATATATCGACTTTTGAACTTAAATGTCATTGAGGAATCTAATTCACCGTGGTGTAACCCAATAGGAAACCTGGCAATAAGGTTCGGCTCTGCTTAGATTCACGATAAGTGAATGCCGTGACTAAGAAAGAGTCTTACCTATTACCACATATTGGAGGCTTATTATCTCACTTACACATGATACACATTTTATTAGTGGCATAGATCTAAAGGATGCATTCCTTCAGATAAAGTTGTCTGAAAGATCCAAGGAAAAAACTGCATTCGCAGTTCCGGGCAAACCACTTTTTCAGTACCGAGTAATGCCCTTCGGTCTTTGTAATGGGCCACAAACAATGAGCCGACTAATAGATCAAATTATACTATCCAAATTAAGGAAAACGTTTTTATATACTTGGATGACCTACTGGTATGCAGTGAAGAGTTTGAAACCCATTTGAGCATTTTAAGGGAAGTTGCCTTCTGCTTAAAGAGAGCCAACCTTACCATTAATATAGAGAAGAACAAGTTCTGTCAACGAGAAATTAGGTATCTTCGTTATAGGATTGGTCACGATTGGTCGATGAGGAAAAGGTTAGTGCCATTAGGGATTTTCCGTTACCTAGGACCCCTAGACAACTAAGCCGTTTCATTGGAATGTGTAATTGGTATAGGTGTTTTATCAGAAACTTTGCTGAATTGTCTGGGCCACTTACAGATTGCTGAAATAAGACCGCTAAGCAGTTTAAATTATATCTGGAAACAATCGATTCCTTTAAAAGGCTTAAAGATACGCTTTCAACTGCCCCAGTTCTAGCACAACAGGACTTCACGCGCAATTTTATAATTCAATGTGATGCTTCTAAGGTTGGAATAGGGGGGGTTCTTTATCAGAAGGATGATAATGGCCAGGAACACCCCATCGCCTTCATTTCACAAAAATTGAACAAATGTCAAAAGAACTACACAGTAACGGAATTGGAGTGCATGGCGGCTGTTATTTGTGTAAAAAAATTTAGGCCGTATATTGAAGGACTTCCTTTCAGGATAATTACTGACCATTCAAGTCTCCGCTGGCTTATTAACCAGAAAGATCTAAATGGTAGACTTGCGAGGTGGAGTTTAAAACTACAAGGATTTGATTTTAAAATCGAACACCAGAGAGGATCCTTAAATATAGTACCTGATACTCTTTCTAGAATCGATGTGGAAACTTTTGATTTACCCGAAATAAGGGTTGACAGCAATGAGTTCAGCTCTGATAAATATAAAGCATTAGTTGAGACAATTTTGAAAAACCATAGTTCTCTGCCAGACATTGTTGTTAGAGATAATAGAGCTTATAAGAGAGTTAAATTGATAAACGGGGCAGAAGATGAGGAAGATTCTCTTTGAAGACTCTGGTTACCCGAATCTTTAATCAATTCTGTCATTGCAAAATCTCATAATGTTAATTCATGTCACGACGGTTACGTAAAGACTCAATCGTATACGGCAGAAGTTTTACTGGCCATCAATGGCAAAAGATGTAAAAAAATATGTAGACGAATTCGGAATTTGTAAAGAAATTAAGCCACCCAATATGTCACTGAAACCACTAATGCGCAACGCGTTTATTAGCGTTAGGCCGTTTTAAAGAATTTACTGTGATTTTCTAGAGCCGTATTCCCGTTCGAAAAATCAGAATACGACACTCTTTATTGCCATTATATTGTTAAATTATAATTATTATTATTTTTATTAATATTATTATTTTATATTTATTATTAATATTATAATTATTATTATTATCATTATTATTATTATTATTATTATTATTATTATTATTAT